>JBBBDQ010001371.1:1182500-1782500 GCA_037127315.1 Ascarosepion bandense
GGAATTTTACCGTGTTGTCACCGGCATGGAAATGGAGACGACAAAAGACAATTTCTGTTGGTTTCAGCTTTATTCGCAGCCTGGAGTAAAAATTCGTCTTGGTCTCAAGCACCACAAATCTATAAATCCAATTCCATCGCAAAGATCAGGTCTTCGCTTCAAAGTTAATAACATTAATGATGTACGCGATGTGATTGGCACCAAGTTTCGACTGACATCACCAGGTTGCTTCGTTGTGGTTGACCCTGATGGGAATACGGTGTATCTCGAAAGTGGTCAGTCACATTTATCGATACTGACAACACTTCAACCTTCCCTTTTACAACCAACGAAAAAGGTTTTCAATGGACATGAAGAAGATACCAAATTTAATAAGAAGACGCCGGAGAGTAGCGATTCTGGCCACTTCTCAGACAGTGAAAGTACAAGTTATTTCGAGTACAAGTTATTCCGTCAAAATGTGAAATCCAACTGCTCAGTTCTTACTGATGACTCTGACCAATCATTTGACGTCAGCGAAAAACGAAACTCACAGATATTTTCGACTCATACTTCCAATTTTCAAAATCTACCTCCAAGACAACCAGATCTCAAAGTCGAAGAGAAACTTTTACAAAAAAACAAGGCTCCGATTATAGTAAGCGTTATTGGAAAATGTAATAGTCAGTTGCAAACGCCAAGTCAAGTTACCGGTGTGAAAACTTGCAAATACACGAAAGTCGGATCGAATAAGCTACGAACGATTCTGCATCAAGGACATATGTCAGGAATTCAGGAAACATGTGCAATGCTTCACACAGAAACACTTGGAAATGTGTCAAATTCATGTGACTTAAGAAAGAACACTAATTCGCCTCCCAAATCGTTTCAATATTTTTCGCATGCGTTTCCACTGGAATCTGTTGAAGAAGAGACAAATGATGGATTTTGCGATCAAACTCTGTCACATAACGTCAAATCAGTTTTATCTTTCTGGCTGAAGACAAGAAGTGACAAAGATTCAGCGTTTTCTGATAGCAATGGAATCAGACTGAATAGTTTTGCGGGAAAGAATTCATCCCAAAATAATATTTTTGTAGACGGGACAAATGAAACCGACATTGCGGATGTTTCAAATGAGATCTTTGTGTGAAATAACAACTTACTTTGTTTTTACTGCACACACACGCACACACACACACGATAAAAATATATATTTTAAGGTGTGCTATATTTATGGGTAAAAGTGATCAATATCAGAGGTAGAGAGTAGGTAAATGTAAAATTGGACACTGAGGTCAGCACCAAGCGACTCCAGCCTGTTTCAGGCTTAATTTCGTTTTATTCTTTTATTACACATTAATTTTGTCCCCATGAAAACCGATGGTAATAGTGAAATCCATACCAGAAAACATTCACTGGCCGAACAGTTAGCATTACTATCGGTTAACATTTACAAAATCTTTTTCTTGAAAAAGTTTTTCAGGAAAGTAGACTTATGAAGTCTACTAACAGCGCTTTTTCTAGTGTTGATGGGAGTTTCCTTCCAAACATTTTTTGTTTAAGGTTGTGTAGAACGGGAACAGTACCAACTAAACTGATGTTATGACACTACGGTCGGTCGCTAGTTTCTGAATGGCATTTTTTTTCTTCACAAAAAACATGTAGCAGCAAAAGAAAAGCTGAGTTCGCGGAGACAGGAACCGTGGTTTCATGCTTTCAAGCAAAAGCAATCGCCTTAACCTCGCTCTGTCGGAAGTTTTGAATTTGTTCTCATCAATACCTCAGCCAAACATTCCATTTTCCATGAGGGTCAGGTTGGGAGTGGAGTCGCCAGACAGAACATCAGCCGAGTCGCAACTGTATTGAGCATTTTGCAAAAGTTCTCTTGAATCAACTGGTTGAGGATGAAACTCCGGTTATTTTCAAAACTCTTCAGTAAATGGGTAGAGTCTGAACCTTCGAAGTTTCTGATTATTGATTTTTTTATTTATCATTCGATCATTTCCTACGTCATCCCAAATTTTGTTCAGCCTTTTACGCTGCTGCATTGTAATCTACTGTCTCGACTTGCTCTCATCATTACCTAATAAGAAGGCAAACCTATCATTACCTAATAAGAAGGCAAACCTATCATTACATAATAAGAAGGCAAACCTATCATTACCTAATAAGAAGGCAAACTCACATCTTTTACGTCGTTTGGACAATCCACCCTTGACCAACCAGAATTCCAAACACGTAAAATATTCTTGTCTAATATTTTCCAAGTCCACATTTTTATGTGTAGTCGAAATTTTAATTTAATTATTGAAATTCATTGATTCATCATTTAGGGAAAAGAGGTCATGCCTTCTCAGGTGAAGAAAAACCTGCAATACTAAACATTTTAGTGCCAGTAACCTTTTCCATGAAAAGCTTTCAGAACAGACCGAAGGAAAAAAATAGATAGGGACCCTTAATGATTAAACCTGTCAAAATTCTTTTGTTATTCGTTAAGACAAAATTACTTTCAAGCCATTGATATTCTAAGGAAACAAATAAGGGACACAGTTTCTGAGTCGATTAAATTTCTCTTTCATGTTTTCTGAGTTTTGCTTTCTCTTTCTCATTTCGACAAAAGAAAAATATTACTTTATAGCAAAAAGAAATATCTCTAAATTTTCTCTCGAGTCAGTCTAACATGTAAAATACAAGTTACCCACATTTACACTTTTTATAAGGTTAATTTTTATTTCGGTTAACTGTAGTATTTTGATGTTACGTATTTATAAAAGCCACATTAGACAGTCTTACAATGTTTTCTTGCTTTTTAAAAGGGAAGACGATTTTTTCTTCTTCATTGATTAGCGACTATTAAGGTTTTATACACTACACGAAAATGTTAAAAATCCGACAATTGAAAGCTTATTTTGTAGTTTCGACTAAGTCTAGATAAAATTAGGGAATATTAAGTGATACTTCTAACAATCATACCAGCAAAATTCTCATAACATCTGCGACACCTGAGATGATCCATTGTGTACTATATTTGATTTAATTAGTTATCCCAATTCTAAAGAAATAGCTTTTCCCACTATTTTAATCTAAAACTACTGATCACTTTTTCACAATTCAGTGGAGTAATCATTAAATTAACTATATTTGATTGAATCAAGTTTCTCTGATAGAAACCATTGTTTTCTAAATCTAAATAAACAAAAATATGGTAAAACGAACCATTATGCCAATATTTACTTCTAAAATTGCCTGTTTCTGCTGGTTATACATGGAAATTATATATTTTTATAAAACGAACCCCAGAAACGTTTTTTCTAGAACCTAAATTGTAAATCACTGCAATATTCTTTTTTTACATGTTTACTTTCAAATCTTATCATATCACCCAATTTTTAGTATTAAAATTCAAATTAAAACTTTCAAAAATAACGTGTAAGTAATCTTTTTCTGGTTAAAGAAAAGAATAGTTGTAAATGACCATTTTTATTAAATAAATGTTTATTAAGCTTCGCTAAACTTTGACTCCGAATAATTTTTGCAAAGATTATATTGCATCGGAAAGAGACATAAAATGAATATAAATTTGCAAATAAGAATAAGTTTGTACGTATCTTTTTGTCTGTAGATACGCAAATATAACGTCCTTATTTTTCTTCATAAATCTCACTATGGGGCAATGGCAAACAAAGTAACCTCGCAGACAATTGCTATTATATTGAATTCGTTGTGTTTTTAATCTCAGAGCGTGAGAAGATCGTTGATAAAGTGAACTTGAAGTGAAGACTAATCCGACAGATGGCAGTTTCACAATAACAAAAAAGAATTCTTCAGAATAAAGAATAAACTCGGGTTAAAAATGTAACAACGATTTCGTTTGCATATGCTTTGTTGTATGCAGTGGTTTTAAAAATTCCTTCTTAAAATCAAATGACACTAGGATCACTTTCGTGTTGGTAGTAAATTAAAATTTCTAAATTAGGTCTTCATATCCGGCACAACGTCTTGGTCAGAAGGTCTTTCTGTCTCTAGATCTGGTTTTCCTTCAAACTCCTTCTGGTCTGATCTGCTGTCCCAAAACCTCCAACTTATATGCAGTCTTGCGCCCAGTAGGTGTGGGGGTTGACCAGAGTTGGGTTTGGTTGTATTCTACTTTTGCACCACTCCTTAAAATACCATATTCTCAAAATAACTTTACTTAAGGAGTTTTCAAAATCTGAGGCTGTCCAACTTCTATCTGAGTGCAGTTAGAGAAATCAATGTAATTGCCATTACCACATGAAACGTGCGTGAGAGAACTGACAAACTGTGGGTATATATTGTAAAAGGTTTTATTTCCTTTATAGTACTTGTGCAGCTGTGAAAACTGCAATTAAGACAAACAAATAACATGAGTACATGGAGGAAGAATGTACACAAGCATAGATAACTACAAAATTCGAAGAAATAAGAAAATAAAACAAAATAAGAAAATAATTATAACAAAAAACAAGGGAACTTATAAAGTGTTTAAATCAGCAAGAATCGTTTGAATCGCCAATGCAATACATTTTTACAAATTATGGAATGGTCTAAAAAACAATAAAAACTTTAGAAGAATTAAATTCCATTAACTATAAAATTTGTCTAGGGTTTGCTGAAAATTGAATGGAAAAAATGTTAATTACCTCGTTGGCACCTCGTGTGGTCTATGGCAATTGAGTTGCTCCCTAACAGTACCGAACAAATGTGCCGTTACTGGAGAAAAGGTTGCCGTAAGACAACTTATTTGTTATATTTTTATTTTCTTATTTTAACTTTACTCTTTTGTCTCATACTTCTCATTTAGACTTTATTATTTTCTGGCCACATTTTCCAAAGGAGTGACAAGGCCGCTGGTCAAGAATACAGGACTGGCTTCGGCGAGAAAACGAACCTGCTGATTTTTACATTGGGTTTGGTAGCAAATGGTGCCTGGCGGCAGCCACACTCCCTTCCCAAAATCACCTTTGTGATTTTTTTATTGTTCTGACCAGAGTTGTTACATTATCCGTTTTCATCTGGTCGGATAAGGAGTACCAGTTTGTGGATGGGTCTGTCAATGTACACAGGTTTTCCCGTGCGTTTTCTTGTTTCATCCCTATCTGGTTCACCCACTAGAATGCGTACCTTCCGTATACGCCCATCTGGGGCCTCAGTAGTGTTCACTATTCTTCCAAGTCTCCAGTGCCCACGAGGTATCTCATCGTCCTTGATGATCACGATATCTCCCTCTTTGAGGTTACTCTGATTTTGAACCCACTTCTGACGTGTCTGGAGTGTTTGTAAATACTCCACTCGCCATCTTTTCCAGAATTGGTCCGACATGTACTGTACTTGTCTCCATCTTTTTTTTGCATAAACATCCTCTTTTACGTAGTTGCCATCGGGTGGCAGGATATCTCCTGTTTTCATAGTCAGCAGCTGGTTTGGAGAAAGGGGGATTAGATCGCTGGTATCGCTATGATCATCAACTGTCAATGGGCGGCTATTGACAATGGCCATGGCTTCATAGAGAAAGGTTCGCAACGATGACAGGTTCAGTCTGTTTCCTGCGGTAGCTAATAGGCCATCTAATACTCTCTTTACAGTCCTAATCTGTCTCTCCCACACTCCACCCATGTGACTGGAGGCGGGAGTGTTAAGGATAAAATCACAATTATGGCGGCGTAGAAAGGTTCCTAATGCATTTGTATTCAGATTTCTTAATTCAGATTCCAGTTCATTTTTTGCGCCCACGAAGTTGGATCCCTGATCACAGCGAATTGTTCGCACCTGTCCACGTATTGCTATGAAGCAACGCAAGCAATTTATGAAGGTGTCTGTCGTCATATCTTCTACGACCTCCAGATGCACTGCTCGTAGTGCCATACAGGTAAAAATCACTCCGTACCGCTTAAACGTTTTCCTGCCTTCCTTGATTTGAAAAGGGCGAAAACAATCCATTCCGCAAAGTGAGAATGGTGGTGCTGTTTGTACTCGGTCTTCTGGTAGGTCAGCCATTTTTTGGATTTGGGTTACCCCTCGGAGACGTCTACACACAATGCACTGGAAAAAGAATGAGGATACTACTGCTCTACACCCAATGATCCAGAACCCTTTGTTTCTGAGATGATGTATCGTTATGCCCCAACCTTGATGGGCTACTTGTTCATGACCTTGCTTAACCAGTAGCCTAGTCACATGGCGCTCTCTAGGCAGTATCACTGAGTGTTTTATTTCTATGGAAAATCCAGACTTGGTCAGCTTACCACCAACTCTAAGTATTCCCTCCTTGTCAACAAAGGGATCCAAACGGAAGAGTTTACTTTCCCTTTTAAGAAGTTTATTTTTATTGTGAAGAATGATTAACTCCTCACGAAGGGCGTCCTCTTGCACAGCTCTTATGATTCTTCTTTCAGCTCGCTGTTTGGTTGTTGCAGGCGATTCTGCCTTATGCCCTCTTCTTCTACGGAGGTATTGGTCAGTCAGAGAAATTACATTAACTTATCGTATCCAGTCTGAAAAGCGTTCCCAGATTTCTGTGCAGAGATTTCCAGATCCTGATATAGTGGACAAGGCCTTGGCCATTTTGACTTTAGGGCCATCAGAGGGAATGTCATATACACAGTTGGTTATAGGGGCTGCCCTTTTCCAAAGAAAGGCGGGTCCATAGAACCAATTAGATGCCTCCAGTTCATCCGCATCTAAGCCTCTAGATGTCTGATCTGCCGGGTTATCCTTTGTGAGCACGTAACTCCACTGTTGTACATTTGTTGAATCCTTAATCCTTTGTAGCCTGTTAGCTACGTATACATGAAAGCGTTTTGCGTTGTTATTTAAGTATGCTAGAATGATCTGAGAATCCGTCCAGAAGTGGTTGGAAATCTTTCGGGGTCTTAGTTCGCGATTTAAGAAGCTGCTGATCTTTACTGATGTCACAGCTGCCTGTAACTCCAACCTGGGAATAGTGACAGGACACAATGGGACAACACGAGCCTTTCCTATTACGAGGGAGCAATGCACTCTACCCTCACTGTTTATCTCCTTTAGGTATGTGCACTTGCCGTACCCTGTAGTGCTGACATCGGAGTAGTGGTGTAGCTACGACTCTGTGGTGTCTCCAAAGTCCTTGGGTTTGTAGCACCTTAGCACTTTTAGTGAGGAAAGCCTAGATAATTGTGATCTCCAATTATCCCACCCAGTAACAATTTCCGTCGGGAGAGAATCATCCCAGCCACAATCTATTCTGCAGCCTTCTTGCAGAATCTGTTTTCCCTTTAGGAGGAAAGGTGCCACCATCCCTAGTGGATCGAATACAGAGGCTACTGTTGATAATATGCCTCTCCGTGTTGCGGGTCGATCTTGTATCACTATTCGAAAGTGGAATCGGTCCGACTCTATGCACCACTTCAATTCCAAGGCTCTCTCGATAGGTAGGTTTTCCAATGATAGATCAAGATCTACCAGGTCCTTGGCTCTTTCAGACCTTGGGATTGATCCAATGACTTACCTGTCGTTGGAGGCAAATTTGTGGATCCGTAGTTTTCCCTTTGCACATATGGCTCGAGCATCCTGAATCAGTCGAATTGCTGATTCAGCATTTGGGACACTTGTAAGGCCATCATCCATGTAAAAGTCGTCAGAGATGAATCGTGAGGCTTCCAATCCAAGATCCATGTGGTTCTTAGCAACGAATCTCAAGGCAAAGATCGCACATCCCGGAGAAGAGACGGCTCCGAAGAGGTGTACCTTCATCCGGTACTCTCTGGGTTCCTCATTTAAGTTGTCTCCAGGCCATCACAGAAAACGTAGATAGTCTCTGTCTTTTTCGTTTACATCCTTTCGATATCACATATAAAGGCAATTGGTCCAAGACGAAATCGGCAGAGGACTCCCACCAGCGTGTTGAGTTGATCAGGACCTTGGAGCAGATGGTCATTTATACTTGTGCCTTGAAATTTTGCCGCACAGTCAAAAACGACTGATTTTCCCAGGTTTATTTGGGTTGTATACCCCGTGATGTGGGATGTACTACACTGTACGATCTTTGGGATCAAAATTAGGTATCTCCTCTGCCTCACCCCTCTTGATTATATCATTCATGAACGTCTGATAATCTCGGAAATTTTCACGATCTCTTAAAAATCTGCGTTTCAGATGTAGCAAGCGATTCCATGCGGATCTTCTGTTGTTGGGCGACTTAGGTCTCTCTCCTCGGAAAGGCAGTGGCACAACCAAATGTCCATCTTCTTGTTGATGTATACCCCTTTCAACTATTTCCATGAAACGAAGGTCCTCTTGAGAGACTAGCTTCTCACTTTCCCTTTCTGTGAAGTCTGATTCCAGTAGGCTTGTCACATCTACAGGTTGCAAGCATTTCTCTTGAATGGAGGACCAAAAGGTGAAGCTTACTTCAGTGGGGATATTGTTGTGTGAGTTGTTGGTTTTTTTGATATGTGGTCGCAAATTCAAAGGGACCTTGCATGTTACTACTCTGTAGGTTAACCCAATAGCATCTTCAGAACCCTCTCGTGTGTCTGTCCTTCCAAAGATACTCCATCCCAGGTCTGTCTCTACTCCGAAGGGCTCATCATCCCCGCCAGTAATACAACTTCTAGGGGCCAGAGCACGTGGACAGTCGTAGCCAATCAGCAAACCGACTTCGCAGTCCATGACGGGATGAACGTGGCTGGCAATGTTCTTTAAGTGTGGCCACTTCATAGCAGTTTCAGGTGTTGGGATGTGGGAACATTCTGCGGGGATGAATTCTCTAGAGTACGCATTTACGATAGGTATTTTTATTTTTGACTTATATCCGCGAATCATCAAGGTGTCGAGTTTTTGACAGCCAATGACTTTGTCTTTTGCCGTCATAGTTGTCAATCGAAGGTTCACTGGCTGGGATTCCCTAGCTAATTTGCTCCTTGAACCATACAGCATTTCCAATGTGTCTGACAGAACAAAGGTTGCGTCTGACATAGTATCCAGTAGGGCATAGGTCAGATGTTCTTTATGTGGCTCTGACTTTGTGGACAGCCATACTGGTACGATCATGGAGGATATAAGTTGGGTATTGGTTCTCATACTCCTCACTCCTCTGCAAGGTACTTCACCGCAATCCTTATTCGTTCCTTGTAGTTCTGTCATCGCAGGGATTTGTATGCAGCCTGATGCCTCCTTTGCCTTGGCATCCAAGGTTTGATTCATATGGAGGCGGGTGGGATTTTGTTTTTTACAGTGTCGCCACACGCACCGTTTAGGACATTGTTTAGACATATGCCCTTTACCCAAGCATACAAAACAGCTTGTTGTCCTTGATGAATCCCTTCTTCTCTGACACTTCCTTGCTGGAGAAAGTTCTACATTCTGACAGTGTATGGCTCCTTTTTCGACAGAAAGGACAGGATTCTGAAGAAATTCTCTTCTCTGGTTGGGAATCTGCTAACAGAACTCTGGCACCAAAATCTTTGGTGTTAGTCTTTGCAGTTCTTTTTGGAGCGCGTTGAGGGAAATCTAAGGAAATGGTAGGGTCGCACAAGATTTTTGCTTCTTTAGCGAGGAAATCTGCAAAAGAGGTAGTCCTAGCTTTTGCGGCTGTCCGTCCCCAGCGATTTGAAATCCACTCAGGTAATTTCATTAGGACTTTCTTGATTTCCCGGCAATCGTTAAGGATAGACAACTCATAGTTATCTACCATGGCAACTTTGCATTGCAGTAAAAAATCCGAAAGTTTGCGTAGTCTCTTGAAATCCTTGTTGGGAATTTTTGGCCAGGAGTCGAGCTTACTACAGAAGGCCTCAGCAATAACAAATGGGCATCCATATCGGTCCGCAAGTACCTCTGTCGCTATATTATAGGCGTTTTCAGTCCTCAATAGAAAATATCCATTTACAGCCTCGCGAGCACCTCCCCAAGATACCGCTTGAGGTAATGGAGTTTCTCCTGGGATGGAATATCCTTGCTTCCTATTAAAGCGGTAAATGAAGCGATCCAATCTGGGTACTCCAGGGGGTCTCCATAGAAAACATTGGGTTCGGGTGTAGGAAGTCGGCTCAATGACATTGAGTTGCTAGGTCATCCTGTAGCTCCATATTCGTAGATCTTTTTGGTGTAAATGACTTTGGTGGCACAATGGGTCTATCCAGTTCCACTGGTATCCTGGATGGTGATGGTGGAGTTGTTTCTTTCGCTAATCTGGATGAATTTGGAGGTGGGGTTACTATGTGCCGTGTTAGTCGTTCCGGAGTCTCGAGATTATCCAGAGCTCTGATCTTCTCCTGTTCAATTTTTAGCTTGTGTTGGAGGTCACGTTGTGTCATCTCTCGTTTCTTTCTCCTCATCAGGGCTTCTAGTCTCTCCATCTCCTCTTCTTGGGCTGCTTTCTCTTCTTGGAATTTTACATCTGCTTGTAGCGCGGCAGCTCTCAATGTAAGTTCCCTTCTTATTGAGGAAGACTTAGAGGATGATGAAGTCCTAGATTAGTGTGAAGCTGAGCTATGGGACTTGACACTTCTAACCTCTGCCGCTTCGGCATCTGTCCGATCAATAGCTTGGCGTATTCTAAAGGACAGTTGATTTTCCTTTGTGCTGAGATTCCGCGCACGTTCAACAATGTCAGCGTCGATACTTTCACCCACCAGATCTTGGAGCTGTTCGAATAGAGACACTATCTCCGAGGATTCAACTTTCAGGTGGCTACCTATTTCTTGGAGTTCGGCTACTGTCTTCCTCCTTAACTCCCTTTCACAGATTTGGTTGCTGTAATGCTCTAGCACATTACATCTTTTGTGCAGCTCCTTAATGAGCGCTGCAGTTTTGCCTTCTTTAGCCTTTAAGGTTAGCTTTCTCGTTCTGTCAGATCGACGCAATTCCTGCACGTCGACTACGTCTACCATTTTACCAGTGCTGCCGATAGAGGCTCCTTCAAAGACAATATTTTGTGTAAACGAGTTGTCCTTGTGGGTATTTTCGTTCCCGTTAACTTCTAAGAGAGAGGAGTAATCTGTTTGGTTAGCGTTAGCCATGTTTTCAAATCGACAATTAAACAAAACAAGAGGGTTAGTGAAGTTCATAACAGTTCTTAACCCCACGATAAAGATAAGAAGATACAAATCGACCGAAACTGAAATATAAATATAAAAATAACGGGGCAACAAACACAAGAAACACAAAATAAAGAAAGTAAGAAGTTCCAAGATAATGAAAATGAAAGAAAGAAAACACGTGAGTCAAAAAAATCGAAAGGCTATTCGAAAAAAATGGGTTTTCGCTGTGAAACTTCTCAAACGTCCAAACGAACACGATTTAATCGTTTTGATACAGCTTTTTTTTTGTTTTTCTATTCCTCTCTAATCCTGTTGTTCTGTTGTTGGTGAGGTCCGGTTGCAGGTCAAACTCGCCGCCAGATTTCACAAAATAGCAGTAGCAGTAACCAACCAAACGAGTACCCTAATCCATTTCTCTTCTTAGTAGGGTTAAAGGAAGTTTTCTGCCCGATTGCTGAACTCAACCTAGCTGCTGACGTTCTCTGCTTGTCTTTCCTCTTCTATTTGGGGTGTGTAGAAACAAATTCTCACGTGGGGTCGATTTCTCTTTCAATCCGAAGTCGAAGTTTTTGTTTTTTTTAATGCCCGAGTTTTCACTGTAAGGTTCGAGTTTTCACTCTAATTGCCATTGCCACATGAAACGTGCGTGAGAGAATTGACAACTGCGGGTATATATTGTAAAAGGTTTTATTTCCTTTATAGTACTTGTGCAGCTGTGAAAACTGCAATTAAGACAAACAAATAACATGAGTACATGGAGGAAGAATGTACACAAGCATAGATAACTACAAAATTCGAAGAAATAAGAAAATAAAACAAAATAAGAAAATAATTATAACAAAAAACAAGGGAACTTATAAAGTGTTTAAATCAGCAAGAATTGTTTGAATCGCCTATGCAATACATTTTTACAAATTATGGAATGGTCTAAAAAACAATAAAAACTTTAGAAGAATTAAATTCCATTAACTATAAAATTTGTCTAGGGTTTGCTGAAAATTGAATGGAAAAAATGTTAATTACCTCGTTGGCACCTCGTGTGGTCTATGGCAATTGAGTTGCTCCCTAACAGTACCGAACGAATGTGCCGTTACTGGAGAAAAGGTTGCCGTAAGACAACTTATTTGTTATATTTTTATTTTCTTATTTTAACTTTACTCTTTTGTCTCATACTTCTCATTTAGACTTTATTATTTTCTGGCCACATTTTCCAAAGGGGTGACAAGGCCGCTGGTCAAGAATACAGGACTGGCTTCGGCGAGAAAACGAACCTGCTGATTTTTACATTGGGTTTGGCAGCAAATGGTGCCTGGCGGCAGCTACAATCAAGCCATCACTTTTTTTACCTACTCCTTCCATGTCTCATCTCACACATGGACGGTGCTAACCTCTCTCTTTATTCTCTTACATCTCACGCTGAGATTTAGCCATCGTCCAGATCGATCAAGACTTGCAAAGGAAAAGAAAGAAAATTATTTGAACCCTCTTTAAAAACAAACGTCTTTCTTTTTCTGTTATCATGCACCTATATATATATATATATATATATAGTCTTCTTATCAGTGGGAAGTTGGAAGTTGGAAGGGTCGGTAATCTATATCTATCTATCTATCTATCTATCTATCTATCTATCTATATATATATATATATATATATATATATATATATATATTCTTTAATCATTAATTGGGGCTCGTATCATCCCTTACAACATAATACATTCACAAATTTCTACTAATCATGCTGTAGAAATTAAAAGTATTTTCTTTTCTGCTATCATGCATCTGGATATCTCTGTTCATTTTGTTTATATATATATATATATATATATATATATATATATATATATATATATATAATCTTTAATTGTGATAAGTTTTAGCGCCAGGGTTACTGTTTTTCAGTGGTTATTACTAATAAAATGTATTTTGCCAAGCAGGGGTTTTATCGTAAAATGCTTGATATCGGGGTGTAGATAGGACGTTGATAGGTACAAAAGTTCGTCTCTTTTACAGAGCAGATTCACGCCCACGCGGAGGAAATAATAATTAATAATTCTGGCATTTTCTTTAATGTTACCTAAGGGAATTTCTTTACTATATACTTCTACCTAATTGCTTAGAGTTGTTTGAAACAATTACATAATAATTTTCTTTAATAACTTTGTCATTTTCTTTAATGCTACCTCTTCTTTCAACGTTTACTTATCATTTATTACTTATTATTTATTATTTATTACTTATTATTTATTAACCGGTTTTATATTTTCTTATTTCTCTTAATCTTCTTTAGATTCTATTTTCTTCTGAACACTCATCAATTTTTTAAGTCGATTTAAACTACAGTTGTGACAACACCTGAGAATTTGCTTTCAACAACGACCGCCAGCCCCCACACACATGGAGGTCCTTCCATAAAAATGACAGTACGCATGGCCGCGCTGAAATCTCACTCTCCTCGCGTATCACCTGTGTATCTATTGTCCTCTTCTGGAGGCGTTTCTGCTTGTTTTACGTCCTCTTCGGGGTTAAACGTGCTGTCCTTCCTCTCAGTTTTAACTTTATTGGTAATTCTCAATCAACCTCTGTTACTTCTTTTTTTCTCAATTGCTTTGAGAGAGAGAGAGAGAGAGAGAGAGAGAGAGAGAGAGAGAGAGAGAGAGAGAGAGAGAGAGAGAGTATTTCATCCTCTTCCTCCCACTCACTTGATTCTTCTTCCATAACTTTTGGCTCCAGGCTACGGATATCGTTTTCCACGTTTCGTCTCTTTGGCTCCTCACCTGGGGACACCCTTGTCCTTTCAGATTCCTAAGTAACTAACTGGTCATTCATAATCCATCCTTCTCCGTGCCAAAATTCACTTCCTGATTTCTTTACCTCTGGCTCTACGAGAGTTATTTTTCTCATCTTTTATTTATTTTGTTCGGAATTTTCCCATCTTCCTCAGCTAGCTTTAAATAGTACGAGCTCTTTGAACCTTCCTAACATCCCAAATTACAAACGACACTAGACTTGTCTGTTCTACTATCCTGTAATAAGGCTCCCATCTCTGGTCTAATTGACCTTTTCTAATGTGGAGCTTATAGAATACAAGATTCCCCACACAGTTCAACTTCTTTCCGTCTTTTATTTATTCTCTCATTTCGTTTCATCTGAACTCTCCTAATTCTTCTTTAAGAACATCTTATGTTGGTGCTCTAATACTATCTTATGGTGGTTCTCCCCAAAATATACTTCCTACAAGGCTTCAGCAAATTGTTTACTGGCAAGACAACGTGGCATCCAAACAACATATAATATGGCGAGAACTTCGAGGTTTCATCTATAGAGCACCACACTGCAGCCAAGAGCTGCGTCAAAAATAAATCTATTGTCTTTGTCTTTCTCCACCAGTTTCGCTAATATGTCTCTTAATGTTCTATGAAGTCTCTCCACCTTCGCATTGCTCTGCGGGTGACAAAAAGAAGTAGTCAAGTGCATTTTATTCATGCTTGCTAGGGTTTCTCTCATTATCTTATTCACATTCTCATGCCCATTGTCGGTTAAATATATCAAGAAAATATCTTTGTCAGTATCAAATCAGACAGTGTTTGAGCTTTTTTGTTAGGTATTGCATATGCCTCGGGACAGTTTGTTAGCCAGTCTACAAAGATTATTATATTTATTACTTATTTCTTGGAGTTTCTCTATATGGACCTGAAATATTCATACTTACATTTTCAAAAGGGTAATTAGGAATGTTGGTTTCTATCAGAGGGGCTGCTTTATGCCTTCTACTTTGGGACTGACATACCACACGGCTATTTACGTAAGCTTTCACCCCATTATATAATCTTGGCCAATAGTAATCCTTACCTATCAGCTCACATGTATGTGACCCATATTCTCATGGCACTGCTCTAATATCTTAGTCCTTAACATCTTAGGGACAAATAATTTAGGTGATATTTCTTCATCTTTACCTGAGATATCATATAACACACTTCTCACATAACAAGGTAGAATTAGGTGAACTAGGTGTCACCTGATTCTACCTTAACTCTGATGGCAGTGATTTCGTTGTTTTCCTGCCTGTGAAACGAAGAACTGTAGCCCGTCAGAGCATTTGCCATGGAAATAACAGTAGAATAGCGAGAGACGTGTGACGTTTCTTCTTTAGAAAATGGGCTGCAAGTTGGAAAATAATAACTCACATAGCCGAGCAGACACTTTTGAATTTTATCAAGACTAGAAAGTGAGAACTAGGCAGCTCCAGCCCAGATATGGCAGCAATACTCCATTTTGTGGAGGAGTCAGGTGCTTACTAGAGCGGTACAAGGAATTGACCATTTTCCAGCAACTATGTATACGATCCATCGCTGAATCGTATATATGATTTTCATGATGTCTGCGGTGAGCTTTAGCTAAAATAGATGTTCAAGGCAAGAAGCCACAGTGAAAGTAAAGCCGTTCATCATGATAGATGACCGTTTTGAATCTTCTCGATGGTGGTGTAACGTTGCTAGTTTGATTTTTGAAGTATTGAATGTTACAATTCATTCCTTCTCCGCCAGAGCTAAGTTCATCTGGGCATCCCGGTGCGGTGTAATGGTTAGCAAGCCTTCCTCGCTAGAACCTTTTGTAAGTGAGTATTTAGTTCGATCCTCACTGGATGCCTCATACTTTAGGTCTTGTGGCGCTTAGAAAATCAACTATAAACTTTGCCGTGCTAACAAAACATGCGGTAACTATTCTGACAAATTCTAGCTCTAGTTTCCCGAATTATTTTTGATTAATGAGCAATTTTTGTTCGGTAGAAGAAGGCGTCACTAAAACCGGCTGAAATCTTCCTTAATTACACTTTCAGTGATGAATCTGAAGAATAAACACGCTTGCTCAACAGTGCTGACGTCTGGCGCTTCTTCAATGATAATGAAATATCCTCGGCTCCTTTTCACATTATTTACTATGATAATTTAAACAAATTCCGTTATTTCATTTTAAACATTAAATGACGCCCACTGCATATATGCATCCAACTGGTTTTTCAGTGTTTCTCCTAGACAAAAAAGAAAAAAAAATATCTACAATTCGACTAAGTGCGGTCGTCTTCAAGAGTGAATAATACAGATTTACTAATCATTTTCAAATGCTCTCGATTCCATGCTACTTGTCGCTTGTATGAGATCGACTTTTTGTGCTTTGTGTTTGATCGATTGTCTAGTCACTTTATATCACGACCTGCTTAAACAAACAGTTTTTGCATGTTTTGTGAACTACTTTCTCTTTTCCTAGTTTATAAAGGTAAAAATGTTAAAATGCCTGAACTTTTTACAAAGGTAACACAAAGCTCGACATTTGTTAATGTCATAGGTAAGCCAAGGATAAGGTTTAAAATATTCAGTCTTAAAATTCCTCAAACTAGACTACATTCGCTGTGATTTGTTCTGTAGAAACAGTCAAGATTCGAGGGTTGCATCACCATCAGGAATTTTGTCACTAAATTCAGAAGAGCCAAGCTCAATGATTTTTGCTATATTTTGTTCCGTCATGGCTTTCAAGTTGTGTAGTTTGTAGATATTTCACATTTATCATCATCTTTTCCTTCTTCTTTATTTTAATTTTTCGGAACCTGATGTAAAAGTTACAGCCTGGCATGCATTAATAGTCACGATTCTATCTTCTTTCTATATCTGATATATTTAGTAGATGTTTGTTAGTGCTACCATGAATTAGCATATGTCTATGAGTAGATATTATGTATAAGATCACTACGTAAAGGTAGTGGCTAATAGTATGCGGTATGTTGTCAATAGTGTGAGCATTGTCTTCGGTTCAAACCCTAGGGGGGCATTCTCCAGTTATTACATATCCTTTGGGAGGAGGCTAGGTTCATTGCTCAGTGCCTGAGGCGTCCCCAAAATAGGGAAGAGCCGAGAGAACTTGAGAATTTCTGCGGTACTGCTAATAAATCCACCCTCTTTAAACTCGATCTTGTGTCACATGTCGTTGTGATGTGAGTAAATACCAAGTCTTGGACTGTTGAACCAATACTGACTGCACTAAGCTGCAATCCAAACTTGAAATATCATAACAATATGACATCGGCGATAGGGTCACTTTTCCATGTAGAAGACCCAAGACTCTTTTTGAAAATTGAATTAGGTTCTTCTTAGGCCTTACTATAACAACACAGCAACCAAACGAATGGGGGGGGGGTGAAAACGAAATCACATTTTTTTCTGGCAACAAACGGGCGTGAAGCTGTTAGAAGAGATTATTCGAAGGAATATTTGACCAAGGAAAAGGTTGGTCATTGCCGTATGAACCAAGTTCTTGTCATTAAAACAAGAATACGAGGAATCTATTATGTAATTTCTGTATCGGCTACGAGACGCCAGTAGATATTGTAAATGTCAATGTTTAGGACAAGAAGAAATATCTATTGAAGAGGAATTTGTTCAACTAAGACTGATAGACGGTACATATAGTTGTTCTCGAGATAGCCAAATGGTGATCTTAGAGTCTGTGGTACTATAGGTGTCAACCATAACATTTGTTCGAATTTTTATCCTGTCCCAAGTATTGAAAATATTTGTTAGCATGAAAATTTATCCCAAATTGATAAGTTTAAGCAAATTAATTCCTCAATTGGACTGCTTAGGTGGACTCCTGTGCCTTATTGGGTGAAAACGATAAGTGCCATCTTTCAGAAAGAAATAGAAAACCTAAGTGAGGACATAAAAAATGATAATATGTCAAGATGCAACCAATGAAGAATTGAAACAACACACAACAACTAGGTATTAAATTGACAAAGGATATTTGGAATCATTATTCACAAAGATATATGTGTATTTAATTGCAAAAATATTATATATTGCGTACCAAATTTCAAAAGAACCTAGTTTGACCCAGAAAATATTAGAGTTGTTTCCTATGAATAAAAAACGAATTTAAATTCTTTGGGGAGTTTAGCGAATTTTTATAGTAAATATTTACTATAAAATAAAAGGAAAGGTTTATTAAGAAAGGTTTATTAAGAAAGGTTTATTAAGGTTTACTATAAAAGTAAATATTTACCCAAATATTCTGAAGGAATTCGTGCGTTTGCCAAGTTGCATAAAAGTTGCGTAAAAATAATATACAACAAACAGCATTTGATAATTTGAAAAATGATCTAGCAAAAAGAAAAACAAAACAAAACAAAACAAAAAACAAGCTAATAAAAATCCATATCGACAATCTTGGCCCAGGAAGGACACCCAGTTTTGAATATTTCTAATAAATAGAATAATTGTTCAAAAGTGTGTCCATGACGATGTGCATTGTGAAATTAAAGCTACACCGATGCGATTAAAATTAGAAGCATGGTGGCCTAGATGTGCACGCGTTGTTGAAAACCACGTACACAAAATGTGCTGAATTAAAAAAAGTATCGTTAGAATAAAGAACACACATGGCCTAAAGAGACAGAACCTTGGTCTTGCGTTCACATGGACCACGCACATATTGACGAAGTGGGACTGTGTTTTATTTTGATTGACTTCTTTTCTGGCTGGAGTAAAGTTGTTCGCATTCACGATTAGAAAACTAGTACAATAAGGCAAATATTACGGGTCGATTTTTGTGGAGAGAGTTTATGTTTTCGATAAGGGAAAATTGGGACGTATCCCATATAAATCCTAACCATATCATCCATGATCGAATGGAATTATAGAAAATGGTACAGATTATAAAAATTGGATTGAGATTGATAGTTTTTTACCAAGACTGTTACTTAGTTACAGAATTATACAACATGCTGACATATTAGAAGGTCGGTCTGCATTCATAAAAAGATAGATGAGAGCCTCATTAACCATATCATACCATATAAATAAAAAATGTGGTATAAAAAAAATAGAGAATCTGCAGCCAAAAGAGTGGATTTTATAAAGCGGAAGGGGCCCAATGCAGCATTAATAATAGAATACAGGAAGCAAGTTCAGCTCGAACTCTAAACCAACAGGAAATGACTGATGAGGAGTCAATGGAAGACCAAGACAGTTTAGACGATTCAAGCAGCGACGGTGAAGATCAGGACGTCACCAACAAATGAGACAGATCTAGATCTCCCATAGAGAAAAATGCAATAGGTCTTTAGAGAGGGAGAGAAAGGGGAGTGTTATATATTAACTGGCTACCAATAATCGTCATGTCATCAACGACGGTGACGCTGGTGTGGAGTAACGGTTAGCCGGAAAGATATCGCGCACATACGAGGGAGCCGACGGGAAATCGTAAACCAGCTTGAGTTCTCTGTTCTCTCTCTGTTCTCTCTTTTTCTTCTTTTTCTCTCTTCTCAGAAACCCCAAACGTATATAAATCAAAAGTCTCACGCATCCCTGCCCGTTGACGTCAATCATATCTTTGTCGGCCATTGCCTTTCTTGCCTTTGGTGTCGCCTTGTGTTTTCTGCTTTTGCTTTCTATCATATCTTTGTCGGCTATTGCCTGTGTTTTCTGCCTTTGATGTTGATCATAGCTTTGTCGGCTATTTCCTGTGTTTTCTGCCCTTGATGTCAATCATATTTTTGTCGGGTCAACGTAATATATTACAGAAGCTTCAGGGAAATGTGGTAGTGGCTATAGTCTTGGACTGTACAACCAATATGGACTGTACTCAACTGCAATCTCTTTTGGAAATATCATAACAAAATACGTTTACGAAAAAAAAAACTTTTACGAATAGTATTTGCTTTCTTACAACTGAAAACACGAATAGAATATATTTTGCTAGATTCACTTTAGACAGATTCTGAAAATGGAATTTGAGTTATTCACTGAAAATTCATTAAAGAATTTACTGTCAATTACATTCAATTAAATTAAAAAATGTTTTTATCTTTTGACATTAGTACATAGAAACCCTCTAAATTATTATTAAATAATAAGCTGGAAATGTACAGCTTACCAAAATTCAGTGAACGATTTTGTAAAGAAAAGAATTGAAAATGTTACGTAATGACCTGTTGCAATTAGCATGTATAGTAAGAACGTTAATAAAATTTTAATTGACAAGAAACACATAATTATAAATGGTAGATTACAGACAGCCTAATTGTAATGTGGAATAAGTAATGCGAACATTTTTTATGCAAAGTTAATATAGTCCCCCTATTCCTTGGATATATAATTGATCTCAGCTTTTTCTAAAATGGAAAGAATCCTTCTGTCAAAGTTTTACTGAAATCAACTGTTTTATAGAATAAAATATAAGTTAAAATATGTAATATTTATCATGTGATTTTGGGATTTACAAATATCTTCCAGCTTTTAATGAAGTGTAAGTTTTTATAAGATTTGTTTACTAACAGAATTCTCTACTTAAAACTATTTTGAAAAAAAAATACTATTCATTTTTTTCTTTAATTTGCCATCATAATTTGTTTTTTTGCTTTCTATAATTTTTCGTTCTTACTTTGCTCGAATTTCTCAACTGTGTTGTCTGTGTTTGGTGTGAAGCATGTTAAGATAGTTTTAGGTTTTTTAGCAAAGTTACTACAACATAAAAATTAAATGATATTGTGTATTTCCCATTAAAAATGTATTTATTTTCCTCAACATTGTATCTGCTTACAAATTATAGGTTATCTTGCTTGGATGAAGGAGTTGAAATTATCAGGTAATGATTTTCATTAATTAGAGTAGAAACTCAAACCTTCTCTACCTTTTGTACTTCTTTTTTTATTATTTTTATGTTTATTTTTTTATCATCATATTTCTTCATCGTTTCTTGTACATAAAACCTGATCATTAAGTGTATAGCCTGGCACGTATTTATCAACTGAATTTTGATTTAAAATTGTTCCTTATAGGTTGGATCTTTGTGATTTAATATTAACTATTGAATTAAGTCAGTCAGTTAAGTACCATACGTGATACACGCTTTGGGCGATCATGTCTCGAAAGAGACATGACTGACTGGGCAGAAGATTATCCCGCAGTTGGTTGTCATTGCTTTCTGCAGTAGACTGGTTGCCAGCCAAGGATAAAGAACCCAATCTGTTCTATTATTTGACCCATAACTGGAGGGAAGAAACAGACTAATACCTTTCCTAAGGGTATTTGCGCGTAAGTGAATGCAATGAATTCAACTGGAATTCGAACTCGGCTCCTCGATTTCTCGTTCCGAGCTGATATCCACTGGACCACAACGCATGAGCGTTCGACTATAGACTTACTGATTTACCAACATATGTCAGCTCTTATGTATTTTCGTAAATCCCATAATTTCTAGACAAATCTCTCGATTTTCAACAAGAATATAAAAAAGAATAACATATGGCTATTATTTTCAGCACTCACTTTTTCAGATTAAAAATTATTTATTGTATTGGTTCAAAAGATCGTTGTTTTTGTGGGGATATTTTCATAAGTAAACGTTGATTCTATTGTAACGGCTGTAATATTCCAGTGCATACAAAAATTGTTAATATTGGAATTTATTCCTTTTAACATTGACGAAAGAAGAAAATAAGTAACATTTTCAGCCTATACATTTTAAAACAAAAACAATGGAACTTAAATGTAAAAAAAAGTTGTACAGTTTATGAAGAAGGTGCTGCGAATGACCGAACGTGTCAAAACTTGTTTGCAAAATTTCGTATAGAATATTTCCCGCTGAATGACCGATGATCTTTATCGGATCAGACCAGCTGTGGTTGATGGCGATTAAATTATTTTCATATTACTTGAAAATCAATGTTATGCAACATGGAGAATAGACAAACATACTCAAAATATTTAAAACAACTAAATTAAACAAAAAATCATTATCGTCGAAAGTACCGAGAACTTTCATCTTTGCGATGAACGTGTTTTCCCTCAGGACTATTGGGGCTTAAACTCTACACATAGTGGCTTTTAAGCTTTGTATAGAGTGAGCATTATTGAAAAAAGTACATATTGAAAATCATTTGCAACTGCCTAGTTATCTTAGATGTGTCATAAACGAAAACAAAAGTGAAAAGACGAGTGGATTTCATTTCCTTGAGTAAATGTAGTAAAAACGTTCCATTTTTGACAGATTTGAATGAGATATAAAATAGAATACTTTACAACATGGACACCGAAAAATCCCGTAGCGAACGAAATGAACCACCTACCACCTTATCTTGTGTATATAATGGAATTGGTAGATGGAAGCGAGTCCACGATTATAAGCTCTTTCCAGATAAGAAAACTACAGAATGAAACAAGTACTGTTCCCAGTTGGATCAATTGAAAGCAGCCAGGAATTCGTTGAGATTAAAAGCATAATATTTCATTTGCATAATAATAAACGGTCTGCTTTTTCGACGATCTGATTAAAATTGTTACAAACTTGTCTAGAAAGTTTTCACTTCCCCATCATATTTGACAGATGTTGTATTTTCAAATTACCATTTATTCCGATATTTACAGAATTCACACTGAAAAATATCAATTCCTAGGAAAATGCCCCCCACCAAAAAAAAAAAAAAAAAGGACAGATTAATGAAGTTTCCTGAAAAGTGACAGAAATAGTTGTAAAAAAACTACTTTTTCATATGTTGTAAGATAAAATTATTGCCGAAATTTAAAAAAAAATTATCTTCTATTTTAAACAAATAAATCGAATGAATTTCATTTTGTCACCCAATAATATTGTAGATTAGAATCAAAGATAAAATTTATTTTAAAAGTTAAAATTTCAACCAAAATTGTTTGCAAATTTTCAATTTAAGATAATTTATATATTCATATTTCTTTATCAAGAACACAAATTAACCAGACACAATGAACTTAATATTAAATGATAATAGTTTTATGAACGTCACTAATCACAGGTTTATAAACGTCAAGCATTCATGTTTTATTCATTTCATTATAGAAAATTACTTTAATGCATGAATAATTATTTTCCCACGATTTGATTTTGTATTCTGTATTCTCACTCTAAAAAAATATTAATAAACATCAAATAAATAATGCAATTTGGCATTTGAAACGGTGGGACGACTAAAGTATAAACTTGACCTTGTCAGAAAAAAATACTATAAAGAAAATACCAACAGACATTTTGTATTTTTAATCATTATACCATGTTTTAATGGTTGCTATTGTAAAATCAAGACAACAGCTAATGTAACGGTTACCAGCGAAAAAAAAAAAAACAACTCTGTGAGTTCAAATTTCGACTGTACTCGTTTGCCTTGGTAAAATAGCCAATCTATGATAAAAACAGTTCTCAACTCAAAACTAACTTCAAAAGGAACCAACTATGTTAAATTACTTTGCTCAAAACAAAGCAGTTGATACTGCTGTTTTGGCTATGGTAACCCAATGATTACAATGAGTTATAAAACGAAAAACAAAATTACTTATCAAATTATTATATATCTATTTATCCATTCAGTTCATTGCCATACGTGATATACGCTCGGGCGATCATGGCTCTTTCGGGATATGACTGACTATGTATAAGATTTTCTCGTAGTAGGTAGATTGCCATTGCTTTCTGCGGTAGACCGGTTACCAACCAAGGCTATAGAACCCAATCAGTCCTATTATTTAACCCATAGCTGGAGGAAGAGGATATGGATTAATATCTTTCCCGAAGGTATTTGTGCGTAAGTGAATGAAACGAATTCGAGTGGAATTTGAACTTGGTTCTTCGGTTTCTCGTTCCGAGCCGATATCCATAACACCACAACGAATATCTATTTTCTATTTATTAGGATGCTGAAATATATTCAGTAAGTATCCAGCACTTTTTAATGTAAATTGACGATAAATAAACCTGCATTATACTGAAGGACAATGTCAGTCTTGACCTGAGTACTGTATGTGAATTCTAAAGAGTAGTAAATATTCTGAATAATTTATTCATCTGTATCTAAGGTGTAGACAGTGACTCATGCTACGATAAATTCCAGTGCTGTGAAAGATTGCAGTACAAGCAGGTGCCATGCCATAGAAACGATCAAATAGGCCTGTTGCGAGGGATCGGATTGTGGGCGTTCGTGAAGCTGAGTGGTCATTTGGAGAATTGTTGCGCATGGTGGACGTGACGCGTCGGTGGGGCTTCAATGTTGTAAAGATTCGTCTAATGCATACACGTACATTCCAGGTTACAGACAACCACATCGGACAGACTCTCTCTAAGCTCGACGCATTTTACAGGAAGCAGTAAAAGATTGCACGGTGACAACTGTACAAAATAGGTCGCTCCAAGTGTGTCAACAGAGAACGATAGGAATTATTTACTTGCGCTACCAATCATTTATGCCACAACAACGACATTACATATCTGCAGTATTGTCGTATGTGTGGGACTGTAAGATGTTCGACGATTTCTCCTGCAAGCAGGAGCGTCAAACCTTTCCAACAATGAATATGCAAGGGACATATTGGGATTACGTCTGACTTTCAGATAGCCCAATCATAACACTTGCTGTATTGCATCAACAGGTGCAAAAGATATGAAACAATGTGTTACAGAATAACATCTGCCATATGTACTGAACAATCGTACGCATATGAGATTAAAAGCCTGCTTGCTTCCATACGGCAAGACTATCGTTCTGAACTCTTTTTGACCTCCATAGAAGAGTGAACCAATTATTTACATACGAATGACAACTACGGGTTTTCTAATTACTATAAACACCCCAGAAATTTACACAACTTAATAACTTCAGCATCACCACTTAAATGGCAAACATATTCACGTATATTATAGAAAAATAACAATAAAACCAAATTTATGTATTCCATTTCAAAATGATTTATTAGCTGAGTCTTCTGTTTTAAAGAATGCAACAATAACTCGCTGATTTTTTTTATATTTGTGATGTGCAGGTAAGAATGAGAAATTGGAGAGCCAAGTTCAAATTCAGTTGAGATCATTACTTCTATTTAAGCATAAATACTTTTGGGAAAGGTATGAATCTACCTCTTCTCTCCCACCTATGGGTTAAATAATAGAGTAGACTGAGCTATTTCCACCTTGGTTGACAGCAGGTCTAGGAGAAGGACAACTCTGAACTCAAAATCGTATGTAGCTCTGACAAAGCACATACTATGCAGCTAAGGAAAGAATTGTGGAGTGTACAATGACTACAGTCCAACTCTTTTGTTTTTTAAATATTTGCAAATATTATATGAAAGCCATTTTATAAAAAATAAAAAAAACAAGTGAGAAATAAACCAGAAAAGATAAAATATTCTCATAGTTCTCTCTTTTTCAGAACCTTTTTACAAATGAACTTGTTTACATTCTCAGAGTGAGCTTGAACTCAATCTCTAGTTGGAGAAGTACAATCTGAAGTTAGAATGTTGACAGAGATTTGGCTTAATGGCAGAGCTGTGCTTGACATACATTTTCTCTCTAATCATTTATTTATTATCTGTACCACTTGTTTATAGACCAAATAGAGCTTTTTGACCCTAATCTTTTCCAAGTTCGAGAAAGGATGTCAGCCCAAGAGAGACCATTCTCTTTCATGAATATCAACAAACCTTGGCCAAGATTGTTTTTCTAGTGACAATTTTCTAGAACAAATTCATCAAATGTAGCACATGGGGCCATTTTAGATCTGTTTGGGAAATGGTCTCGGTTGTAAACAGAAAAGATCTACTTGATATGGTATACCCACCTGGTGACTGATTTGTAATGCTTTGCCAATCAACAGCTGTGGTTTTCAAGACAATCAAAGCGAATTTGCAAGACAATATATCAACCAAGTTAGTTTCTATTTTTTCTTTCATTGTTGATATTTTTATAGCGAGTGTCCTTCTTGCTTTTGGGAAAAAAATAAAAAAAAATATATGTAAATAAAAAATGGAATAGAAAGGTGTAAATTAAAATAGTACCTACTTTAATAACATCTTTATTTTACTGTCATTTTTGCTAAAAACATTTTGGAAGTTTTCTTTTTTCTTATCACCTTTATAAATATTATAAAAAATAACTTGTGCATATTGTAAATCAAAATTCATATGGTGAGAAAGTTTATGTTTGGTTTGTTTGTTTAACAGCATATTCATTTTTTATGGGTCAGTTAATAACAAACTTTGATTTTCTTGTGAGCATTTTTTTCCCCAAAATGTTTATTTTTTCATTTTTTTATAATGAAAATGTGTTGCTGATAATTTCTTGTCATCTATTTTTATATTTTCATGTTTTGACTCCAGTTTTGGGGTGCACTATTTACCCATAGCTGGGACCCTAACAGGGTGAACTTGGGAAAAAACAGCAATTAAGAGGTGGTTCTACACTCTTCAAAAGTCCCCCAATCAGAGGCCTTGCTGCCAGATGTAGTTTATCATCATACCCAGAACGGGAGAGTTTATGTTTCAGAATCATAAATTGATGAGTGGAAAGAATGCAAAGGACAAATTCTATACTTGGATTACAAGAGAGACCAGTGTTCCCAATGCACTTGTCATAGCACTACATTCACAAGTATAAATATTAACAGGAGCATTCTATGAGGTTCACTTTTCAACAGTTATTTTGCAAATAATAGCTTTTGTTACCAAGACATTAGTCTATTCACTAAACCTTATTTGGCCCGTCTAAATCCGTCTCATCAAATCTGATGCTTTGGTGATCACATCAACAGGTTCCTCAATATGTACTTGAAAATGATCTTCAACTTTTGTGTAATTGTGAAGATTTTTATAAAGCTAGCTCATAAGGACATTAAACATTCAACTAATAAAAATGCAAATAACTTGAACGGGTACATGACTTTATAACTTATTAGTAATGCAATTATTAAATAACCGACCTCATAAATCCCTTCATTTTATTTATGCATTGTAATTCCGTCCAATGTTTCTTTATTCTTATTCATATTCTAACATACATTATTCGTTATTCTTATAAATAAGGTTTCAATAAAATCTACGGTTAATGATCTGAGGATGATGGGAATAAAAACTGGAACATGAATAAAATCAATGACACATAATGCCAATTAATTATTGATTACTAACAAGTTATACTCGTCTTATTTTAAAAACAAGTTCGTAATATACAAATTTGGTAGAAATTAAACCGAAAGAATATGTGTACTGAAAATGGATAATTCATATTAATTAAAGCAGGAATGATTTCACGGCTCTTTAATATTTAATTTAATACTTAATAAATTTTCAAATAAACTGATTTACAGTGAAGTCCCTGAATAATTTTGATAGAAGCATTTTATTGATTTTATTGTCTTGAAAGTGGAATTTCAGTTTCAAGATAAAAAGTAGGTATGAATTCAAATATGAGACTTGCGTCTTTTCTAAAAAAAAAAAATAAAAATGACAATGGAGTGGAAAGACCTGTCAAAACCTTCATTAGCCAACTAAAGTAAACAAAAAATAAAAATCAGTAATACTATTGCTAAATGGCAATTATGTTATTAATGCATGTTTAAATGCAAATTTATCTCCCTTGATCCAATAACCATTGTGTACAAGGACAGAACAGAGATTCCAAAATAGGATTCCAGTACTTATTACATACAATCAGGGCTGTTGTGACACGATAACTAGGCGTATATTAAGGTGGATTTGTAAAATATGTATTTTATTATAATAGGTTAAAATAGAAAATGGTTAAGAATAGAAAATAGATTAAAAACATGTTTCGTTTAACAAATGTGAAAAAGAAGAGAGAGAGAAAAAAAAACGCTTTTTCTTTTATAAGGAAATTTATGGAAGAGAAAAGGGTATCAGATTACTGTTAAATCCTACCAGTCTTCCGGTAAATATTTGACTAAGTGATTTGATGTGATAAAAGATAAAGTTGAGGAAATAGATTTTTTAGTGACCAGGTCAAAAACCACACATTAAGAAAATAAAGAAAAGATAATAGAATTTTCGCTTTCTCCAGGCAATAAAAAAAAACGCCTGGTTACAAAGTGTCAGGGCTATAAAAACATTCCGCGGCCTTCACGGGACGCTCTATTAAGATAAAAAGAAAAAAAAATCCTGGAAAATATCGGATGTCTGCCGGGATGTTTACACAACAAAAGAAGGAAAATTTAAGTACCCTGAAATTTTGGACTTACAGTCGCCAATGCTTATCGCCCGGGGGGTCTAAGCATTTCCGGATTAATTTAAATAAATACAAGTGATTTTTCCGAGCCGATCAGTTAGTTGAGTTGACTGAGAGGAGTTAAGTTAATTCATCCGGGCGTGTGCTTGAAGTAGAAACTCCGTTCGTCTTGAGTCGGTCAGTTCGGATTTGATCTCCATTAATTAGAGTTAAAGCTGAACGTCACATCGCCTGCCCCCAACCGAAAAGACTAACTCTAAACAAAATAAAGCATCGTTTCAACTCATCCAAGTTGTGGAAGTTCGTTCCTTATAGTTTAATCTTGTACCCCCAGCTTGAGGTTCCGACTTTTTCAACAAACTCCCGGCAAACATCACAGCGTGGAGAACGGCCGCCGGAGAAACTGTTCGGACCGTCTACTGGGGTGTTACACTGTCTTAACACATGAATTGGACACACTGTGTCTAGGGGATCCCACAAGCATAAGGGTTCCATAATAATCTATGTATATTCTTAATGGAACTCAAGAAATAAATACTATACTAGACTATATTTGTTATGTGCTACATAAAAGCATATAAGTTAATGTCACTTCAACTCACATGACAGTTAATAATGAAAATATTATTAGCAATATGTATTTATATGTCATTGATTATTATTAGAGATTGAATCTGAGATTCATTAGGGACATTTCTAGGGTAAACATTTAGTAGTTACCCAAGATTATGAATTGATAATGTCGTACTAACAAGAAGACAGAAGGATTGAGCAAGAAAATGGACAATCTGGAAACGAACTTTCTCACAGCTCTTTGGAATGACATTCTTGAAAGAGTGAACAAGACAAGTAAGATTCTGCAGTCAGAGAATGTGACCATACTTGATGTCATGAACCTTCTTGAGTCTATGAAAACCTATCTTCAGGAAATTAGAGACAAATTAAGTGAATAATATGAATTGAATGCCAGGAGTATGTGACCAGATTCAGATAATGGTGATGTGAAAAAATGGGAATGGAAACAAAGTGTGTATCTTACTAGATATGACGGATTAGAAGAGGTACTTCTCAGTGTAAGTGAAAAGTTATTTATATGAGTGGTGGTGTATGTCGAGGTCCCAGTGCACTGCCTTACCCAGGGATCTATAATGCTGTTAAGACAGCACTGCCGACAATAGTTTTCTTGATTTGTGTGTAAATGTTTATTTTAGCATAATTATTAAAACGTAAGGTCAAATTTTTTAATCATTTTCCTTTAACTGACCCCCCCCACCCCTCCAAAAAAAAACAAAAAAAACTGGAGTTGAATCATAAAAGTAAAATCATATTGAAACAATTTCCACACACACACACACACACACACACACACAAACACACACACACACACATATGTGTGTGTGTGGAAATTGTTTCAATATCATTTTACTTTTATGGTTTTATATATATATATATATATATATATATATATACTACCATCCATAATTATTAAGCCACCCCAGTGTTTTAAAAAAATGTTGAATGTCATACTATTTTTTTAGTATTTATTGCCAAGTGAATAATTGTAAATGAAAATAGAATGGTTGCTTTGTTAATATTGCACAATAACATGTGCATCAAATGAATTTATAAATATTTAATAATTACCTATATTGCAGTTTCATCAATGAAAGAATGAAGAAAATTTAGGGGGATTCGGACAAGTTCATCTTTACTTCCTTGCCTTGTAAAAGTAATAATAAAAAATAATAAAAAATAATTCTATTTTCATTTGGCAATAAATACTAAAACTAGTATGAAATACATCAGTTCTTTAAAAAAAAACTGGGGTGGCCCAATAAATATATATATATATATTGATTGTTTAATTACTTAGTTTCTGGTCATAATAAAGTTAGACCAGTGTACATTTGTATTTATTGTAGAACTTTTGAATATTTTTCATTTGTAAACGTGTTATTACACAACCTAGTTTTCTACCATGAGTGGTGTGTTAGGTGATTTGCAAATCACCTGAAGACACCACTCATGGTAAAAACCTAGGTCGCATAATAACTCATTTACAAATGGAAAATATATATATATATAGTGTTGAGTTGTGATGATTAGTTCTAATATTGTTTATTGATAAAAAGATATTTTGGCAAGTTAGTTTTTTGTCATAAAGTGCTCAATATTGACTTAGAGATAGAGCATTAATAGGATTAATGGGAAGAAGTTTGTCACTTAACTGAGCAGGGTTATGCTGACTTCATAAAGAAAAAACCCTGAGGAGTGAGGACATCACAATGGTGCCTTCATGAAACTTTGAAGTTGGCATATCCCTGTTCCATTAACTGATGAACTTCTCCACATTAATCCTATATATATATATATATATATATATATATATATATATATATATAAACATTTTCTTTAGCAGAGACTTGTATTTGAGTAAACACTCTGTTTATTTATTAAACAGTATGTTTATTTAATATTTGAAAGATCTTATTAGAAAAATATGCATTCTCGAGAGAGTGTATATTTTTAACTAAGACATTCTTGAATATTCTTTTCACAGCCACCCCCAATCACTATACAAGATTTCCATCAGCGATTAACATTTTGTGGGTTGATAGCTGTGCAGTACTACCAGGAATGTGACTTGTCATGCACACATTAGCATCATGTCAGAAACATATTACCCACATTCTCTGATTAATTTCTGCAAGCATTAATGAATGTCAATGGCAACAATTTTTTCTCACAGATTTTGATAAGACATTTCTACTTTGTATGCATATTCATGCCAGATGCCATTTTACCAGTGCTGTTCAGCTGCTATGTGTAATAAGGAAAAAACAAAACATGCATTATTCGTAGGAAGATTCACTCTCTACTACCATACCACCAACATCTTCTTCAAATATTGTAGGTCAACATAAAATAAAATGATTTACTTTCAGGGCAACCCTCACGTATGTGTGTATGTAGAGAAAGTATATTTATGCAGTTGTAACAATGAATGTTCGTAGAAAGTAATTGATATTAAAATAGATTTTTCTTTTAGAATGTTTTAGTGTTTTTATATTGACTGTTTATTTAGTAATTCCTATACTATTTATACTAATTTATCATTTCCAATTCAAGTTTTTCATAACACTTATTCTGCTTGTACTTTTAGTTTGTAAGTTTTTTTTTATTATAACATTATTGTTTAATAATTTAATATTAGTCCAAATGAAAATAATGTATTTAACAATAATTTATTCCCCAAATTCATTACCTAGGGACCTTTAGCTTGTTTTCACCAAGCTTATCGATCAAAACTCCAGTCAGTTCCAAGAGAACACAAAATCTAATGGAAAGAGTAAAAACACCCTCACAAAAAATGTTTCTTCATAATCATTGGAAAAAACATCTGCTGCAATGTGAACTTTTCAAGCAATACAAAGTGCAAGAATATGAATATCATTGATTAAAAAAAAAACTACAATTGTTACTGGGTACCTGTGCCAGAAAATAGTGTTCAGATACTTGCAATAAATGTGTATGGCTAACCCCACCAAGAGATTTGCATTAGAGAAACAAGTAAAAAAAAATCAAAACAAAAACAAAAAAAAACAAAGAAAAAACATAGCATTTGGCATTATAGCATAATTAAACTTTTTGTGTTAACAATGTTCAGAGTGTAAATAAAATATTTGCCATCAGTAAGTAGAAAATCAGATATTTAATTAGTTTATTTTCCAGTTCATTTATGAATTACTGTCATCAATATAATTTCATAAGCAGTTATATCGGTGAACTAGAAAATAAATCAAGTGGCTGTGTTTGTGTTTGTTGCATTTATGGCAAGGTGATGCTTAAGCCAGGTTTGGCAACCATGTGACTGAGCTACACGACTGCGGATGGATATGTGGAAACCTCAATTACTAATAAATAACAATTACTGAGAACTTCTTTAAGCAAGGAACTTGTCCTGTAATTAGTTAATCAACAACTACATATACTATTAGGAAGCATCTAACAATTACTGACTTATTTCCATAAATGCAAATGTACAAAGAAAGAACAAAAATACCATAACTAAATGCACAAAAATCACATTATTTACCATAAATTAGACATTTTTAGATATTTACAAAATAATGAGTTAATATTTTTATGCTAATTGATTTCAGAAAATATAATTGTACAATCCAATGTGAAAGCAATTTAAGCATTTTACAAAATCATATATCAACAAAGTCTGAAAATACTTTACAAAAAATGTGAATTTCATAAAAACAATGATTTTGATAATCATTACAAAATTTATTATGTTTTTTGTTACATGTACAATTTGTTTCACAGAAGATGAAGAAAATATTTATCATTATATATAGTTTTAAAAATTAAAATCAATTTACATTAACAAGAACATGAAATTAATATATTTATTTAGGGGACAACCAATTAAATATATGTAAAAAGAGGGAAAATATCCAATGGAATTGTTAAATTACCACAATTTATTTTTCAAAAATGTTCATATTCTTGAAAATAATAACTAATATTATTGAATATTTCCTCTTCTTTGGGACAATCTTTTTTTTGTAACATAGCCTGCTAGGGATCCTAGTTTCAAGATCTGGTAAATTACCAAATATTTGGCATCTTATTTCCTCCAGCAATTCTGGTCTGGATCAAAGTTGTATTCTTTGACATCAACATTCAATTTATGAAGTAGTTTAGTTTTTTTACAATATGAAATTTTTCAGTAACATTTTGAACTGCTATAAAATATGCACCACTAGAACGTTGAGTTAATTTTCCAAATTCATTTTCTAAATTCACAAAGCAAAATAAAATTAAATCCACTATGTAGCAAATATCTACAGACATCAATTAAACCATTGCCTGTATGTTTAATGGTTAAGCTAGTATCTCTTGTTAATGATTTCGTTTTTTCTCTGATTTCCTTCCATTCTTTTTGTAATTTATCCAGAATTAGCAAGAAACAACAAATATTTATCATCTAAATCTGATATCACCTTCAGTGAATCGTTTTTCTTAGTATCACAATATATTTCTTTGACACAGACAATTTTAAAATTTTTTAACTATTTTGATGAAATTAACTGTTCCTGCAGTATCCTCCTCATTTAATAAAGAGTGTGTTTTAATGACAGCTACAGTTTGGTCACAAAAAACTTTCAAACAATGGGAAACATTTTTACGCTCAACAGGTTTTGGGCAAAGTTAGTTTCAACAGCTTAACAAATTGAGTTTTTACATACTCAAAGAGACCTTTTACAATTTCACATTTTGTTGTTATTTTTTTTGTTTTTGCCTTCAGAATAAAACAGTAATCCAATTATTTCAAAATATTTTTAAAAAGGTTGACATAATCAAAGAGTACAGGCTATTTTTACTTATCCAAGGCTTATTAAAAGCAATGTCAAACTTTCAAAAAAAAGATTGATGGGTTCCGTGTCTTAGAATTGCAATTACTTGACCATTTGATTGCCTCAACAATATATAAAACTTTTTTATATAAAAAAGTTGCCTCTAATTTTGCAACTAGGATCATTTTCAACAAACTTTTTAGCCCACCCTTTAAATATTTAAATTAATGCCCAATTTTCAGCCAAACCAAATAATTTTTTCCATGATATTGTAGGGCGACCTTGGCATATATTTCATCAAAAGAATACACTTTTTTCTGATTTCCAGAATTTCACTAAAATATTACCAAGAAAATTAAAGTCATTTAATTTTGAAACTTCTGATGTCAAAGCTGGTAATATTCTCACACTGGGTAACCATCCTGCAGTCTGTTATCTCAAGACTGAGAAGTAGCAAAGTATTCAAATGCTCTGATAAGAATATCAGAATAATAATGTTTTGTCTCAATCCTTTGTGATGACATAACATTAATATTCTCTTTTTTCTTATTATCAATTTTTAAGTTACTAAGATAATGAATTACTTCATTGATTTGTGACCAGTGCTGAAGCAATGATATTCAACATTTTGAAATAGAAAAAAAACTGTTCTTTCCATAAAAACTTTGTAACATTCAAATCTCAAGGTTTTTAAACTTTTAATTAAAAAGATTAGAATACTTCCAGTGAAAAAAATTAACAGATTTGAAGATCAGCTGATTGTTTGATTGATAGCATATAACTTTTGAGACAAAATCTTGTTGATCGATATTCTGATACAAATTTCCAGAAGTGTGGATTTTGTCTTTATTTAAAAAATGTGCCAACTCATCATTTTGCACATTTTGCACAGAAGCAGAAGTTTTATTTGTTGGTTTTGATTGAGAATTAGGTAATACACTTATGGCAAATGATCAAATATTGATGAAGGATTTCTGGGTCACACTTTTCTTAGAATAACCACTGTTTCATAATCCGATGGAAAATGCCTTTTACAAATAACAATGTTTGGTTTGTGAGGGGTGTTGTCACAAGGTATTCCTTTACCAATCATTCCCATTTCTTCTTGGGTAAGACAAAATGCACAAACCTTGTTTAGTTAATCATAATTACCACAACCTGTTACACAGCCCCTTTTGAGAAAGATTTAGGGGTACTAGAATTAAAAAAAATATTAACTAAGCTATTATTTTGTAAAAATTACATGGTGCTTCTAAAAAGTATACAAACCTTTTATTCTAAGATCTGGAGGGTTTTTTATTTTTTTACAGTGTTTAAATTTTAGTAAAATAATCTTTATATAAAAAGTAGGTACCTTCATGGATGTTTAGTGATGTAATATATGCTTATGAATTTATAAAAAATGGGAAATTAAAACAAAATAATTTGAAATATAAAACAATCTGGGAAAAATGTATTGTCGAGAAAATCATGTTTATTCAAATATTTTGTTCTATAGTTCATTGGTAAATGATAAGTATTGCACAGTATTTGGTTTACAATTTGAAAGATTTCTTCATATTTGAATAAACTTTTGAATAAAAGTCTTTCAAAATGTATTTCTTTATAAAATGGTTAATAAATTTTTATAAAAGATAAATAATATCGTATTATACTTTATTCATATATTTTTATAATCTTGCAAATAAAATTGCCGAGGAAGTCAAAAGTGTATACAGTAATAGCATTGAATAATCAACACTATTTTTGTGGGCATGAAGGTTAAACATTGCTGTTTGTTTTTTTCATTTTGGAAGGAGAATAATTTACACAGAATTTATTTACTTTTAAAGAAGTGACACTGTAACATGAATAGTAGCTAATAAGTTTTACAAAAAACTGAATGTTTTGAAATGCTGGAAGACACCAAAGCTGAAAACAATTTCTTGCTCAAGAATAATCTAAAACAAATTAGGAGAAAAATTCAAGAATTTTTAACTTGCTATTAGGTCATCAACAGCAGTCAAAGAAAACAGTTTACCTGAAAATATAACTAAGATTTTGATATGAGAACAGAAATTTTCCTTCCATAAACATTTTAATTCACAAGACAATAGTAAACTTTTTGGAGGAGGCCTTGAGGGAACTAATATTTTTGTTGCTACCCAGATTTATTTTCGGCAGATAACATGTTCACATTAAATTCCCAACAAATGAGTGAATATAAAATACTCTAAATTTAGAAGTGCTGCTCTCCATTCTCACAAGTTCTACTAACAGGTTTGAAAGTAGAAAATCTCTTCTGCTCCTGATTTCTCAGTACATTAAACAAGAGTGAGTCAAATTTGTCATTGTTTCTTATTCTACAAGTATTTTTATGGGCAAATTGGAAATATTTTTCCCAAGTTTTCAAGTGAAAACATGTTTTTACTTTCAATTAAATAGAACAGATTCTGAATTTCAACAAAACAATTGCTATATCAGATCAGCTGGGACATTTATTTCACTTGTATTTATGCAAAATTATTGGCATAAAAAACCAAGAGGAGAAAGACAAAAGAGAAGAGAAGAACAAAGAAGTAACAAGAAGAACATTTATTGTGGGAAAAAAAAAATTAAGTTGTGTTACATAAAGTATATCTTTCATGAATTAAAATGTTGCCTATTTCTTGACTGAGTGTTTGTCTCAATATATAATGAAGATGGTTAAGGAAGAAGAGACAAAGATTTGCAAAGCACTTGATTTCTACTTCTTTAAAGAAGTTCAAATTAAAGAAAATTAATTTTGCTAACAATTTAAATAATATGTTTTGAATACTTGTTTTTCAAAATGTTTTTTTAATCATTTCACTCCAAGCAAGGCAATATAGCCACTAAGATGCAAAGGTGGGGGTTTACTGAGTGTGATATGATAAAAAAACACTATTAAGGAGAGTGAACAATAAAAATAGAAATTAAGAAGACAGAAGATAACAATTGACATTGCATTTAAATTGTTGAGGATCAAAATTGACTGGGAAGAATGAAACTATAGAAAAAGTTTCACAGAAGAAACTGCTAGTATAGAACTTAGTTATATCTAGCCATTTCATCTGTAAAATGATGCGTCCTTGTCACCAATAGAGCACTGTGTTTAAATTCATAAAGTCTAGGTACCATAGAGGACAGTTCATCAGAACAATTACCATGAATGTATTTATAGCAAAGGCACAAGGAAATTACATTATAGCAGTGGGAAAGTGGCCGAAGCCAAGCTGTCAGGTCAGGACCAAGAACACAGCAAATTCTTCTTTAAGTTTTATCAAGAATCTATAAATACATCGCAGAAGCACCAGACCAGATGTAATGGTAATATTCTAAGCATAGTTAAAATATCTTAAAAATAGATTTCAAGTAAATATGCAACTTCATTATTGCTTATATGGTGCTATATTAAAATACAGCAATTACAGGAATATAAATGTTTAATAAAATAGTAAAACTTGTCCAATCAATAAATGTTATGGTATAATAATAATAATAATAATAATAATAATCATCTTGAAAATTGCTTTTGTTGTTAATTACTGGTATTTGATGAGTCAGAAAATTTCTCATTCAATCACTAAAATCTTTGAATGTGTTCTCTAAAAACAAGTGAAAAGAAATTTTTTTTTGCAATTAAAAATAATTTTTGACTCATATAAATGTTTTTCTTTAAATTGAATAATGGTGCAAAAAAATAAAATTTTAGCTAGTATTATTTAGAGCAAGGGATATATTTTTCATTGTATTAGATTATAAACAGTGATGTAGAATAAAAACTGTTCTAAAATTGAAACATGTACCAGAATTGATTTTTATAAGGAAATGTGGATGTAATCTTCCTCTAAAAATTTTGTACATTTGAAAATTACTGCTAAAATTTGGAATGACAAGTTATAAAAATTATATCGAAAGTGGCAAAGTTAAGAGAATTTAAATGAAAATACTAAGAATAAATAAATATATATGTAATAATGAGTTACATCTAGACAATCGTAAAATATTGAAAACATTCTGAAAATATAAAAAACAGTGAAAAATAATGTACAAAAAATGATCGTTGATACTTGATATGATACAATTTTAATAGCTTTGTAAAAAAAATAAGTTCCACAAAAAAAAAAAAAAAAAAAAGAGAAGAGACGAAAACATTATTTTATTTCAAGAAAATGTTTATTTTTCAGGTTGGTACAGGAAAAATGATAAAATGTTCTTGTTAAATAAATCCAGAGAAATATCATAAATTATTTAAAGATGCTGTAAAAAGGACTTAGATAAGCAAATATTTTAAACACAAAAAACTAAATAGCTTAAACATTTGTCAAATTTCTTAGAATTTAATTTGTGGATTTGGTTAATGTTAAAGTACCTGAAAATATCTAGCTCTATACAGTGTGAAATTTCAACAATTAGTGAAAAAGATTTATAAACAAAAATTCAGTACAGTTACATTAGAAGAATAATTACAAACAATAATTATAATGTCAAATATATGAGTTTAAAAACCAGAAAGTGTATATATATCCAATAATCTTAGAAGAAGTGATAAAAAGCTCTAGATCATAAAAAATCAAACATTTTAGTTTGTAATTAGACTCTGGATTTTTCTATTGTTGACCTTTCATACTTGTCTTTCTAAAGCAATGAAAGATTGATTTTTTAAACAAGTATGGACTTTGATGCCAAGCTTATCTTCTTACGTTTTTTTGAGATTTCCTTCTCTTGACTGCAACTTATTTCAAAGTCTTCACACTGAAATTATAATAAAGATTTGTGTATCACCCATATAAAAAATGATTATTGTTGAATAACAGGAAATAATTTATATTTATATTTTAAGCAAAAATATTAGAGATCATTTTTTTTAGTAAAAATTTTATGGTAAAAGAATTTTGAGTACATCAGTAGTTCTCATTCATCACACTTGATAACTTGATGCAATTATATTATACAATAGAAGTGGTTGTAGGAGTTTTAACCAAGTTTCTCCCCACTCTTATTGAAAACATTGATCTTGTGATATCTAGCAAATGATAAAAGATTGTCAAAATAATGAATCTGTTCAATACTAATAAACACATTTACAGACATTCAAATATGACAATGAAATAATGAGTAATAGAACCACATTTGCCATATAGTGCTAATGTGTTTGTCAATTTTAGCAAGGCAAGCCATCTTCTGATGAGTGCACTGCTTTTCTGTTCAATGATCTCCACCCTTGACAATGCAATATTATAATTCTGCAATGGCTAGGCAAGACAAAGATACAACCCAAACTGCATCATCCAGATTTTAAAAACTTTCTTGGTAGCTTTGTCTCATCAATTGCTCTGAGGCCATCTTCTGCTTGCTTTTGTACTTTGATGCCTTTACTTCTATCTGAAATGCTACCAACATACCATCTTCTTAGGCTCATTACTGGTTCTTCTTTCACTGTTGGTATCATTTCTCTGCCTATCTTAAATCTCTTGTTTTTCCACTCCTTTCACAAAGGTCAGGCTTCATGATTTCTTTGCCTTGAATTTCATTCTGGACCATTTAATCAATTGATCAAGTCTCATTAAGACACTTTTCATCTGATTTGGATTTCTGGATAGCAGTGACACATCATCCATAAAGGCCTTCTTTGGTGACTTAATTGATGCCATTTCCTTGCTAAAGTCAGCCGATCTCAACAGCATCTTCATGATCAATATAAACCATATGACCAAAATGGCAAATACTGCTGCAATACTGACCGCTAAACTGTGCCAATCTGTTGTAAATTTGGTAGTAAAGTGCATCTTAAAGCTGTCATAATACTTCTGCATTAACTTATGCACCTTTTCTGGAATGAAGAAGTGATTCATTGCTTTCATCAAGAGTTCATGCAGGACTGACCAGATCAAGTCAAATCACTGAAATGTCTTTCTTGAGCTTCTTTGAATCTTGGATAGTATTCCAGATGGAAAAAGTGTGTTTTATACATTCTGGGATTCCAGCCTTGTGAACTCTCTCTTTGGCATCTCCATTTTTCTGCAGAAATATTACTGTATGCTTTGCCATGAAGATCTTCCCATCTATGCTCAATAACAAGATTGGTCTGAACTGGCTGATTTGTTTAGCATCTGTTTCCTTGAGTAAGTAGATTCCTTTTACTGAGTATCAGTCTTATACCAAATCACTTTCTTGCCATAGTTTTCCAAAAGCATAAACAGTTTGTTGCAGAGTTTGTCATAGTACTTGTACACCTTGTATGATACATCATCATTCACTTTCTCTTACAAACTCTACCTTTCTGCACTTTCAAACCTTTAACCATACCAAATGTCTTGTGGCATATGTCACACTCATTCCTGGTCTCTAAAACGTTGTGATCAATGTCTGAATGATATCCATGTCAGTTTTGTGGTTTCCATTATTTAGAATGTCCATTTCCAATTCCGTATCCATGCCATTAAATCTATCATTTGGTTGATTCTCAACTCTCGCCTCTCGGTCAAAATTTTTTGCATGTCTTTTAGCATGCATAAAATAAATACCAAATATATTCCAATTAATGAAGTCATTCCAATTATTCAATCTCTGTTTCTGACCAAGTTTGTCTGCTCTGTTTTCTAACTTTTAACAATGAAAAAATCAATGTTTTTTCTTTCACAGCTCAACCATATATGAGCAAAATCAACAATATTTTTGTGATATGACCAAGCATCAAATATGTTTTGAAGAATTTTTCAGTACCCCTCATATAAATACTACCAGCTTAAACAAAATTATATATAATATGTATATACACATAATTAGGGAGTGAATAAAATAGTCTGTCAATTTTATAAATTTATATAATGATTTTTAAGTTTTATTCAAAAGTTTAAACAAAACCTGTATTATATATGTTGTTCAAATAGAAAGTAAATGTTTTCATTTGAATAAAATACATATACTTACTGAAGTAGAAGCTCTTGGGATAATTGTTCTTTTTCTACTTCGAGATACTCTACCTGAATTCAACTGAGGAGAAATCTAAACAAAATGAACAAATTTTTAGAAAGTTTTAAGGATAACATATTAAATTGTTTGATATTTATATTAGAAATACATGATATTTCATCACTTACAACGGCTGATATGACATACAGTATTTATTATTATGAACAGATCAATTCACTTCAAACAACTGGGAAAAAATAAATCTTTAATATAATCTGAATGACCAAATAATAATTTATACAAGCATTGGTATTGATAGGTAAATTTATTCTTCAAAGAAGAGAAGGGATATATGATAAAGTTACTATTAATGAAACTCTTTTATTTCTTTATCATTAAAAATGTGTACTAAAAACCTTTAAAAAATAAGTGAATTTTAATACTTAAATAGCTGTAGTGATTAAATTTCTAAATATACTGCAAAATTCAAGATATATTGAAAAAGAAAGCTAATTGCATTGTGAAGAATAAAATAAAAAAATCTCCAAGTAACTTACCACATTGTTTCTATCATTTGGTATTTCAGAATTTAGACATTTTCTGTTTGATAAAGTCAGTGAATTTGTCTGTTTTGTCAATTGACTGACCTAAAAAAATTCAAATTATTTAAAATTCAATTTTACAAATACAGCTTTTCTATGAAATTTACCACAAAATCATATATCAAAGTAAATAGTGTTATGTATCTTCACTTGCTTATTAATTAGTAAAAATAACACATATTTAGACAATTTCATCATTAACGTTTAATATTTTAATGTGAAAATATATGTTTGATATGTTTGTTGGTTAGTTGTGTAAATCAGACCTTACAGAACTTAGTACCATGTGATTTTTTTAATCACCAAGAAAGAAATCAGGGAACACTTTTTTGTATATAACTTAGAATCCCGTTTTACATAGGTGACAGTGAGTAATACTGTCCGTGTATGTTGTACTTTTGTAACAAGTTGAGCAGTATATTAGCTTCAATTTTCTGTTCACCATATTATTCTGCTAGAAAGAGACTTCCTATTTTTTCTTGTGGATTATAAGCCTGAAAAACATTGTAAAATGGACTGACTGAAATGTTATATTAACAGCAACATTGCAATAAAGGAATTCAATTATCCAAACAGATCTCAGAATAAATCAACTAAGATTTGTTTAGATATTGAAAATTATTTTCTTAAGTATTACTTATGATTAGAAATTCAAGGGCTGAATTTTATTTGGTACCCAAAGTAATTAAAAGTAAGAGAAGCATTTTATCAACAATAGCTAACCAAGAAAGAAATAGTTATATTATGATTTAATCTTAGTTTAAACAGATTATAGGTTAAACAAAAAAGTAAGCAGAACAAATATTAGAATTTCATTTACCTGGCCTTGAGCTGCATCTAAATCTGCTGAACATGTCTCCATCTGTGATAAGTAAATGATAAAATTCTTAAATTAATTTAATCAGTAAAATGTACAATGAGGTTGAAACATACAATTCAAATATTATATTTCAGTATCATAAACTCATTATTAGTGTCGAGCGGTTGAACAAACAAAAAATTATTTGATACTTGCTCAAATTTAAATGTAAATCGCAAAATATTCCTGTTTTATCAATTTACAAACTTATTTCTTTTGAATTCCAAGTAAAGTATTTAGTAAAAGGCTATTATTCCCAAAATTGAAGGCAAATGATTTTGATACATTTCCTTTATACCTGAAGCCTGAAGAATGATGTCAATTTTGATCAGTGTGTATGCTAGATAATTTGTAAAGTTTGATTTAGGAACTAAATTTTCAGACAATGAAAATTAAAATAATCAATATTTAAAAGTATAATATGAAAAATAAATTTACATCTGATACAATTTATTAGAATTTTCATTCATACATCATTTCAATCTGTAATCCTAACAGACTGAAATATAAAATATAAGTTTCTATAAAACTTATAAACTCTTGGAGTCTGCTAAAACTGTTCTAAAAAAAGTCAAAATATTGTGTCGCTACAAGTACAAAGTGAATCAGCAAAATAAATGCAAAGATATGAGTGCATATATGTGTATCGCATCTGGTCAGAAGTTACTGCCGGCTACTCAAATGTCCAAAAGTGTCACCACAGAAAGCAGAGTGAAGCCATTAATTTCCGGTGACTCAGCGTTTCCAAAAGTCAAAACACAGAAAAACAACAACAAAACGAAATATAAACACACACAAGCATTTGTACCTAAAAACAATGACCTGAAACTAATCTATGTACACATGGTGTTCAAATAAAACCTATGTATACATTCAGAAGTGGAAGGAGAATTTTAATAGACAAACAAAACATTATTAACTGGGCAACATTGCTGACAGCGGCTACCAGAAACATGACAGATTTTTTCCACCAAATCACCTGGGCTTCAGCCTTCTGACTGGGGTTCAAAATGACCAAAAGAAGACTGAATAAGACCAGTTTTGAACTGCGGTGGATAGGTAATGTTTTGACCAGTACCTGGGCATACCCCACATTAAAAAAGACCTTGTGTTACATCTCTCTCAAGTGGGGGAGAAGAGTAAATATCCCTGGGCTCCAGGGTCGAGTGACATGCTCCCCCTACCACCTGCACCTGGCCAACCCCTGTCACTAACCATAGCAGCAGCTGTCCCCAGCAGCCAGCCGCCGCTACCAGCAACAGTTCTTTTTAGGGCTTTCTAACTACATATGCTACAGTCCTTTTCAGGACTTTCTGACTACATATGCACCAGTCCTTTTAAGGGCTCTTCAGCTACATATGCAACAGCCCTTTTCAGGGCTACTCAGCTACATATGCAACAGTCCTTCTAAGGACTAACCGATCCAAGCAACAGCAGCAGCCACCAGCAACAGCAGGAGCACCAGGCACCAGGTAGAAGTAGCAGGCGCACCAGGCAGAAGTAGCAGGCGCACCAGGCAACAGGCAGAAGCACCAGCACCAACCGGAGCACTAAGCACCAGCTAGAGCACCAGGCACCAGCAAAAGCTGCAGTCCTGGCTACATACTCAACAGTCTAGCTGATTACATATGCAACAGTCCTTTTAAGGGTTAGCTGGTTGCATATGCTATAGTTCTTCTAAGGACTAACAGTCTCCAGCAGCAGCCACCAGCAAGAGCAGCAACCACCAGCAACAGTCCTTCCTGGAACTACCAAGCAGAACCTCTAGCAACCAGCATCCTGTGGACGAACCGGCTACCTCTGCACTGCCCTGCCAGCCACTAGTCTACCACCCTGAAACCAGGCAATCATTTTGATTGGCACTGCCCGACTTGACAATCATTCTCCACATATGTTTGCCAGATCTTGTAAATAAAATTTGGCTTGAATTTATAAATCCTTGTCCTTGTTGTCCTTGATCCGACCGTATTACTTTAACTCCTTGCGCGGTTAATGGCACTTGCTTTGTTGACCCAGCGAAATGTGTGTGTGGGCAAGAGAGAAAAGAGAATGTTCCAAAATATTGCAAAGATATATGTGTATATATGTGTGTGTGGGCAAGATAGAAAAGAGAATGTTTTTACAAGTTTTATGAAATTCTTTTATGAGGCTTTATGAGACATAAGTAAATTATTTATTTCAGTCTATAATGACATCTGTTTTGTATAGTAAGGATTTTACAAAAAGCAGGAACTAAAAGTTCAAACTCTAACTCTAAAAGTAAACATTTAAAATATTAAAAACAAACTTGCTTTTTCACAAGGTGTGTTTTCTTTTGTGGTTTCTGAATTTGTCTTTTTAAAATATAGTGGAATGCCTTTTGATTTCAGTATTTCAACATTGACAATTTTGTTACTCCTGAAATTAAAAAAAAAATTTTCAACCATAAAAAAGTGCTTAAGAAAATTATGATACTCAGTAAAAAGAAAGTTGTAAGGTTATAAAGATATAAAATATATTTATATGTAACTTATTACATAAGCATGGATTATTTTTTTAGAATTTTATGAAAAATATTGTTAATCTGTAACACTATTACAATAAATATATACATGTCCACTGGGGAAGTGAAGATCTTATAATTACAACTATTTAGTTACTGTACTTTTAGTGTTTTTTTATTATATATATTATTTAATTAACAATGTTCTAATACCGTTTTAATTTTCCTGATGATGTATTTATAAAACCTTCCATTTTCAACCTGTTGAAAAAGCCATGGGCAACAGTATTCTCCACTCCTAATTTCTTGGCTAAACCTTGAATAGTAAATTTGTTTTCTTCAAGGCAGACCAAAAGAACACGGCGCCACAAACAAAGTGACTATAAATAAAAATAGAAAAAATAAAACATTTCAATTTAAACATTTGTAATTAGCACATTAAGTGATATTGATACCTGACAAACAAAAAATTGTAACAATTTTTTACATTCAACAACAAAAACTCCAAGAAAAATTAATAAACTGAAATTACATGATTTCTTTAAACTACAAATCTGTTCACTCTTTATAGTTAAATAACTTAGTGAATATAAAATAAGTGTAATCTTTTTTAATTAAGAAGTTAAAATTCAAATGTATTTTTAAAATGAAATTCTTTGATTGAATCATATACATACTTGCTGAGCTGACTGGCTCATTTTCACTAAAGAAGGATCAGTGCAAGGTTTATCAACCAGCTGAAAAGTGATCATGATTTTATTAGAGAAGTGCAGATAAAAGATTAGAATTCAACATTAATAATGAAAAAAAAAAGCTTTTGAATTTAAATTAATGTATGAAATGAGAATCATAAATTGATAAAAATTAAAAGTTGACTATTTTAACCATCTTAAGGAAATTATTGATCAGAGAAGTTGGGAAAATGAAAGATATGTAAAAATAAATAAAATAAATTTTGAATTCTACAAAAATTCTACTGTTACTTAATCAAAATCTTAAATTTAAGGTCAATTTTATTTTTGTTAAAAAAAATGCCTAATTTTTTTTTTAAATTACTTTTTTTCATTTATTTTTATGATTCCTTCTTAATTTTTCTGTTTAATATTCCTGCATATAACATCATAATTATTGCTTCACCTTGTGAGGAAGAATTCTAGAAATGTTTCCATGTCAGCTTCAGGATTGCTAGTGGCTTGCAAAACTTTTTACAAGACAGACATATTTTCCCACAGCAGTTTTAGGAGCACAACTGATAGCCAGATGAAACACCAAATTTATGACACTGCTTCCTGTCTGAGTTTGCAGTGTGATTCAGTAAGGGAGATCACCTGGAAGACCTTGGGTGCTAAGCAAACCTTTCATCAACACCCACCATTTTCTTACAGTATGGTTCACCTTGTACAATGCCCGGGGGGCACTTAAAGTAGGGGGTAATTTGCATGGATAAGAAGGGACGATTTTGGCTGATGATCTTCAAAAATTTGTGAAATCCAATTTGTTTCTTTTCAACCTTGGCCTGGACAGCTTGAACATAGCTGTTTTGTGTTTTCCAGAACTCTCTTACAGTAATTGTGGGCAGTTCTGAAAGAAGTAAGGGTCAGACTACACCGTTCCTTGTGATACATTTTGAAATAGTGGTTCCAGTAAGCTATGGTTGCAGCATATTGGAGTGAATCAGGGATGACTGTGTTTTTTTTGTGAAATATTTTTTGGATATAAAACACTCCAGAAAGGATCCATTCAGAGATTAGAGAAGCAGCTTCAAGGTTAGCATGTTTGAAGAAGGTTGGTAGAAGAGCTTCTGTTATATACAACTAAAAGCTGTCCCAGTCTGCCTTCTTATAGGAAAAAAACTGTTCTATGGAATGGTATATCAGGAGATGTCATTAGTTTGGAGTCAATTTGGACACTGTCAAGAGAATGATCAGACATGCCAATGGGGGAATAAAGCTTTATCAGGACAGAAAAAGGTTGAGGAGGTTTGCTTGCTGTTCTGCCATATCTCGGACTTGGGTGGGTTCTTCAATGATTTGGGTCAGTTCATAAGTGATGGAGAAGTCTCTGCAATATCTGCTTTCTTCATCGATTTTAAGGATTAACCACTCTTTATGGTAAACACTGAAGTTACCACATATGTGAAAGTTGGCTGAGGGAAATTTGATGAGGATACTGTCAATCCACTCTGATATTCAACTGAAGATTACCAACCCTTCAGCCTGAAGATGATACAGAACAAAGAAGAATATGGTACATAGAAACACAAATATAGGAGATTAGGGTCCTCTTTTTTGTGTCCCTGTCACTAGGATATCTGTCATTAATGTAGGCACTGAGCCTGTGACTGTAGTGATTTAGGTGGTTATATTTTGTTTATCCTGGGTGAGTAGACTTGAATTTCGAGTCCCTGCAATGGGATTGATGCATTGATCTCCATTTGAGACAGGAAGAGGAAGTCAGGTTTAGACTGAAAATGGAATTCCACTTCTGGAAAGAAACTGGTTCATTAGCATCTGTGTATAGTATTAGTGCAGTTAAATGAACTCGAGGTGTTATATAACACTTGCATTTGGTATATACTGCTGCTGCTGCAACACAATCATCTTCCCATTGATGACCAGCACAAATAATGTGTATATAGAAAATGTTAATTTTATTGTGTTTATTCTTTTCAGTGATGGTTGTATGTAGAGAGATAGAAGGAAGTACACATATGTGTAAGTGATGGCTGAAGTTGTCTTCCTTATGTTCTCTTTGTATTCTCTGGCTTTGTCTGCTTTTTTGACCCAGGAAAACCTGGTCTTATGTATAAGTCCAGGCCCTGTCAAGATACCCCTAATTACATCACCAGCTGCATTTTGATGTCATCACATTCCTGTTTATTCCAGTGTTCAATTTTTTCCAACTTTGATATGCTAATGCAATGACTGTTTATGTCATTGTTTCTGACACCAAAAACCATATTTTTGTCAGCTTACTAAAGTATGATTCATTACTGCCCTCATTGTTTACATTTCCAGCCTTGAACATTGTTTTTGCATTGTTTTGCTTCTGACTGAATAATTGAATTAAATTATATTCTATGGGTCATAGACCACATTCCATTGTTTTATATTTCATGACCTTGAAAACAGGTGTTTTTGACACAATACACTTTTTTATTTTTCTGCATTTTAGTTTCGATTGAAATTATCATGTTTTCTTTTTTGCCTTTGGCAGAAATAAATTCTTTTTAAGTTCAGTTATATTCTGTTGGTCCCATAATACATAACAAGTGACATCCAGGAGCATTAATGCTCTATTTAGAGGTGCCCGTATGTCTAGTATGTCTCTCCAGAAGAGTGATTAGGGATCTGAAATTGTATTCCAAACCAGAATTACTAATTTCTTATGACCTCAAGTTATTTTGGTGAAATGGAAGACAAATTTAACTTAAAACTCATCCCAAAGTTAAATGGCTCTACCCCTGTGTTGGAATGGGTGGAAAAAGTTAAATTAATTTGTTGTCTAGGTGGAGTAAAATGTGTCGAGTATATAATTTTTCTACGACTGACCAGTGGCGCATATCAACAGCTTAGTGATAAGGAAAAGGAAGATCCATTTATAATTAAGGTAGTACTCTACAAGGCATTTGTCATTGATCCCTGTATTGCCTATGAAGAATTCACAACACAGACTCTGTGGCTAGGTGAAACTGTGGACACTTATTTGGCCATAATGAAGAAGCTGGCAATCCCGTTTGGTGGACTGTCTGAACAAGCATTAACATATGTGTTTGTAGCAGGGCTTCTGCCTAGAGTAAAGCAACTTTTACAAGCCAACTCTTGTGTAGACTTGATAGCGCTCAATGAATTATTGGACCAGGCCAAGACTATCCTGAAAGATGACTGCTTTAGTGGAACCTAGTGCCACGACCACACAAGTAAACCAATGTAGTGTTAGAGCTTCTCCTGTTTTGGGCCCATGCACTATAATTGTTTGGTATAAGTGTAATGTTCAGGGTCATATGGCAAGAAATTGCATGGATAGAAAATGAGGAGTGCATGTGCACTGTTATCGATGCAATGAAACTGAACATATTGCTTGGGAAATGAGGCTGGGACATATTGCCTGGGAAATGAGGCCGGGGACAAAATGGCACAAATTTCTTACCCAGATAACATATAGATAAGGTGCTGCTGGTCATCCAAATCCACATCAATAAGATGCCAAGCTCAGCACTATGCAATTCTGGCTGCTCTCACACGATAGTAAACCTAGGATTATGCCATGCTTGGAAGAAGAGAAGCGTCAAAGTGATTACCATAAGCAGTGAAATGCATGTATGTCATGGGATAGGGGTAGTCAGAATTTATGCAGACACCGGGAATTATGATGCCATTAATGTCTTGAGTAGAATTTTTATCACACAGACTGGAATAGTGAAGTTTCGGGAGGAGATCTCCATGTGTGCAGCACTTAAGAATGACCAACCTGACTTCAGTATTGAATTCGACCAGTGTAAGATCTGAGTAACCTCGTGGAAGTGGACAGGAGACTGGGAACCAGCCATGCTACAAAACTGTGTAACTGAATACCATCTGCCTGACCAAGTAAGACCTGTGTATGAAAAGAAGCTCTGCACATAGAATAAAGATGGCGGGTAGATTCCCTACCCTCATAGAAAACTCAAACCTCCTAAAGGCCTGATCTATTTGAGGATGATTGTGCAACCAAACAAGTCAATGGTGAGGCCCATAATGGATTACCAGGAGTTGAACCAATATGTCGACACATTCACAGCTGATACTGATGTTTATGCCAGCAAATTGCAGGAATAGCGTCAGCATGGGTATAATGTCCCCTTGCTGGATTTGAGAAAGGCCTATTTGCAAGTCTGAGTCAGTGAATCATTGTGCCATTTCAGATGGTGATGTTTGTCAGCAGAAGGTATTGCCTTACCAGACGAGGCTTTGGATTAAATGTGGCACCACAGATAATGGAAACAATAATTAGTGCTGTGTTGTCTCAAGAAGAGACAGTAAAAGAAGGAATGTCAGTGAACATTGATGACATTTATGTAAATGAAGACATCTTGTCATCACAGAAGGTAAGAGCTAAACTGCCCCAGTTTGGTTTGATCTGCAAGGACCTGGAACGGCTAGAAGGTGGTACTTGTGTATTAGATGTTTGAGGTGAGCAAGAAACCTTGCAATGTAGATGTGGAACTGCAGTTCCAGAAGTACCAGATGTCTTAACAAGACAAGCCATTTTCTCCTTATGTGGAAGGCTTGTAGGGCACTTAGCAGTGTACAGATGGCTCCATATTGTGGCAAGGGCAGTCAACAAAGGTTAAGTTGATGAGATGACTGACTGTCTACTTATTTGCATGGTGATGGATACTATAGCAAGAGTAAAGAACAACGACCATGCCAGAGGAGACTGGTGTGTGCATGGAAAAGAAGTGAACATTTGTGTTGATGCAAGCTCTCTGGGGATGAGAGTCTTGTTGGAGAAGGATGGAATGGTAATCGAGGACGCATGCTAGTTGTGACCAATAAATGACACTGCACATATTAACCTAGCAGAACTGGATGCTGCAATGTAGAGTGTTAACTTAGTGCTCCATGGAGGGTTAAAAGGTTGTATATACAAACTGATTCCTCATGCATATACCATTGGGTGTCAGATACCTAGACAGATAAAGCCAAAGTGCGCACCAAGGTAGAAAGTGAAATACTGATTAGAAGGTGGTTGGACACTATCAAAAAAATAGTCGCTGAATATGATCTATCTGTGGATGTGACATTGGTAATGTTGAACTAAAACCCCGCTGATGGATTGACCCATGGGCTACAGATGGTATGATGCCATAAAAAAGAGCATTGAATCTATACCACCAGTATGTGCTGCTTCTGTGGGGTAGTCAGATGAGATAAAGAAAATACACCAGCGCAGCGGACACCCTGGTGTAGGAAGGACATGCTATTTCATTCAGTTGACAAAATCTGTCAGTGTCCATGAGTACCATAAGGGCAAGGTCAATAAACCCCACACTGGTCAAATGGCAAAAAGGGAAGCTGGGAATAGGCAGCACTTGGAACAGGCTGAGCATGGATATAACCCATTACAGCGACCAGTATTTCCTCATGCTTATAGATTGTAGACCTACCAGATTCGCAGTTTGGTGAAAATTGCCTTGACAGGACTCTTCAAGTGTCATCCACCAGTTAGAGTCAATATTTTATGAACCACCAAAGGAAATCCCTACTGACAACGATACCAACTTCTGCGACAAATGCAGGATTCAGATTTGACTGCAATGTGTGCACATGCCAAATGGCAATGTCACAGCAGAAAGGTGCCACCAAAGTGTAAAGAGAATTGCTGCCAAGAAGCAGTGTATAGATATGACATCAAAAGATGATGTGTCTGCTACAAGTGCACTTTCTAATATGATTTACAACTACCGGGTATGTCTCAAAGGGATCGACAACATGTATCTGCCTGATCGAAGAAAAGTGCATGGACCATATAGGATGGGGGACTCTGTTTGGGTAAAGAAAGCCACCCAATAGCACTACCAACTTCAAAAAAATGGTATGTCACTGATATCGTCAGTAAGTATTCTGTATTGGTCAATGGAATCCCACACCATGTAAAGAATCCCTGCCCTTTCTTCAATATGACATCATTGGCAAGTGAAGGTGAGAATGAATCATCTGAAAGTGAGTTACTGATTGAGCCCATACCAGGTGAGAATTCACCTGAGAACCCAACTTAATGATCTTGACAGATCTGACAACTCTTCTAAGAGCTCCAAAGAAAAAGTTTAAACAATCCCTCTTCAAGAGTACCTGAAAACAAAAGACTGTATCAGCATTGTTATTTTTGTGATCATGAGATCCAGAGGGAGTGTGACAGAAATGGTAAACAGAACTTGCCATATTCGTGATGAAAGAGTTTGTCTTTGTCTAGCATGTAGGACTTCGATCTGAGAAAAGGTGAGTATGTTGTTTCTTCAAAAGAGACTATTCTACTTTGTAGTCCTACAAAAAACTGGTTCATTAGCATTTGTGTATAGTATTAGTGTAGTTGGATGGAATCAAGGAGAGACATCCGGGTGCATTAGTGCTCTATTCTGAGGTGCCCATAGGTCTAGTATGTCTATCAACTAAGAGAGTGATTAGAGATTCCCCATTATAAGTAGACTATCATGGAGATGAGAGTCTTCTCAGTTAGGGTACATTGAGCTGTACATAAAGTTGTGACAGTAGGAACGAACAACAAAAAATATCAAGAAACTGATGTGGAGGGAAGAAATGTCCAATTTGAATTTTTGTCCCAAACCTAAATTACTAATTTCTTTTGACCTCAAGTTTTTGATGAATATAGCCATTCTTTCTTTTCTTCCCATCTTGTGCAAATGTTTTAGGATACCATACTTCCTGTGGTGTCATAGACTTTTTGAAGATTGAAGAATATTGACATTACATGATAACCTCAAACAAAGCTGTTATGATTAAAGGATTTAAGCTGTACAAGTTGACCATTGGTTACTTGATTTTTCCAGAATCAACTTTGGTAAATAGATAAGAGATTGTCTCTTTACAGGTACCACATCAGTCAAGCATTTACCATCCTCCCCATCGTCTTGCAAATGCAACTTTTTAGTGCAACAGGCCGATAGTTTGTTGGGTTGCAATGCTCTTTGTCGGGTTTAGGAATTGGAACAATGACAGACTCAAGCCACAATTTTATAAATTTGTTTGAACACCATGTATCATTAAAGATCTGGGAAAGTATTAAAAGAGAATTTTCTTGCAGGTGTTTAAAAAATTGGTAATGAATTTCATTTTGACCAGTTGCAGTGTTTTCACTTTTGTTTATAGAGTTTTTAGTCATAATAAAGATAATATTGTAGTTTTTATTGTTTGAAGTGAATATAGTTTTTTCTGTTCTATATAATGCTTTAATATTTTTGAAATTTGGGAGTGGAGTGATTTGTTGAAGAATTTCTTTGAAATTATGTTGCTATTAGGTTAGCTATTTCGTTTTTTCCAGTGCATTTATCTTCATTTATTTTTTTTAAGTGGACTGTTGCAGTTTGTGATGTTTTTCCATTAATTTTCCTTATTATTCATTCATGTTTTATTTATTGGGGTTTTGTTATTTAGTCTAGAGATGTAATTTTACCAAGATTCTCTTTAGGATTTTTTAATTATACAGTATGCTTTTGTTTGAGCTTGCTTGTAGCTTTGCAGGTTGATTGTAGTTGGGTTGTGTAAGAATATCTTTAGCATTTTTGACTGGATTTAACTGCTTCTCTGAATTCTGCTGTAAACAAGAGCTTTGATTTGGTATGCAGATTAAAAAAGATTTTGGGATTGTTTGTCTTGCTATTTGTGTTAGTATGTTTGCAAAGGAGACTATTGGTTTTGGTTCATTAAGAATTTTCATGTTGATTTAGGATGAGAATGAGTTCATTGAATTTTAACCAGTTAACTTTGTGTAGTTGCCATTTATGATTTCTTTCTTGTCATAAGCTTGCTTGCACTTAGGAAAATAGATGAATAGTGACTACCACATTGGTCATCATGAACTTTCCATCGAAAATTCATAAAAATTGATGGGGGACATATGGTTAGCTTGATGGCTGATGTTGATCCAATACCAGGGTGTGTTTAGTTATTATACATAGATCAAATATTTCTAATAAAGATTCTGTATTTTTACCAGTTTAACTGGGGTTCCTACAGCCCCACATTTTTCTGTATGCATTAAAATAAGCCATTTGGAGAAAGGGAGTGAAAAGTTGGCCAATAAACCTTTCTATTTCAGTCTGTGTTTTGGAAGAATATAAATTGAACAAATGGTCATTGTTTGATGAAACATTTACTGCCTTGGTCTGTAGATTTGTATTTAATTATAGTTTTTCATGGGGTATTGATTTTTAACCAGTATTGAAGTACCCCACTTGACTTTTTTCTATTGTTGATACATTTATTTTGTGATAAGTTTCCTATCCTTTAAAGGAGATGTCAGTTTCTTTGAGAAAGGTTTCTTACAAGCAAACTATATTTGGATTGCAATCTGTAAGGAGTTGTTTGATTTCCTCATTGTTTGGTTTAACATCTTTGCAGTTCTATTGTATGACGCTTGTGTTCTGTTTGTCCATTTGAGTGATAATTATTTTTTTTTAGTGAGTGGATCTTAAGGATGATTATGTTCTTGATTTTGAGTTATCTGTTTTCATATATATTATACTTTCTGTACTGTTTGTCTTCCTTATTTGGGAACTTGTTCATCACCAAGTATTTGTATGTTCTTGATTTGGGTTCTTCTCATTTTTTATTGCCATTATGTGGGTTGTTGTCCTGTTTATTTGCTTTTAATTGTTTCTTTTGTTTTTTAGATTTTGATTTTGTTTTGTATTGAGGTTTGATTGGTTTTTGTTGTCAGTTTTCTGTTTGTGGAATTTTTTATTTAAAAAGTTTTGAATGTTTTGTCATTGAGAGGCTGTCAGGAAATTTTGTGTTTGATATACATTGTATATGGATAGCTTTGGTTCAGTGGTATGGTTTGTTTCCAACTTTCCAATTGATTTTAATGTTTTCAATGTTTTTAATTCTTGAATTATAAATGTTAGTTCTTGTGTTTCATGTAATTTGTTTAATATTAGATTTTCATAGATATATCTTGATTGTGTTTGGGTAATTTTTGGATATGATGGTGTATTGGTCTTTGTTTCAATGCTTTTCTTTGCTTCTGAGTAGGGAATTTTTTTGGTGTGTTTAATCTTTAATATATCTTTTTCTTTTTTCCAGGTTACACAGTCCCCAGAAGTTGCTTTATCATTTTTTTTACAATTAGGGCATTTGGTTTCATCAGAGCATGTGATCTCTGTGTGGTTAGGATCCTTCTCCAAACATTTTCCACATACTGATTTCTTTGTGCATTTATTTTTACTGTGTCCATATCTTTGGCACTTGAAGTATCTTAATAGTTTTGAAATATATGTCTCTACTTTGGAAATTGTATACTCAATTTTTATTTCATGTGGCAGTTTTGGTGCATCAAAAGTAATGATATAAGTATTGGTTTCTATAATTGTATCATTTTTTTAAATAGATATTATTTTAATATCTGTAATGTTTTCTTTTTTGATAGAATTATTGTTTTTAATTTCCTCCAGTGTAGACCCTTACATTTATATCATGAAATTTGGTCATCCTTAGTAGAGTTTCAGCATCATGTTTTCCTTTGATTTCTATCAGTAATGTATTATTTCTAATTCTCATAACTGTTTTTGGAATTATCCAAGATGCTAAGATTTTTTTTCTATTACAAAAGGTGACAACTTTGTTATTAGTTTGTCTTCTATTGGCTCTATTACTATGAATTTCAAAAAAATTTTTCTTTTGATTGATTTTCTGTATCACTTTCTGTGTCTATATTAATATGTAGTCTATTGGGGCTTTTTTGTGCTCATATTTTATTTATTATTATTATCTATCAGTCTTTAAGATAGGGAAGATGATGAGGAAGGAAATCATACTGACCTCATTCCAACAGGGGTACATGACTAGCATACTTAAACATGGGAAGGGTTCTAAGCACCAGTTATATCTGAGATCATTCACTAAAGTATGAACTTTCGTTAGAGGTTGAAACAACCATGTCAGATTCCTTTATTCCCAGTCTGATTGACCCTACAGTCATTGCTTACTAAGTCAATATGTTTGATATGGTAAATGTGAGCAAATTTTGTTTGTTTTGTAAGATTTGGGGCTTGACGTGACCGGCTGATTGATTGGATTGGGATTCTCTAACTGCCTGTCTAGCTCAAGTAGGGGCCAAAGTGGTGCATTAAAGTTTAGAAATGTATATATAGCTCAATTTCTAAAAACCTCAACCACCACGATCTCATATTCATGCATCACAAGTTGCCACCCGCAGCAAACAAGTGGCTCCCTTGGAGGATTTTACCTCTTGCAGAAGTGTAGTTGGCATATTGTGAAGCCTGCTGACAGGGCAAAGATGACAGAACAAAGACAGTAACAACAAAAAGAGGGTGGTAAAGGAGAAAGTGTTACTTAGAACAACATAAGACAGGAAATAGTGGAGAGCCATGATCATCCACATCCTGAAAGGACATGATATATGAAAGAAGCAGCAGCTTCAGTACTGGAAATTTAGATGAATTAAATATTTTGTAATGAAATCACTCCAGCACACTAGGAGTATAGTGCAGAGGCAACACTGGTGGAAGTGTTCAAGAAGATATAGATGCCACCTCTAGATGACTGAAGTTTGCTTAGGTTGACAAAAGTGACATAGAGTTTTTTATTTTACATTTGGCAATTTTCTTGGATTTGTCTTAGAATGAAGACTGTTGTCTGTTTTAATTTATCCAATATTACCAATAATAGAGAATAATATTCTGATAGTTTGTAGAGTTTCATTTTCACCTTTGATGACTGTATTTTGAAGTCTTGGGATAGTTTTGATTTGTTTCCTGCAGATTATATATGTATCTTGGTTTCTTTGTCATTTTCAACATATGAGGGTACAGCAACTCAGTTCTTAGAACTGAGTTGCCAGACTATTCACACATTATTTCATTATAGTGGTGAAGAATTGTGTAGAACAAACCACACTTTTTGGATGCGCTAAATGGAGAGAACTGATGCACAGTGTGCCACAAGGTCTCCAAACAACCCTCCTAAGATTTTGAATTCAGAGTTGTCCTTTGCATAGATTGCTTGCCCAGGCTACAGGACACAGTCTGTCTTACTAGTTACCTATCGATGGGGGAAGAGGAAGAGATGGATTCATACCTTTCCCAAGGGTATTTGCCTATAAGTAAATGCAATGAACATAATTGGAATCTGAACTTGTCTCTCTGATTCCTCATTCCAAGCTACTATCTATTGACCCACATGCTTCACTGTACACACACACACATATATATATATATATATATATATATATATATATATACAATATCTAATAGGTAGTTTTTCTTGATTTCAGATTTTTTAAAGGTGATATGCAATATACAAATATATAATTTGTATATTCTTTGATGAGTTTCTGAAGGTTGCAAATAGAATAATATTAACTTTCTTCAAATATTTTTTCATATTAATTAATAATTGTCAAAAATGGGATTTTTTTATCAATGTGCATAAATAATTTTCCTTTCCCTCCTTTAAAATATTAATTATTTAGAGTTTTCTTAATTTAGTATGTGATGTTCAGTAATAACTGTGGAGATTAAAAAAATCTCCTGAGATATGCCAATTTAAATACCAATATAAACTTAATATTTTAATGTCAATGCTGTTACTAAATAAAATAATTTATTGACTATATTTCTATTTTGCTAAGTTTGTTATTGGCCTGTGAATAATGCTTAAGAAATCAGTTTTAAGATTTCTGACATTGGAAATATATTTTATCAGATTAAATATTTTATTCTTCATTTGTATCTTGATGGTTATCTTACTTTTGAGTACTTTTGTGGAATGCAAGTTTGCAGGTAATATTTTACTATTCTGTTGGTGCTTCCATAATAATCCTCAAAGGAGTAAAATGATAAGCAAAGTGAGACTTATGTTTAACAAAAATAAACCTCAAAATGTATTTATTGCAATAAACAATAAAATATAAAAACTGATAAAAGTTTACCTACTTTCATGTTTTATAATTTATTTTGATCAATCTCTTAAATAAATTAAAATTTGATTTTAGCTTTAAAAACATAATTGTTTTACTATTAATTTAACATTTTTACCTTAGAACATGATGCACAATAATGTGTTGAAGGTGCACTGTTTTCATCTAATAGACAAAAACACACTGCATGTTGCCAGTAGTTGCAACTGGCACACAGTATCATCAAACCATCATCCTGAAATAAAGTAGAAAAATTTATAAAAATCTTAAATGCAAATCATTATCTAAATGTAACTTATACGATAAAGAATGGGATTTAAAAACATTATTTTTGAAACATTTGTTTATAAAAAAGAATTATATATTAAATATTATTAGCCATGCAAAAATTAGTGTTATATATTCAATCAGATGTAGTTGGGGTGAATTTAAATTTATATTACTGTGAAAGTTAATAAAAAATGTCATCCAATAACATTGATTTGTATATTTCTATATTTTATAACTTACAATATTCAATATTTAAATGTTGTTTATATAAGTGTTTTCTTTTGCCAGATTAATTTTTATTTTGGAAGCCATTACCTAGACTATGTGCAAACATCGGTCATGAAATTCAGAATTCAACATGTTCAGCAGTGATATAAAATTTTGTCATTAACAGTGTCTGAGTATTATAAATCTATATGCTATGTTTAATACAAAAGTCATTTAATCATTCTATACGAGCTTTTCTTAGTAATTACAAGTGGCCAACATTTATTATGAAGGTAATCATTATCATTGTTATGGTGACTTACCCAGATGACACATTGAACTCTTCCAAACTATATATAAGTAGTAGTTCTGTTTTGTAGAGCAGAGAGACAGAGAGAGAGTGGAATCTATTCTAGCATAACTCTGACAGCCATGCTAATAATCATTTATTGATATATGTGTGTACTACTGTCTTTGTAATATATTTGTTTAACCCTATTCCTTCCTCATGTCTTTTATTTCTAGCCCTAACGAACCACAATAACTTGGTGATGAGGTCACAACAATCATTTAATGAATAATTGCAGATGGAGGAAAACCTTATTCAAATAATTATTTTTATACAAGAAATGTAAATTTACAGTTGAGTTATTTGCTAGTATAACTCAAAATACAGGCTGCAAGATTAAGCTCAATTCCAGTACAAAATCATTAAGAATGAAAAGAAGTTTATAAAAATAAGTTATTTTGTTTTGTGGTGGTTGATCAAGACATATTTGGATATGGAGAAACCCATTGAGCAGAATCAAAAAACCAAATCAACTATACAACTTTCAATAAGAGCAGGAATGCAATTTTATACTGCAAAACATGCCCAAGTGTCAACTGTGGAAGTGAACACCTTCCAATGATACGTAAACTGAAACTATGGAAAATGAAGAGGGTCAAGGCAGAACCCAAATTGCAATACAACAGACTTCTGAATGACCTGAATGTGAAGGAGAAATATATGGACAGTGTTAAAAGCAGATACAATGGACAAAATAAGAATGGAAATTTGAAGTGAGACACATTAAAAAAAGCTTTACTAGCATCAGCAATCAAGATAATCCCAAAGAAGAATAGACAAAGAAAAAAAGAATGAGAGATGAAATTCTCAATGTGATGAAAAAGAAGCAAAAAAAACAATGCCACGGTATTGTGGTGTCTTCCCTATAAAGAGTCTATGTTGGATTAGTAAGAAAGGCCTTATGGGAACAGTTGAATTGATTGAATGTTGGACAACCAACACACACACTAGTCGTGTAATACTCTTCTGTTGTATTTACTGGTAAATATACAATATTTCTATAACACATTTTGTTATTTCTTAAACTTTTCACTTGGTCACAGTATCTTGGTGACAAAGGATTTGAAGAAATGAAATTCACGTGAAGTCATAAAAAAGTTGTTTTTGGCCAGTGTCTACAACAGAAGGTGAAAGAAGGAATTCTAATCAGATTCTACGACAAAAGGGTATCCAATGTAAAAAAAATACATCAAAGAAAAATTAAAAAGGGTCAACCAAAAAATAATAAAGTTACTTTGCCATCAAGACCATGTTTCAGGTGTGGTCACTTACATTGGTATAGAGAGTGTCCTTTTAAAGACAAAAAAACTGTTTTAATTGCTATAAATTGGGACACAAAAGTTCTCACTGCAGGATTAAGAACAAGACAAAAGAAACTTTTGTAAAAATTAATAAGTCTGATAAACTAGAAAGCCATAACATCAGGAAATATATTGAAGTACAAATATTTAACAAAAATATAAGGCTACAGCTTGATTTGGGTTCAGACTTATCCATAATTAATTATCAAACATGGAAAAAACTGGGTAAGCTGACTTTGTTAAGAATAAACCAAATAGCTAAAAGTGTAACTGGTGACCCTATTAAGTTTATGAACTTATAATAAGCATGTCATTTAAAGGTAAAACTTTAAAACTAAAGGTGTATATTATGAAGAATATGGGTAATTTGTTCGGGAGTGATTGGTTAGAACAGTTTCAACTTTGGGATATGCCTATTAACTCATTATGTCAAAAAGTTGAAAATTTGACTGACAAAGCAGAAAAGTTGAATGGTGAATTTTCTCAATGTTTTCAGTGGAGGACTAGGAAAATGCACAAAAATGTCTGATAAGTTTAAGTTAAAGCCAGATGTAAACCCAGTTTTTAAGAAAAAAATGTAATGTTCCATTTGCCTCGTTGAATCAACTTGAAGAAATAGGTTTTCTGGAAAAGGTTGAATATAGTGAATGGGCATCTCTCACAATTTATATTAAAAAAAAAGAAAAGAAAATTCATGTATGTGCTGACTTCTCTATGAGGCTGAACAGAGCCCTAAAGGATCACCATTTTCCTTCCAAGTTCAGAGGAGATATTTACTAAGCTCAGTGGAGGAAAATATTTTTCTAAGTTTGACAAGCAATGCATATTTGCAAATACTCGTAGACAAGGAATGCTCAAAGCTTCTTTGTATAAATACACACAAGGGTTTATACACATTTTTGAGACTTCCATTCGGGGTTAACATTGCCCTTCCATTTTTCAACAGGTCATGGACATGATGTTAAATGGTCTGGATTTTGCGGTGGCCTATCTCAATGATGTCCTAATGAAAAGTGAGAGCATTGAGGAACATAAATTGCACGTTTGGCAGGTGTTCATGAGAATCGAGGATTATGGATTCAAATTAAAAGACAGGAAGTATGAGTTTTTCTTAGAGAGGATTAAGGACTTGGGGTAAATAATTGACAAAGATGGAAGACGTCTCAACCCAGATAGGACAACAGCAATAAAGAATATGTCAGTACCAGAAAATGTGTCGGCTCTCCAAAATTTTTTTAGGTTTTGCCAATTGTTACAACATTTTTGTCCCAAGAATGTACAGTTTGAGAGCTCCAATTAATGAAATATTGAGAAAAGACTAAGAGTGGGAATGGACAACCAAATGCCAGGAAGTATTTGAGAAAATAAAAGAGGTCCTTACATCAGATTAGTTTCTGACTCATTACAATCCAAACCTTGACATCATTGTAGTCAGCAATGCCAGCTCCTATGTCATTGAGGAGTGTATTTTACACAAGTTAAAGGATGGATCAGTAAAGCCAATTGTCCATGCATCTAGGACGCTATTACCAGCTGAAAGGGGTTACTCACAAATAGAAAAGGAAACCTTAGGAATCATTTTTGCAGTGACTAAATTTCATAGATTTATTGAAACTGGAAGGTATTTTTTGTTGCAGACAGACCATCATCCATTCCTTATTATATTTGGATCAAAAAAGGGTCTGCCAACATATTACCATGGCGATATATTACCCAGAAATAATGAACAGCTAGAGTGTTTTGTGGACACTTTCAAGAGAGCACTGAGGAAGGCAAGAAGTACTTCCACCGATATGGCTATACAGCAGTTTTTGCAGGTCTATTGTGTAACCCCTAATAGAAGTGCTCCATCTGCCAAGACACCAGCAGAGGTCATGTTTGCCAGGAAAATAAAATCAGTATTTGACAAATTTCTTCCGAGTGAAACGAAAGCGGGAAATAAGAATAAAGTGCTTAAAAAGTGCTTTAAGATCAGTGCAAAGGTTTTTTTTGGGTATTCGGGAATAATAAAGCTCACTGGGAGATAGACAGAAAAACTTGTAACATGATTTACATGGTTCAAGGACCGAAGTTTATACTCAAATGTTATGTAAACCAAATTAGAAAACAGTATCAAAGAAAGTCTATCACAGATAAAGCAAATATGCATAAAAACAGGAGAAAAGACATGCTCATCAACAGGCTGCATAAAATCCAAGGACACGAGACTGATATTAGAGAAGGAAAAAATACTTCAGAGATGGAATGAATACATTAGAGAACTCTTCCACATTCATAGCAATACACACTATTGAAGGACCAGAAATATTAAAATCTCAAATGGAATCAGCACCGGCTAAATTGAACAGAAACAAAGCAGCAGGACTATACAGAATTGTAAAAGAGATGCTGGCAGCCTTAGATAGTTTACGGCATTGAGGAGATTAGAGATATAATAAATGAAATATACAACAGTGGTCATATATCGGAATACTTAAGTAGATCAATTTTCATAGTACTGCCAAAAATTCCTGGTGCAAACAAATGTGAATGCCATTGGAAAATCAGCCTATTGAGTTATATAACAAAACTTATCATTTGAATTCTGACAAAACTTATCATGTGAATTCTGATGAATAGTGCACGGCAGAATCAGAATGGAAATAGGACAAGAACAGTGCAAATTTGTTAAAATTGTAATATCTATGTTAAGAATGATATTGGAAAGAGTAAGACAAATGCAGAAAGATGTGCACCTCAAGATTTGTTGAAATTAACATAGTGATTGATTGATTGTTTTACCAGGATATCAACTGCTGTGGGTCGTTTAATACAGAAAATGAATTTTTATTCAGGTATGTTTAAAAAATTCCAAGTGGCTGTGAGGTTTTAAAATTGTTTTCAAAACATCACAAGTTATATAGTTCAAGAAATTTCAAAATGTCTCAAGCTGCATGGCATGAAAGTATTTCAAAAGTTGTATGATTCAAAATCCAAGCTCTATTTTTTATAGAAGTTGGAAGTATTTTATTTTCTCCAGATGTTCTATTATTTGGGCAATATGTACATTTTGAAGAGCATGGTAAGATTTCAACCTTGGTAATAGTTGCTATGTATTTTTCATGCTTCTTACATTCTATCAAGATATATTTGACTGTGAGAAATTGATTGTATTTGTTACGCCAAGGTATACATATGCGTGCATGTCAGGTGTGTGTCCAATTCTTATTCTGTTTAGCACCATGTCTTGTTAATGATAAGCCAATGTCTCTGTATTCTTTCTTATTGTCAGCTACTGTTCATATAGTTTATTGTTTAGGAACATGTTCCAAATTGCTTGCTATTTTTTTTTTATATGTTATATAATTTTGTTTTTATGAACTGTATATGAGAATTTGATGTTGGTTATTTTCATTTTCATTGTCTCTTTTGCCAGTGTTGGCTTCATGATTTTCCTTGATGCTTATATGTCTAAAAATCCAGGCCAATATTATTGTTTTGTACTTTATTAAATGATGACAAGTTTCTAGGATTTGTAGAATATATATATATATATATATATATATAAGACAGAAGGTCCAGAAGGCTCTCAGTCCTTGATTGTGTATTTTTTTTTTATATGAGATTAACATGTGGCACTGTAAATAATGCAAACAATCTAATTTTGATCTGATGCATGACCTATGTATTCTGAGCATTACTTTTTAGTTGGCACCCCTATTCAGTTTTGATATTGCTTTTAGATGCATCAAAGCTTTTTGTCATTTTTATTTAAGGTAATCAATGTGTGCTTTGAAGTTAAGTTTGCTATCTAGTATGATTCGTAGATATTTTATTTGTTGGACTCTGGGAATTAAGTGCCCATTTAATTTTAATTCTGGATCGATCATTTTGCAGAAATTTATACAAACAGGTTTTGGAGAAATTAAATTGATTTTCATTTATCCATTTTTCTATCTTGGAATTTCAAGGGAAGTCATGTTTGGTAATGAGCCTGATGTTGAGAGATCATCTACATATAGGGATTTTTCACTTCCTGTATTAATAGTTTTAATAATAATATCTATTTTGAGAATAAATAATGTAACTGATAAAATGCTACCTTAATGGTTTTAAGTCTTACAACTTGATCCTTAGTTTTTCTGGAACCCACTTTAATAGCTAGATAAGATAAAAGACGTAGTATTGAATGGTATTGAAGTTTGTTTTGATGCTTTTCCCTGCCTCTGAGAATTGTTTTAGTGTACTTAATTTTTAGTATATCTTTCTTTTTTCCACGTTTTGCAGTCCCTGGAAGTTGCACTATGGTTTTGTTTACATTTAGGGTATTTGGTTTCATTTGGACATGTGATCTCTGTGTAATTAGGATCATTCTCCTATAATAGCATAGGGCTTCAAGGTTGAGATGAACAGTTGATTAATCCATGCCAAGAAGAATAATGATGGATGGTAATAAGGAGGAAAACATGGGTTATTTTTAACAAAAATAAGGAATTTATTTACAAATTTAAATGCTTCAAGTTGGGTCAAGAGTTCATTTCACGAAAATAAATCATAAATTTTTAAAGTCTATAGTCTCAATGAATTGTCATGAAGAGTAAATATTCATTTAACAGACTAAATCACCTGATACATATATTCACATATTTTTCACATGGGGTTATATGATTGCATACATTCAAAAGTAGGTAAAGAGATAGTTTGAAATACTTAGCTTTTTTGGATAGTTGAAATAAAGTTCTTCATTAAGGCTGATAATATAATCAGTGAGTAATGTGACACTGGCAAAAATCTGAATGCTGGACACATGAAGAGAAATTAAACTTTTCACATGACTTCGGATTTTCTTCCCTTGTTGAGTTTTCTCCTTATTTTATATAAAAAAGGATTAAATAAAGGAATACTATTTTCTTTTCTTTCTTTTTCAAAGCCCAAAGGATAATTCCTATGAAAACAACATTTTCATTGGTCCAAAGAAAATTTTCCATAGGCTTGTGAATTTGTTTTCGATAAAGGGAATTATCATTACGCATTCACCATACTCCCAACATTTTTCCCATACCAGCTTCTGTGTGCATTGATTCTTAACATGTCCATACCTTTGGCAATTAAAACATGTCAATAGGCTTAAAATATATGTTTCTACATTGAAAACTGTCTATCCAATTTTTATTTCATGTTGGGGTCCTGGTGCATCAAACGTAATAATATGTGTTCATATCTATAACGTTGTTATTTTTTTTTTAATATATATCCTTTTTATATCTATAATATTCTGGTTTTTAATAGAATTATTGTTTTTAATTTCCTCCAGTGTACACAATGAGTGATGCTTCTCACTATACCTTAAGAAAAATTTAAAAATTTGTCTGGCTAGACCTTTATTATTATATTGTGAAATTTAATCATCTTTAATAGAGTTTCAGTATTATGTTTAATTTTTGTAAGTGTTTTTGGAGTTATGCGAAATGTTAAGAGCTATTTTTTTTTTAAAATCATTTCACCCCAGGCAAGGCATAAATACCACTGATGTGCGGGGGACTACATAACTGAAAGAAAATTAATTACAGGAGGGAGAAGAGGATTAAAAACCAATTAGAAAGAAGCAATAGAAAGATGAAAATGCAGGTGTAATGACAGTTGCAAGGGGGGAGAGAAAGGGAAGGATATACGGGGGTAGGGAGAGAGCTAGAGTCCAGTGGTTAGTAGATGAGTATTGACTTTGCATTTAAATTTCTGGAGGTTGTAGCCATCAGGAAAGCAAGAATATGGGAGCGAGTTCCACAGGCGTGAAGTTCGAGAGAAGCTGCAGGAGTAGAAATGTTGTCTGCATTTGGCTAACCTAACTGTGAATGGGTGGGACCCAGTTGCCATTCTGGTTGCACGAGTAAACACCTGTTGAGAAGGCACCAGTGACTTAAGTTCGTCTAAGCAGAAGCCATGAAAGTACTTATAGAACAGACAAAGGGAGGCCACATTTCGTTGGTGGGGAAGTGGCTGCAGTCGAGCCGCCAAGTCAGCACCTATCATGTTACTAACTCTCCTTTGGAGCCTGTTGAGAACACTGAGGTGAGCGGTAGAGGCGCCTGACCATAAATGGCAGCAGTACTTCATGCAGGGTCGAATGGTAGACTTGTATATATGCAGGATGGATTCAGGCGGAAAGAACATCCTGGATCGACACAGTGACCCAACCTTCTTAGCAGTGGATTTAGCTATGGATTCGATGTAGCAGTTCCATTTGAGATCCGAAGAGAGGGTAAGGCCAAGGAGGTGCAGTGTATTGCACTCAGGGAGAATCGCTTGGTCCATACTTATGGGGGGCAGGAGAGGTTGCTTGTGATGGTTGACAGACAACAGCTTGGTCTTGGACGCATTGAAGTTGACAAGCCCCTTCTTGCCCCAATTCACCACAGAGTGTAGATCCCGTTCAAGGTCAGCAGCGAGATTATGTCTGTCCGCCATGCCAGGTTTCTTACTGGTGCGGGAGTATATTGTGGTGTCATCTGCATAGATGCCTACTTGGGACTTATCTCATCTGGGAGATCGTTGATGAAAATGAGGAAGAGCATCGGGCCCAGGATAGAGCCCTGGGGGACACCGGCATTCATGCTGTAGGATGAAGAGGCATGCCCATTCAATACGACCTTCATTTTGCGGTTGTTTAAAAAGGACTGGATTAGGTCAAGCAGGCATCCGGTAATGCCGTAACCCCGTAGCTTGCAAAGGAGGCCAGAGTGCCAGACCCTGTCAAAAGCCTTGGAGATGTCCAGAGCAACTGCACGAGCCTTGCCTAACTCATCGAGGGTCCAGAGCATGTACTCTGTAAAGGTTGTTAGCATATCAGCAGTGGACCTGGCAAAGTGGAAGCCATATTGCTTGTCAGAGAAGAGTTTGTGGGAAGTAAGATGTTGAACTATTTCAGCATTGATTATGGCCTCGAACACTTTCCCGAATATCGGTAGAAGATTGATAAGGCGATAGTTGGATGGGTCCGAGGGTTCACCACAATTCTTAAAAACAGGAACGACTGAAGAGAACTTCCAGCATGCAGGAAAACAGGAAGCAGAAAGGCAGTAGTTAAACAGTTTAGAGAGGACAGGGGAGAGTTCAGGGGCACACCTCTTAAGGACTATCACCGGGATTCCGTCGCCACCGCTCGCCTTATGGGGGTCAAGTTTTGAAATTACTTGGGATACTACCTTTGGGGTAATATGTACATCGTGCAGTTTGGCCTCAGTTCTAATGAAGAAGTCGGGTGAGCATACTCCAGATGAGTCAAACGTGGAGTTGGATGAGAATCTGAGGGCAAAGCACTCTGCTTTGTCCGCAGATGATGTGAGAACCTCAAATTCATGGATTAAAGGAGGTATAGAGGATTTGCAGTTTTTAAGCACCCATTTGAATATCCGCCAGTAGTCCTTGGAGCCGAACTTGCGGTCAGCTATGTGCTGTTGCATTCTCTCAGCGAACAACTGTTTGGCGTCATTCAGGATTCTCTTGCACTTATTGAAAGCAGATGTGAATAGGCGCCTATTGTGATCAGATGACTGGCTCCTGAATAGTCAGAAGTAATGGTTCCTGTGGGCAATGGCGGCTGAACAGGCAGGAGAGAACCACGGAGAGGAATGAGGTTTTAGGCAATACTTCCTGGTGGTTATGAAGGCATCAATACCAGCTTTCACCCATGACGAAACCTCAGAAGCACAGTCATCAACTGGGAGATCGAACACTTTTCCCCAAGGGACGTCGCAGAGGAAATCGCAAAATGCATCCCAGTCAGCTTTTTGGTAGCGGTAGGAGGTCCTATAGGTAGGAGGCTCTTGAGGGGAGTGAGAGTGGAAAGAAATACTGAGTGAGACAACAGCATGGTTGGAGTTGCCGAGCAGACAAAGCTGCGAGACTTGACAGGCGTCAGGGGCAGAGGTAAAACATATATCTAGTAGTGAGGAGTGTCTGGAAGGAGTGCTTGGGAAGTGAGTGGGGAAGTCCACCACTTGTGTAAGGGATTGGGAAATAGCGAAGTTCATGGCGTGGACATCCGCTAGATCAGTAACAGAGTCTTTAAGCCACTCAGAGTGTTTTATATTACAAAAGGTGACAATTTCATTACTAGTTTTTCTTATGTTGGTTCTATTAGTATAAATCTAAAAAAATATTTTTTTGTTTAATTTTCTGTGTTATTCTGTGTTTGTATCAATATGTAATCTCTTGTTTTTTTTTTTTTCATGCACATATTTTGTTTATTATTATTTATCAGCCATACACCTGCTTGGAGCTCCATATAAGATAGATGATAAGGTGGAAATTACATTCGTTCATTTATCAAGGGCTACATGATTGGTATGCTCAAACGTGGGGAAGACTTGAAGCACATGTTATATCCAGGATTTTCCACCCAAGTATGGAATTTTTTGCAGAGATTGAAACAGCCATGTCAGATTCTTTTTTTCCCAGTCTGATTGACCATACAGTCATCGCTTACTGAGTCAGTTTAATGTGATAAATGTGAGCACATATTGTTAATTTGACGTGGCTTGATATAACTAGCTGGTTGATTGGATTGGGCCTCTCCCACTGCCCATTTAGCTTAAGTAAGGGCTAAATTGGTGTGTTGGAGTTTAGGAGTATATGTATAGCCCAACTCCTAACACACTCAACCACCAGGATCTCATCCTCAAGCATCACAAATCAACAGATATTTCCCTTGAGGGACTCTTGCCCACAGTAGAGGTGCAGTCAGTGTATTCTGAAGCCCTGCCAACAGAGCAAATTAGCATACTGAAGTATTTCATTTTTTCTATATTTCCTTAAAAAATCAAACCATTCTAATAAACTTACCATATCAGGCTGCCATGATAGTGATGAATAGCTATTAATGGTTTGTTTGCATTTATTCTGTTCTTTATATGAAATGCTGTTCAAATCATCCTTATGTTAGTAGATTTGTATTAGCAGTTTTACATATGACCAGTGGTTTGCTTGTTGAGTAATTCTGAGAAATTACAATTTTGTTTTGTTGTTATCAGAATGGAAAGATTTCCATATACTTTTTTTAATTACTAACACATTAAAACCTAATCTTTAGATATGAGTTGTATAGTAATAAATATAAGTATTTTTGAGAAATTCTATTGAAAAATAACCATTTTCAGATTACTCAGCTTATCTGTAATCATATATATATCAACATATCTATAAATATGCATATTTGCATTTTTTATATATTTATATATGGGTTGACTCAAGTATAAGATTTATATAAATCACAAACAACTAAAATGAATATTATTTACACTGTTTGGAGTGTTTTCTTCATCTTATTGCCATGTTTATGAGGTTTTGGTTATTGTATGCTCTGGCCTTCTTCATAACTTCATGTGTGATGCCACGTTTGGATGCTATGTAGTTATCTCCCTTTAACTCAACACTCTAAGTTATTTGTTTACCACTGCTATAGCCAGGTATTAAACTCACAACTCTTTGGGTCAAGTCACTGAATCTACTTGGCTATGTGTCCTTGAGGATGTGGAATGAAAGTTATATACCTCAGTGATTGAAATAAAGGGTTCGGTTCAAAATTTCTAGCACCTGAAGAAGGCCAGAGCATACAATGGCTAAAACATCATAAACATGGCAATAAAGATGAAGACAACAGTCTGAATAGTGTAAATAATGTAAATACTACCTCATCTCAGAAGTATAGAGAAAGTAAAATGAAATGCATTCTGTGAGTCTCTACAAACTTCCAATGTCTTCACCAAGTAAAGTATTATTGTCATTTTCAGTATGCAGTTACTATTAGCTAATAAAATAATCACATAAATATCTCAACTGTTATTGCAATAGCTTCAAATAATGAAACCTCACAACTTATAAATGAGAAACAAAATATACTTTCATTATTTAGCACAAAATTTTAAAACATTTAAAAAATTATGTTCTACTTTCTTATGAAACAAATAAGTATGTCGGTTAGAACAGTATATAATGTTATGAAGAAATTTTCTATATTTGATATAATGATATTTATGAAAACCGATGAATATATTTACCTCATTGCAGCCACACGGGCAACATACAATATCTTTATCTTCAGTATATTTCTTTGAAGTTTTACCTAAAACAGTTTTGCTGGCTGTAAAAAATATGAAAACTTTCACAAAATGAAAAAGTTAATTTGAATATATTTTTAATCTACATTGTGCAGCAAAAATATTTTCCCCCATAATGGTAAGACATTAGTGGCAATGGTGTCTTCATCTAGCTAATGTCTTACCATTATGTTAGAAGTATATGTGAGAGGTATTTCTGCTACATCCTGTATTATGAAATATTGAATTGTCCAGAAAGTTCATGCTAATTTTTAGTTGTTTGTGTTCCAACATGTTAGAATACATCAGATTTATCAAAATATATAATATGCTTACATTTTCAATTAGAGTACATTTCAAACTATCTCTTGAGAAAAAAATTTTAAAATTATATAATTTGTGTCAACTTTGTATTTCTATGAGAATGGAAGATTATGAGGTGCATTTTAGACATTTGATGATTTTTTATTACTGTCAAGACAAAAATGTCTTGCAAGCAACAAAAAAAGATATGTGCTGCGTATGGTATGTACAGTAAAGGTGCTTTAGCTGACAGAATTGTATGAAAGAAGCTCACTAAGTTTAGAATTGGTGATTGTAGCCCTATTGATGAAGAATGCTCAGGTAGACCCCTCACTACAAATGACGACCAAATCAAAACATTAATAAAGATTACACAGTGCAAGAATTGGCAGAAACACTAAATTTGTTGAAATCCACCATCCATTGTAAAGCTTAGGTACTCAAATCACTATGATGTTTGGGTACCACATGATCTAACTAAAAAGAATCTTTTGGATCGCCTTCCTATCTGTGATTTGCTGTATAAACACAATGAAAATGCACCCCTTCTGAAACAAATTGTGACAGGTAATGAGAAATGGATCCTTTACAACAATGTTCAGTGAAAAGATCCTGGGGTAAGCAACATGAGCCAACTTTAGCCACCCCAAAACAGGTCTTCATCCTAAGAAAATCATGCTGTGATATAGTGGGAATGAAAAGGAATTCTGTACTATGAGCTTCTGCTTAGTAACCAGTCAATTGATTCTGAAAGTACTGCTCATATCTGGACAAATTAAAAGAAGAAAAACACCCAGAATTGTCAAATAGGAAGGGTGTTGTTTTCCATCAGGATAATGCCAGACCTCATGTTTCTTTGGAGACCTGGCAAAAATTGTGGCAGTTTGACTGGGATGTGTTACTCCACCTGCCATATTCATCAGACATGGCTTCTTCAGATTTTCATTTATTCAGGCTCTTTCAAAATAATCTTAATGGGAAAAATTTTAATTCTTTGGATGACATAAAAATTTGCCAAGAAACCACCAAAATTCTGGGAGGATGAAATCTTTAAGTTGAAGGAAAAATGGAGACAGATTGTGCAAAAAAAAAAAAAAAAAATGGCTCATATTTAGTTGGATAAATATTTAATCGTATAATTTTTTTTGCATTTTAATTTCCCTTAAAAATTGGCATGAACTTTCTAGACAACCCAATATAATTTTGAAAGAATTGTATAATTTAATTTGTATAATTCATTCAGTTTCTAAAATTACAACATACTTACTTTTAAAATTCTTACAAGTGAAATTATACACAAGTAAGTCACTTTAAACCCAAACTTTAAATATTTTTACTACTTTATATTATTTATGCTAGTAATCTAAAATTTTAACTTGTTAATTTACGTGCAGTCCTATATTTTCCAAATAAGTTAATTTACAAAATAAGCAGCTTGCACCATCTCCATTAGACTGCTAAATTCAGAGGTTTTAAATGGTCTGATATAATCAATTAGGACAGGCATTTTTAGGCTTAAGTTAATATGAACAGAAAAAAAATTCTGCAATTCAGAAATTAAAATCAAAAGATGAAAAAATACATTGTAAGAAAGGCAAAATAAAGAATTTTGAAATATATCAATATAAAATATCAAATCCCATGAAAGAAAAACAAAAATAAAAGAAATATGAGGAATGGTTCATATTAAACAAAAGTCAAAAGATAAAAGTTTGCCTACTTGGTTATGAATTAAAAAAAGAGAAATATGGGAATGTATGGCAAATAAAAATATAAAAATGGTAAAGAGAATTTTATGATAAGCACAGCATGGTTATCACAAAATACAATTTTAAAGTGAACTTTTGAAGAATTAGATTTAATGCTGTTTAATAGAATTAACAATTTCAAAATAAACCTCTAGAATATTCTAAGTTGCACATTACAAATGTGGTGATTTATCTTTAAGTAACACATTATAGAAACAAAACCTGTATCTCACATGCAGGGGCTCATGATGACATGGGTAATAATTACAGTTATGAATGGAATAATAATAATTACAAAACTAATAATTACCAAAACATGGTAATTTAAAAATTTGATGTCAATATCAATACAAATGTCAAACCAGACTGGGAAATGAAACTTAAGCAAGAGATTTTGAAAGATATGAAAGTTAAAAAATTGCTAAGAAATAACTCCATAAATAGTTGTGAAAAAAGTTAAATAAAGTTCAATGAAAATTAATATCAGCTGCATTAGATTAAGTAAATCAAATATTGTTGCCAAAAAAGTTTAACTAAAAGCATACAAGAATTGACTTTTATGATATAAGAAAAAATGCCAAATTTCAAATCAATGAAGGTAGATTAGAGAAAAACAAATGACATAATCTCTTAAATGTGGACTTTGGAATGATTAAAAATCTTTAAGATTGAGTAAATGTGTCAAAATTCATAATGAACAAGAACTAGAAGTCATAACTGACTGTAAGAGATCAGATGAAAAGCAATTTTTTCAAGGAGTTTCAATTATATCTGCTATTTTTCATCACAGCTATCACTCAATTTAAGAAAATTATCAAGTAAATGTACAAATTAAATGAAAAAATTACTTTTTCATTAACAGAGATAATCCTAAATTATTTTCAAAAACAGAACAAAACTTTATCAAAACAGGGTTTTAATGAGGATTTTTTCATTATAACCTGAAAGTATATAATGTACACTTGGGGAAAACTGGCAAATGAAAATGAAATAGAAGACAATAATGTAATATGGATATTTAATGAGAATGAATATTGTAAGTGGTTTTAATTAGAATCTGAGTCAATCAACAGAAAAAACTGAAAGAAAGAATAAGAAAATTAAAGAGAAAATCAGGAAAATTTAAATAACAGCAGTTTAAGAAAAACCATAATCCTCTCTATTATAACAAAGACTCTGTGTGTGTGTGTGTGTGTGTGTGTGTGTGTGTGTGTGTGTGTGTGTGTGTGTTTATATATTATTTGGACTATTGTCCTCATATTTGTTGCCATTTGTGTGAGGTTTCACTCATTGTATGCTACGGTCTTCTTCAGGTGCTAGGAATTTTGAACAGAACCCTTTATTACAATCACTGGGGTATATCATTCTCATTCCTTGAAGCCTCTTTTGCTAGTCATGAGTTATCTCCCTCTAACCGGACTCTCTAAGTTACTTCTTCACTACTGTTGTAGCCTGGAATTGAACTCACAACTCTTTGGGTCAAGTCACTGGAACTAACCAACATCTATATCCACTGGCCATGTGCCCTTAAGGACAAGAACAACTGAATTTCTGGGACTTATAAATTTAATGTTTAGTAACCATTATTTTTTTTTATCAGAGTCCATATTGCAATTTTTTATGTTAATGGTTTTCTCTAGTATTTTTACCTGAGCTCATATTCCAATTTTGATACTAATGATTTTCTCTGGCACTTCGTATTACTGGTTCCCAAACTGTATTCATCTCTATGCTTGATTGGCTTACGAGCTTTTTTGTAACCTAGCATATGTGCTGATTCCTTAAGTTTATGTAGTTTCCAGTGGCGTTCTCTATCCATTATTTCAACTTCATCTCATATGGAGCAGTGTTCCCCTTTCTCCCTCCATATATGGTCAGCTATGCCTGATTTTTCTATCTTCCCTTGTTTTCTGGCCTTGTGATATTCTTGTAGCCTTATCTTTAGGGGGCAGCCTGTTTCTCCTTTATATTTCTTTCCACAGCTATATCAAATAGTGTACACACAGTCCTTAGTCATGTCCTTCTCTGTTAGGGGTCTTACTTGGGAGTGGCAACTCTGAAGTGTAGAATCACTTCTGAAGATTGTTCTGATGTTATATGGACCACAGATCCTTTGTATTTTCTCCGATAACCCCTTCACATAGGGTAGACAGACCAAGGCTGTTTTCTGAGAGTTGTTATCCTCATGCACCCTCCCTTCCATGTTTGTTGGAATTGTTATTATGTACCCTGGATAATTGTTACATTGTAGGGTACTGGTTATACTGACCATTTCCTGTTCGTATGTCTCTGGGTCACTGCTTATGACTTTTGTTCAATGTTGCGGACAGTGGATGATCCCTTTCTTTACATTGTATGGGTGGTGAGAGTTGAAGTTAAGATATTGTCCCGTGAAGGTTGGCTTGCAGTATACGGATGTCTTGAACCCCACCTCTGTTCAAGTTATTAGCACAACCAGGAATGCCAGTGTGTTGTCACTCTCTTTTTCCTTAGTGAACTGTATGGATGATCTTATTGAGTACACATGGTCCAGTAGCGACTAGACCTTCTCCTGGTGTGGCCAAATTATGAAGGTGTCATCAATATAGTTCAGCCATAAAATTGGCTTTAGAGCTGTGGATTCTAATGCCATCTTTTCAAAATATTCCATGTATATGTTAGCCAGTGATGGTGATAATGGTGAGCCCATTGCTAAGCCTTCATCCTGCCGATATATGTTTGATCCCAATCCAAAGTGTGTTGCTTGTGTGCAGAAAGTCAGCATCTCCATCAGGTTATCTAGTGGAATATTGCAACATTCTCCTAGGGATGAGTCTGAGGCCAGTCTGTCCCTGACTACCCATAGTGCCTCTACTCTGATTACTTTGGTGAACAGACTCACCACATCCAGGCTCACCATCTGGTTGCATTGGATGGGAGCATCTTTGATAAGTTTCAAAAAGTGGGTGGAGTTTCGAACCTATGATGGTGATTTTCCTATCAGTGGGTCAATTATATCGACAAGGAAGTGACTCAGAGGGTGGCACACTGAGTCTAGGCTGTTAACAATCAGCTTGAGCAGAATACAGTCTTTATGTATCTTAGGTAGACCATACATGTGAGATAGCTTGCTGTAACTTTGAGACAACTGCCTGTATGTCCTAGGCTGGAAGTGATCTTATTCTTGATTAGGATCTGCGAGAGCTGTCATTCTGTTTTCACATGTAACAGTTGACAGATTGCTTAGTGTTTATTAGAATGTGAAAATTATCCACAATGGAATTTTTTATGTTATAATGTCATGGTCATGCATGTGTTAAAGCATAAAAAATTGTTTTTTTTATAAACATTTTAGAACATTACTACAGTATTCATAGTTGATTCTATTAATTGATGGCTTAAGTTTTTTTAATGAATATTGCTTCAAGGATCTGTAGTTTGGTTTTGCTGTTTTCTTGATGTAGGATAGTTGTGTTATTGATCATTATTTGAAGCAAGAAAAAAAATTACAGTAATTTTTAGCAACATTGTATTGCGGTTATTTTACCACAACTTACACCCCTGAAGATGATGTTGGAAGAAGATTGAAAGTATTCAAGAACACTGAGAAATGAATAATAAAATCAACTGTCAAAGTTACAGTGTATTTCAATTATAATATGTGAAAGATTATCCATGAGTAAGAACAGATTTATTGAAAATAAGCAGACACAATGTGTGCAATTTATTTAATTATATATATATAAAATGGATAACCTGTGATGAACAGTTAATAATCCTCTCAAATATTTACCCGTTATTTTTGATGGCAGGAGTACACTTGTATATATAATAATATATAAAGAATATATTTATGCTAATATTAAGAGAAAAGATCAAAGTATATGTTAATTTAAAAAAAAAAGTTTTTAATCCTTTCTAACATGTTCAAAATTTTGGCCAAAAATTGTTTTTTTTTGTCAGTGGGTGACAACATTTTAACTAGAGATTAATATGGATAATGTAATATTACGAAACTCATTTTTTTTTGCCAGTGAGAAATGCATTAACTGGAAATTCTTGCTAAAATCAAATAATTGTTGGATCTTAATGAAACTTTCAAGACTTATTGACAAATGAATGAAATCATTTTTGAAAGTATTATCTTTAGAAAATCTTGGTAAAAAATACATATTTCTTTTACATCTGTTACCCCCTCCATGTAATTTCATGAAATTTTTTAAAAATTAAATTGTTTCAAAAATTTGTTTTATTAGTTAAATGCAGGACTTCTTGAGGAATATAATTCATTTATTTTTTTTCAAGCAGATAGCCTTTTTTTCAGAAAAATCTGCTCTATATAGTAAAATAAAAAATGCAATAAAACTATGACATTATTTAATTAGATAAGCCTATAATATGAATATGCTTTTAAAATAAAATATATATGAAGGGAATTAAAAAAAATTTGATCAATAATTAAATTTTACAAGAATTGTTTTAATTTTTTCTTTTTTAATTATAATAATTTATAAAGTTTTGAAAATCTTTTAAAATTCTTCAAAGGCTTGTTGCAGTTAGATTATTAAGTGAAGACTATATTTACTAACTGAAAATTGAAAAGCTTAATACAATTTTTTAGCCAAAAGTTATTTAAAATAATTATTAATTGTTTTTTTGTGAAGGAAGGTTGTTTTTTTAAGTATGATATTTCATTAAAAGATCACATGTTTCACAGTTTCTTCTCCTTACAGAAAAAGAATTTGGACATATATGTCAGTTCTGGTCAACCATACTTAGCTTATCACCACATCTGGCTGTCATCAATCATTTCACAAATATGACCTGTGTGATTAAGAAATACTTTTGTTCTAAATTTCATGCTATAAATAAGTAGTACTTGCTTCAAATCAGATTAATTTAACTTTAAATTTGCTAATTTTTAAAAAATAATGTGTCACAGATGTCTATTTTATTTTTGTAATATTTTTAAAACCAAGAATTAAGTTTTGTTTACAAATTTGTCCAGCTGTCAAAATGGATGAAAAAAATGATAACTTTTGAAAACTCTAAAAACGTTGAGATTCCAGTCAATGTAATTTCTATTTGAGATACACCAGAGTATTTTGCTTACTAGAAATAGTAAATTTAATCATTTAGCTTTCAATTAAAGCTAAAATAAAAGCTTCAAGAAAGCTTTTTAATTTTTTAAAACTTCACTTTAAAAGTTTGGTATCAAAAATGTGTGGAGGTACCTATTTTAATGCTAATGCATGCAAGTATAATATAATAGAACCTATTATTAACTTCTTACAGTTACTGAATTATTTGCATCATTTTTAGCAAGATAAATATGGTATCACAAAAATTCAAAATATAAATATATATTTATTGCTCTGGTTCAAATCACTGACACTTTTTCCTGGATCTTGGCTTTAAAATGTTTCAAATATAGAAAAAGTATTAGTCTTAAATATCAATTTTCAGATGTCTATTTTAAACAGTTGAAGAAAATTAATGATGCATTGTACCTCCTGTGATGTTGACAGATGATCAAAAAGAGAAAAGAAATAGGGCTTAGCAGTAGAGGAGACTTTAAAATTCAATGAGAAAAGGACTGGCAGAATCTACAAAAAAAAGAATTTGATGGCCATAAGGAAATATTTTGTAAAAAGACAACAATCAATGGATCAGAAGCAATTAAAAAAAAAAATTAGATGCAATATTCTGTCCTACACAGAAAACACTTATAATAGAAAGAAAATCATTAGTAACTGCAAATTAATAGAAAATTACTAGGACTATATCAAAGCAAAAAATACCCACAAGCTTACAAAACTGCACATTACCTGTATGGAAAAGAGTAAAAAAGGTCATAAGTGACTACAGTAGATTAACACCCCTGCCCCAAGAATATGAAAACAAGTGGTTTACTTGAAAACAACACAAATAAGTAACAATATTGAGGTTTGAGAATAAAATAGTGATTTCAGTTAGATAAATCAATCTATTCAGGTGAGAAGATGTAAATAAAATTAAATGGTAAGTAGTAGGTTCCAGTAGACACAATAATTAACTGAAGAAGAACAAGAAAATAGAAATCTAAGACCTTGCTACAAAAGAGAGCTAAAAAAAAAAAAAAAAAAAAGAAAGAATCAAACAGGAAAATGGCCATATCCATAATCATGGAAGTACTTAAAAACACTCCCAATGATCTTGCTAAGAGATTAAATGAATTGGAGATCCAAGAAAGAATTAATACATCTTATGCCATAATATGGTTGAAGTCTATGTAAATACTGAGGAAAGTGCTGGAGACTTACTATCATCTGATCCTCAGAGATGAGCATCAAAACTTAAGCATAAGGATACATATAATAATGATTGCGATTTAAATTGAATAATGATAAGAATGAACAAAAGGAAAAATTTAAATATAACTAATTTTTATATGATTTGTTGAATAATGCAAAAACGTGCATGAGTATATATGACAACATCTGGAAATTAAGGATAAGGTACTGCATTCTGTGAAATAGAATTTTTCGATATAAAGAGATGAAGCCATATTATCTACATGCGTCATTTTCCTTGGTATTGCTCCTAATGTGAATACTATAGCAAATAATATTCTGGGTACTCCCAGTATATTGATTATTTCCCTGTCACCTCTATTATATTGTTAGCCCCTATAAATAACACATATAATACATCTATGCTTCAAAGTCAATTGAATTCTTCTTTATAACCATGTCTCACTTATATTGCTTAGTAGTTAAAGGATTTAACTATCTTAAAACAATGTAAAGTGAATTTAAAATCTTTTTTTTTGTAATCTTATTGTTATAAATTTTGTACTCTATCAATCCAGCAAGATTGATTGTTTATTTGTTTTACCAGCATATCAACTACTGTGGGTCATTTAATGCTGAAACTGGATTGTTATTCAAGAATGTTTCAAAACATTTCAAGTGATTGCATTGTTTTAAAATTGTTTTCAAACTATCACAAGTTGTATAGTCTGGGGGTATTTCAAAATTCAAGCTCTATTTTCTATAGAAGTTGAAAGTATTTTTTTCTTCAGGTATTCTATTATTTGAGCAGTAGGTACATTTTTGAAGAGAACATTAAGATTTTGTGCTTCGTAATAGTTGCTATGTTTGACTGTGAAAAATTGATTGCAGTGTGTACACTGAGATGTAGTTTCTGACTTGAGCATGTATTTGTCAGGCTGTGTGACCAATTCTTATTCTGTTGAGCACTATGTCTTGTTTATGATCAGCCAATGGCTCTATATTCTCCTTTCTTATTGTCGACTGATGTTCATATAGTTTATTGTTTGGGAACATGTCCCAAAATGCTTACCATTTTCTGTTGATGTATTGTGTAATTTTGTTTTTATGAACTGTATATGACATATTCTATATCAAAGTCAAATGCCATTAATCTTATTGCCAATCTTAGTATCCTCGATGTCGTGATTTTAGGTAATTCTTTTCTTGGGTTAAATGTAAATTCTAATGGTCTATGATTACTTCTTAACAGAAATTTTTTCCCAATTAAAAATTGTCGGGCTCTAGTAGTTGTCCACACAATAGCTAATGCTTCTTTCTCTATATTTGAATAATTAAATTCAGTGTTCATTAGTCTTCTTGATAAATACATTATTGGATGTCCTTCTTGTGATAATATTCCCAATATTGAATGTTCACTTGCATCTGTGGTTAACATCACATCCTTTTTGGATCAAATGTTTTCACTATTGGTATTGGATATCCTTCTTGTGATAATATTTTTCATATTTCCTAAAACCTGTTCAATGACCATTTGAAATATGGAGCTTGCGGTTTTTATTCCATATGGCATCCTTTTCCATTTTAGCAACCCTATTGGAGTATTTATCGTGGTTGCTTCTTTGAAGTTATCACCTATTGGTACTTGATGGTATGCCGTTTTTAAATTTTTTGTTTATTCCTACTAGTGCATGCATTGCAACTTCAACATTCAGTATGGGATACGAATCCGAACAGATTTTATGATTTATGCCTTTTTTGTAAACTCCACAAATACGTAAATCACCATCTGTCTTCCTCAACACTACAATGGGTGATGCCCACTTGCTACCCCCAGGGGGAACATGTTCAAGAAGGTCTTGTTCTATTAATTTTTGTAGTTTTGTTACTAGTAATGGCAACAAATATACTGGTACTTTTTGTGCCTCATAGTAAGAAGGGGAGATATTTTCTTTTAATTTTAAACTCGCTTTATAGTTTTTTAACTTTCCGGTGTTTTCCATTTTTATCTCATTAATTACTTTAGTAGAATTTATGTTAATCACATCGTTTCCAAGAAGTCCGTGGTTCTTTTTACAACTTGTGACAATTATAGATATTACTTCAAATTTACCTTCTAACTCCAAGGAACTTTCAAAGTATCGACCCATCAAATTGGCTGAGTTGTAAACTGTTCTTTTGTAAGGGTGGCTTTCCAATGCATTCCCAAAATGTTTTTGGTATCAGTGTTACTTCACTCCCAGTATCCATCTAAATTGTAGTTGTTAATTTTAAATTTTAATATAATGTCTTTTTTCTTTTGTTCAATTTTTTCTATATTCTTATTTCTTAATGTAAAGACCTCCATATTGGTTTCGTTTTCTTCAACTTTTTCAACATTTTTCTTTTTTTACTTTGTATACTGCTTGAAAGTGGTTCTTTTTTAAGCAATTTTTACAGATTTTTCCAAATGCTGGGCATTTTTCCTTTTTTATTTTGTGATCACGTCCACAATAAGGAATATTTTCTTATCTTTTTTACCATGTATGTCTCAGTAGATATTTGTTCACTGGGTTGACTTTTATGATGGTTGTATTTCTGTATTAATTCTTGTTGCTGTATAAAGTCAATGCATGTATTTAAAGACATATTTCCTATTTGTAGATGCTCCATTATTTTATATTGGTGTGATGCATTGCACATACCTTCAATTAACCTTAATTGAATCAAGTCCTCTTCAATAGTTTGTCCGTCTTGTCCGAGTTTTTCAAATTCGCAATATCTACTCGCAATTCGTAGATGGTGTAGATATTTTATAATTGGTTTGTCAATTTCTTGTTTCAATGACATAAATTTTGTTCTTTCCACCACTATGAGTCTTTTCTTGGGTCTCATATTTCTCCTTATAACCTGACTTATTTTTTTGAAAGTCAGGTCTTGCAAGTTTGTGGGATATGCCATGGTGCAGACTTTCATTATCACCTCGCATCTCACTGTAGCCAAAAATAAATCTGTAATTTCATTTTCGCCTCTCTTCTCCTTGTTGTCTTTCAGCTTTTTACTTCTCACACTAGCAGAAAAACAGCGAATCCATGCATCTACAAAGTCTGGATCTTCTAGAGACAAATGGGATTCTATCGGTGACACCATTGATGTGAAGTGAAGTTTAGCACTAATCAGTCACTAAGCTTGTCCTTACTTATTTTCAGTGACAAGTTATATAGGCTCTCTCTTGCATTTATGCAAATTAGGCATATTAATTTGCCAGTGTCACTACATTGATATTACCCAGCATCAAAAGAAGCTGACTTAACTGACAGGTGAAAACAGTACCAATGAACTTTTTCAATTTGACTTTTCATTTGTACACTATTTCTCTCAATTACTTTCAAATCAACTAAAAGACTTGAACTACTCTGAAAATATTTGTTTTCAGGAACTTTAGTGATATAAATAAAATTTTATACAGAAATATATTTTTTCTTTATACACAAAAGAAAGGAACATTACCAAATAAACTTTAACACTACATTTCTCTTTAGCAAATTGTTTAAATTCTTAAAAGCAAATAATGTATATCGATAAATAAATGTGTTGTGATACATCTATGTAACTTGTATTTTTTCTATTTTGCCATTCAACAACAAATATCCAAAAGTCTCAATTCAGCAAACTATATTTTTCAAATTTAATGGATGTACGACAAACACACAAAAGGCTTTCTTCTACTTAAAACTATTGGCTCACTTAAAACTTGGTAACTATTCTAGCACAAGATTAAAAATAATATATTTGTCTTTTAAGATTTATTATGCATAAGTTCTTTTTGTTAATACTCACATGTTGGTAAATCTGGTTCTTTGTCAGGAACTGCAACTATATTTTCTAATTCAGTTTCATTAATATTATCTTCACAGCCTGATAAATCCTAAAATGAAACAATTATATAATATTCATCATTTTATGATGAATTATGGCAGTGTTTTTCTCATAGTTATATTTCAAATAACTGAAAAATTGTCAATTATTGAATAAAATACATTGAATACTGAAAGATTAAAAAAGATTTTTAATATTTCTTTTTTTTACATAGTTTTAATATTTTGATCATTTTTTAAAATACACAATATAGTTATTATAAACAAAAAATGATGAGCAAACCTGTAGTTTTTTTGTTTTTTTGTTTTTATCTTGATCAGGATTTGTTGGATCATGTTCTTCAAATTGGCTTTTATCAGTTTTTATTCTCAATTTTATTCTGGAAAAGTAAAAGTATAGCTAATGTTATGACCCTATTATGGTTATATTTTGATTTTAACACAATATTCCTATTTGTGTGAATGAACTAAGAAAAAGATAGACATGAATTAGTAATGTAATGACAACATTTTTTAGTAAGAATTATTGGGCAATAAGAAATAATTTTAAACTGAGGAGAAAGATTACAAAAAAATTAGATTTGATGCAATGAAAATGAAAGTTATACTTATTTTCAAGTAGTTCAGTGGGATCCTCACAAATCTAGCAAAGTGCAACAAACTGATATGGCATTGGTTCCACAAGTGGTCAGGAGAGTGCTAGAGAGATGTTGCCATCTCAATAGATGGATAAAATTCCCTGATATTTGTAAGTGTAGGACCTTGCATATAAAACAACCTCTCCAACATGTCCTATAAAAGCTCAGTTAGGTTTATACCACATCATTTATTGGAAGTCTCCTGAATTCTACTTCTGACCAATTCAGAGTAACTTGGGCAACTGCTGACAATGCATTATCCTGCTGGGATAACACATCATAGCTGAGGTACAGCAGTATAACATAGTGGTCCCCAAACAATGACTGACCTGCTGGATATGAATTTGCATAGAATGTGGATGTGATTTAAGCCAGTGTTGATTATCTGTTGCTGCAGTCATTTCTAGCCAGAGTTTTTTGGTCATGACAATAATAACCCAGAGCTGGCTATTGCACTGTCCACAGTAGGCTGCAATACATTGTGACACCACAGATCAAGAGATGTCAAATTTCCCCACAGTTTCATAAATGGAATGTCCAATCTGTGTGGCACTTTCTATCATGATAATTCACATCACCTTGTCATGAACAACCTAGCTGGTGTAGACATATCTCACAACAAGTTAGAGCACAATTAGAATTAACTTTATATACCATTGTCTTTTGGCTTTGGCACATCAATGTAAACTAAATGTTTTTAAGATTATTGACTAGAATAAAAAAACAAAACAAATAAAAGTTAAAAAAACACATCATACAGAAAAATTATTTTTAGTAGCCTGGTTACTGAAACAGCATGATTGTTAACAATATAAAATATATATAAAAACATAAAATATAGTGCTTAATTAAATTAACTTCTATCTAAAAAATGTTTCTACAATAAAAAAAATATTATTTTCACATACTTCTATTAAAGATTATGAAAAAGTTAACTGTAAAATAAAATGAAAATACAGAGTTCATCAAAGAGGCTATAAACAATAGAAAACTTAAGTTTATCTCTTTTTTCATCAGTTTATTCTTATGAGGATAGCAGATAATAAATCAATTTCAGCAATGATAAAATAAATATGTATACTTACATATGGAATGGCTAAAAAATAAAATAGAAATATTTTACAAATTATATAATAAAAATCCTTTGCTTGTTTACATTTTATCAAATTGAAAATTGTTCATAATTACACATTTTTCTGAAATTTTTATTATTTTCACAAATATTTAAATAAGTAAATATAGTTTTTGGCAAGACTATGACTAAGACCTTATATGTATAAGATATTCATAGCTTCAAGTAATATCAGTAGTTACTTAATTTTGCACTCAAAATGAAAAGCTATGGTAAAATTATTGAAATTACATCCCCCTTCCTTTAATGAAAACTAGTTTTGTGCATATGAAATCAGTTTGAATAAATTCATTAACATATTTTTAAAGTTTTTTGGTTGTTAAATAAAAGAAATAAGAATAAAAAGAACAAAAGGCAAATGTGAAACAGAATCTGATTTAGATAAAAACAGCTTCCCCACCCCAAAAAATGAAAGAAAAATATGACTAAATGCTATAGATTAAGAATAGCAAGTAAATAAATAAATTTATAAATATAATATATAGTCATAATGTAGCCAAAATGCACTACCTCATTGATGATGTCAAGGTACAGGTCCATCGGGAATTTGTTTGTTCATTATTTAAAGCATTTGATCAAATAACAAAATAAGTTAAAATTTTATTTCTTGGTAATTGTTATATTTCTCATATATTCTGAATCATACACTTATTACAAGATCTTTCAAACAAAATTTTTTCATTCATTTAAATTTGATAAAATCTCCTATATTCAATTTTATGCTAAGCCAACTGAGAATTTTATCAAGATAAGTGTGATATTTTATGCAAATTAGCTGAGTTGTATTTAAGTGCTAAGCTGATAACTATCGGCACTCCATTACGTCATGTGTAGTGGTGTAACACGTATTGAGTACTGAAACTGTGAGATATACCAGACATAATAATAATTAGTTTTAGAAATTTATGATATTGTTTATTTACAAGAATAATATTATATTTACAAAATTCTAAAAACTAATACAATTAAAACTAATGCAATGCAATATTTATCATTTACCAATTTATAAGGAAGCAGATGTCAAAACAAATTTTTTAATCATAAATTTATAAACATTTACTAAATTATTAAAATATGCAAACCAACTATAACGAAATCCCTATTATTTATCATTTTATAAATTTTGAATCAGTTATCAATTAGCTGCTGTTTCACCAACTATTTCAATAAACAATATAATAAATAGTGTAAATAAACAATCTAATAAATAGTATTTATTATTTTGTTGTCAATTCTCAAAAACAAAGAAAATATATAAATTCAGTTGCATATGTTTAAGTTTTATTACAATTCAAATCATTATCATGTTTATTGTTTTAAAAAACAATAAATAGACAATGCCAAGGAATGAAGGTCGTTAAAATAATAGTAGTGTCAATGAAAAATTAGTCCTTTTGATTCCATTTTTGCAGGCATGAATTTTTAAAATTACAAAAAAATCTTTTGCAACTTTGAAAAATTAAAAATTAATAAAAAAAATACTTACAGTAGGTACATTCCCTACTTTTATGTTTATTGGTTCTTTTTCAAACTGAAAACTGTCAGAGTCAGCAGCTTTGAAACCTGGTGGCTCATAATCAGGTGGTGTAACTAAAAGAAAAAGTGTATTGTGTATTTTAATGTACCAAATATATTAATGCACAAATTCTATTGTGGCTATTAGCCCAAAGAACTATCATAACATACTTCTGAAATTTACCTTTCTTATGTATGAATAGGATTATGCAATACATTCTAACAAACTGGGTTGATGGAAACAGTCAGGGTAATATAGGGGGCAATGAAAAGCTCTCAGTTTAACCTACTACCAAAATTTAATAAAATGACTAAACATCAGAGTCTTCTTGATTGGACTAAGAACTTTTATAGCATTTCTGTCCCTGTTTCTCTCTCTCTCTCTCTCTCTCTCTCTCTCTCTCTCTCTCTCTCTTTATATATATATATATATATATATATATATATATATATAGTCATATATATATATATCTCAGCATGCAGTGTGGGTATAGAAGAATCCAAAGGAGTATCCTGTACATACAGTGGTAGGATAACTCTCTAAGAGAGCTCTAAACATATATGCATATAAATACATAAAGAGCAAATATAAGAAAAATTAAGGCAGACACATTATTTCATGGTGAATCAAAAGTATAGGCCTATTTCAGGCGAACCATCATCAGCTTCGGCCTTTATTTCACAAAGGATTTTACACAAATGAGATTCATAAAGACTTAAAAAAATGAATAGAAATAACGGTCACTTCCTTAAAAGAGAAAATTTAAGAAAAAATACATCAGTTCAGTGAACACATACATATTCATACATAATCATATATACACGCAACATATAATCAGATGACACACGTAGCGGCCAATGTCAACAAAAGTTCAAAGATACATTCGTCTAACAGGTTGCAGACCTTTAGATTTGAAACGTAAAGAAAGTGGGTTAGGAGAGAGAGAGAGAGAGAGCGTTAAAAAGAAAGGGTAAGTATCTTGAAGTGTAAACAAAAAGGGAAGGAGAAAAGGAAAAAGGGAAAGAGGAATAAATTTAAATTGAAAGAAAAGATGATAGAATAAATTTAAAATAGGAATAAATAATAAAAAAAATAAATAATAAAAATATATAAATTTAAAATAGGAATAAATGATAAAAGATGATATAAGTTAGTTAATTTGTTGTGATCACAAAATATTCACACTACAAAATTATACTAATTATACAATCAACAAAACAAATATAATACAATATAAAATTAAAAAAATTTTTTTTTGAATTTAAAAAAGTTTTTAATTTAAAGGTAAACCTAATTATTCTATTTAAATTTAGTTGTTTAAACTTAATTATTAAGTTTAAAAATAAATTTACATATTACTAGTGAAAGGATAAGAAATTGGAATTTTTTTAAAAACCTAAGAAAATTAAACAATTAAGATATAATAGTTAATCAAATCGTTTTCATCATAATTACCACCACACCACTATATAATCAAAATTATACTAATTATGATTATATAGTTGTGTGGTGGTAATTATGATTGTCGATTTATTTATGGTTGAATGATCTGTTATGACACGTATCTAACTTGTATTTAGATAAATTGTATTTGTTTTCAATTTTTCTAGTTGAATTGTTCACCTATATTGCATATGATTCACTATTGTACATAATTAGGTTACAATATAATTTGTATTTTATGTGAATATTACCTTATGAAAATTGAGATGTAGAGTCGGAGGCCTGTATCATACATTGGGGCTGTATCATAGATTCGGAGTTGGGGGTGGGCATCACAAGACCCTTGCACTGGACCTATTCATAGTTGATTTATATGATTTGTGAAACTTTTATTGTTGTTTAAAAACATTATAGTGTTTGTGGCCTTATGAAATCCTAATTCCACTGATATTCTTTAAAAATATACCATGATAATCATCAGCATAACCTATTGAACACTTAAAAAAAAATCACAGTTGAATTTAGTATTGGTGCATAAATGGCAACATAGAAAAAAAATATCAATGAAAATCACATAAATATATGCAAATCTTCCTTATTAAATAATATCTGAAAAAAATCCACTATGTCATGATCGTTGGTAACATTTTAAAAAAGAGACTATCTGAACAAACTAAAAACCAAAAATTGTCTTTATAGTAGTGGAATTTAGAAAAGACACTTAAATTCTGCATAGTTTTGATGAATTACTCCATAAGATAAACTAAATTTAGAAGATGGTGAATAAATATATGTAAATATAAAAAGTTATGTTAAAAAATATTAAATGAATGAAAAGAAAAATACATGTTTGTATCAATTAATAAAAAAAATTATGTTAGTTATTTTTCTACACTATGTACATTGTCTTAATGAGATAGATTAATTTTTGCATTACAAAAAAAAAAAAAGAAAAAAAAAAGAAATATAAAACTAGAAAAAGTTTTAATATAACCTGTCATTATAACCAACAAGATAGAGGAGTTGATTATACATGTGTCACTATCATCTAGTGATCATCCCTGGAGCAGATAATGAAGTACCAGTTCAGCAGAAACAAACAATAATTGGCATCATGTAGACAAAAATAACACAATAATCAATAGATAGCCCATATCAGCCAAACAATGGAAACCTGACGATTACCAGAGGGTACTTGGTTGAAATGTTGTGCCTATAATTAACATCTATTATCAACCACTTCAAGAACAATAATTTAAAATAATACAAGAATAGGAAAAATGTTTTATTATAAAAAAGAACCCTCTTCACTTTTTACTCAATAATTTAAGAGGTTTCCAGATCTATTGTCAATCCACAGAAATATTAATAGTAATGGATTAATCAGCTTAACATATGTTGGTTATATGGCTTAACTTAAGTCATATAACCAAAATCAGTGTCAAAATATTCTAGGATGTCCAATCAAATAAAAACTTGACTGGTGAATTTGTGATTTATAAAAGAAGAGATTTTTTTGCTAAGGGGTAATTAAACCTTGCTGGACTGTGACACACTCTGTAGCGAAGCAATACCAAATCAGATGGTGGTTTCTCCTATAAAGGAGAACACAGGAGTGGACCTTACCAGAGTGCACATTTTCTTGTTCATGCTTGTAGATGTAATTCACAAAAAAAAAAAAAAAAAAAATGAAAACAAAAAAAACAGGGCATCTACTTCAAATTTAACATGTGTCTAATGTTTATTATCAAACAACATATATTAATTGTTGATAAATCATTTTTAAGAAAATATTTGTAATTTTATAAAAATGAGTATATTTTATATACCTTCATCATGGTAATAGAGTTTGACAGTTAACCATACATCATCAGGTAGTGGTTTTAATGTCTGATTAAGAACAATGATAGTTCTTAAAAGTTGGATTGTTGCTTTTCTAGTTTCAGTGGCTGTATCTGCTCCAGTAATTTTATTTCCATTCCTAGAAAGTAAGGTAATATATATAACATTGGTGTGGCTATGAAATTTTTTTTTTCAATTTAAACTTGTCCAATTTGTATCTCAAGAAATTTATAATAGTAATTTATCTGATTTTAATTTCTTTGTAGAATTAAATTTAATTTGGTATAGTTGTAAATAAAACAAAAACAAAGAGTATGTATTAAACAGATGTAGGTAATAAATAATACCTATACAACTATTGTTATATTTGTCAGGTCATTTTTTATGGTTTTTGGGTAACAAACATGGAAAAACAAATAAAAGAGGAAAATGTTAGGATAGAGGAGTTGACATTACCTATCTTCTATCTTATATTAACTGAATAACATATTGCTAATTTCCCATTTGAAGTAAAAAAAAAAGAAAAAAATCATCAATGTTATTATGATGGATATTATTAAATTCAATATATGTTACCTGTATATATCAATACCATTCTGTGTGTATGAAAACTTGAATGTATATGACTCAATGATACTCTAAAAATAAAACAAAAATTATCAAAATTTTAGTATTTATTAATATTTTATTCACACACACATGCATAAAAGTACCTTTAGTTACTGAAAAGAAAAAAATCACATTTTCAATATTTAAAAAAATAGATGAAATTTTCTCTGGCATCAGTCAAATAAAGTAGATGTCTATACAAATTAAGTGAGTACTTACATTCAAGTCATTAGGATTGGTGTAAATCTGAAAAATAAAATTTTCTATCATGATTATAAATAGAATAAATATATAAAAAATCACATGAAATAAAAAAAATAACTTATATAATACATCTTATTTAAATCATAATTGTATGAAAATAAAATGAAAGATTTATTATCTTGCAATCAAATTTCCATGCATTCTCAGAATTATCATTTATTAATGAATATATTAAATAGTTCAAAAACCGAAATATAAAAATAAAAAACTTATAAATACCTGATATTGAAAGGGACAGCTGCCATTCATATAAAAAGTGTCATCATACATGATATATTAAAAATAACTCTTATAAAAATAACATGAGTTAATTCCCTTGAAATTGATATACGCTGGAATACTGAAAAGTTCTTGGCCCAACCAAAAATCTAAGAGAAAAAAAATCTGATGTTGGATCATTTGGTCAGATTTTTGTAAGTAGGTTAGGCTGGTTATTTTTCTTCACCTCTCTTTACGTCATCTTAAATAACAATAATCTTTATAAATTATTTGTAAATACACTTGGATTATTTTTTGGTCAGTTATCAAAGAAACAATAACATGGACATCACATTTTTATGTACTGTTGTGCCAACTGTCTGTAACTAATAGACGACAATCATTAGACTATTGTCTACATTAGAAATGTTCCAACAGGTTTGACTATCACCTAACAAAACCATTTAGAACTCATATTGAATAATAGTTTAGATAAGAGCAGAACAGTTGCTCTTTTTCATTGCTTCTTATACTTGAGTTGGGTTAAAAATATCTTTTATCTATATGCAAGTATTATTAAATTTCAAGAACAATATTTATTAATGTTAAATAAAAAATATTTAACAAAATGCATTACTGATTTAATAATATTCAACAAAGAAGCAATGTTTTCAATACTCACACCAATAATGAGCTGTTCAAGCTGTAAATAAAAAGCAGCAATAATTAATTTGCAATTTAGGAAGGGAAATATCTATTATTCAACCTAATTGCATTATTTTATTTTTGTTTTATCTATTTAGTGTTGATAAGCAATTTTTGCTTAAGATGCATTTTCTGTACAATAATTTTTTATGGAAAGTCAAATTTCAATATCAAATTTTATTAAATCTGACTGCATCAGTGATTATTTTATTTTTTAAACTTTACAAAAACAAACATTGAATTATTTGTCTTGACATTTAATCTTGATTATTAGCCAAAGAAAAATTAAAGATGTTAGAATACACAAAAATCTGTAGACAAATGTGCTATCATTTCTGAAATTAATAATAATAGAGAATGCTTCAATAAGTTATTTTTATCCTCTAAAAAAATGATTTCATTTGATTTTAATGACTTACATATTTTTTGTCAAGAGCATCAAAGCAACCTTTCATCCACTTTATTACTTGGCATGCTCCTGGGCAAGAACTATCATCTCGCAAAATTTTCAAATTTAGTTCTAAAACAAACAAACAAACAAATATATATATATATATATATATATATATATATATATATTGTAACTAAGTTGTAGAACTCATAGGTTTTTTACCTGTTGTTCATGCATTTACTTTTATAAAGAGTGCCCGATACAAATGTAGAGTGCTATATTGTAATAGTTGTTACAATGGTTTATAAATTCATAGTATCACTCCACAAAACGTTTCGTGTTTTGAAGCTAGCCATACACTTTAATAACTATAAATAAAGTGTATATCGGATCAACTAAGAACACTTTTAAGCAGCGCTGGTACATGCACCTAACCTTATTTAAAAACAGCTTATACCGAAACCAAACATCCCTTTCTAAATACTTTTGGAAGCTAAAGGATTCAAAACAGAAACCCAAAGTAAAATGGAAAATCCTAGAAAAAACTAGAACTTGCAGCTCACTTAACAACATCTGCCCTTTATGTCTAAGTGAAAAGCTACACATTCTACAGTACCCCAACAGTAGCGACCTATTGAACCTGTAGAAATGAATTAGCAGTACTATGCAAACATTGCCAATATTTCTTGATAAAATTTAAATAAACAAATAAACACCCCCCACGACCTCCCAATGAAAAAATACACATAACCAACCCTATTAATAAATAGAAAAAAAAAACAAAAAAAAAACGTAGAAACAAAAGGCAACAAACCCCATACCATTCCAGCAAAAAGTCAAGCTACAGTAAAATAGTAGAAAAATAAAAGCAAGACACTGTAAGAACCAAAAAAACAAACAAAAACACATACCCCAATACAAAATAACCAAAATTAAAGAGGAAGCAACCAGCCAAAAAACAAAACAACACCTCCCAACCCCTAAACCAAATAACAATGCCACCAGACAAGATAAATAGGAAAACCTATCCTGAACTTAGCCACCCCACCAAACACTTAACCCTAAGACAAAAAAGTCAACAGAATTCAAATTACAGCCCAACCCCACTATCACCTAAAAAACAAATCCAACACAAATAACTAGATAATTTTCATATCAACAAGATCACCTGAAGAATGAAGCAGCCTAGACACATGGCTAGCTTCAAAACGCGAAAATATTTGTGTAGTGATACTATGAATTTATAAACCATTATAACAACTATTACAATATATATATATATATATATATATATATATATATATATATATATATGAGACAGACAAATTCTTTAGTAATAGTAGTAAATATGTATGCTGAAATTAATCAGATTTAACAAGAGAATTCTAAATTTACAAATAAAATGTTGTTACTCTATCGTAAAAATTCTTATTCATAAAATGTTTTATATGAATATAATAATTTATATATATATATTTTTTTTACAAGATAATGTTGTATAGTTAATATAGAGTAATTTATTTTGGGTGATATTCCTAATTGTTTACCCTGTAGAACCAACAAATTTCAGAATAATTTTCAAATGATGTACTTAAGAAAATATTGCTTTATAAATCGATAGAATAATTTAGATATTTGAAATATTTATAAAACACTTTAAAGAAATAGTAAGAAATACATTAGTATATGGTAGAAATTTTAAGTGAACATGTAGAATGAAGATAATGAGAAAATATGTAAAGTACCATGAAATTAGAAAATATGAAAAGAGTGTTGGAGTATTACTTAAATGGATCTTAGAATGTTGATTTATTTAAAAAATGTGATGATGAAAATGGTTACCTTCAAGACTTCTGTCACCAAATGCTTGTTCTGGAAACATAGCTCTCAGATAGGTAATGTTGGATACAGCTACAGCCAAAAGTTTCTTAACAAATAAAGTGGATTGTTGTTCCGTTATTTGTTCATTCGGGAATATAGAAGACCACTAAAAAGATTCATAAATGATAAAAATAAAAGGTTAATAAAGCATGCTTCAAACATAGGACTGCCAAATTCAACAAAAAACCAATACACCTAAATCTGATCAAATAAATACTGAACTCAATTAAAATCAACAATCAAGTAATATAAATTTATATAAAAAATTTTGCTAAAAACATGTGTATGCATATGTTGTGGGGCTACTCAATTTAGTTATAATATAGACTCTCAAATTAGAATGAGAGAAATATGCTTGACTTTTCAAAAAACTTTTACACAGTGAAAAGATTTGAAACAAAATTGTCAGATCCTCTATAACTAACTTCAAGATAAAAGTAAAATCCTACCTATTGATTGAATTAAGGTTATTATAAGTTCTCTCTAAGAAAAAGCAATGCTTATTTCTCAAAAAGGAACTTTTTCACACTTTGAAGATGGATCTTTAAATACACTTTATCATCTTTTGTACAAACATTTCTATTTTATGAACTCTTATGAACTTCTAATCATAATTATTACATTTTTGTTTCATACAACTTTTGACAGGTTTATTCAGGTTTGTTCAATATTTCAATCCTGCTCACTAGAACAGTTTCTTTTTTAAATAAAAATTATTTTCTGCATGCAAAATTTTTTGTCATTTTTTTATCAAATTTGTGACTGAAATTAACATGCCTCAAAGCTTTATAATTTCAAGTTGGGCATTAAAACACCAAAACGAAAATAGCTATGTTTTTTTTTGTAATTACAAATCCTAATTTGTTACAGTTCTGCACTCACTCATACCTGCATAATGAAGACATCATGAGTTAGATTTGATAAAAAAACATTCTCACTTTTACAAAAGTATATGTGAATGTGTTAGTTGATCAAAAGATTTAAAATAGCTATTTTTTAATTACACAAAAGAAAATTATTGGGCAGATCTAAGATGCATTTTAGAATTGACATAGAATTTTCTCTTTCATTATTGCAGCAGTTAAAGTTCACCCTCATCTGACTTATTCATCTTAAACTTCAGTTATTTCACTGAAGGTCAAATAAGACTGAAAAAATATAGTTTTTTGTTTTTGACATTAGAATTTTTAAAATGCAAAATGTTGCAATTCTGAGAAATGTAGGAAAGAGGTATGACACAGTGATGCAAAGTTCTTCACCCAGCCAAGAAGGGATTTGAAAATAAATTCTGATATTTGCTCAGATTGTAAGAATGGGTTCAGGCCAAGAACTTTTCAGCACTCCCGCATGCATTCTTTTAGATGCTATATAAATACACTCAGTAAATAATAATGGCATATACTTGGTTTGTGCATCTGTGAAATATGATGTATACTGTTACTGCACTGAAAAATCACAAGAAATTATAACATTTGGGAGTGTAATTATTACCACAATTTTCTTACTAATTGCCTTGTTACAAGCAGTAATTTCATCAGTAAGAGAAGAGATCCTGGTCACTTTTAGGAAATAAAGGAGAATGCCCTATTTAACTGTTGTTAGAAAATGGCTGCATATATGAAACATATTATTTCTTTACAGAGAATAACACATCACTTAATAAGTATAGGGTCTGACAAATAGATAGCATCACTAATAAAAAATCTATATGATTTTTATGAAGTACTAACCTTCAAATGACATGTAATAATATTTGGGCCCAATCAGATTATTAGTTTACAAATTACAATTATTTAAGTGAAGCTACTGTTGCAAATTTTCAAAACACTGGAAAAATCTGATTGTAAATTGAAATTGTGGGAGATAGCAGAGGAGTTGAACATATCAGAAGGCAGTGTATTCACCATTTTGCATGAAAAATTTGTCAAGCTGGGTTCAAAGTGGGTGGCATGTTTGCTCACAGTTGATCAAAAACTATATGTCGCTAATTCAGAGCATTATTTGCAAATGTTTCAATGCAACAAGGAGGAGATTTTGTGTAAATATGTGACAATGGATGAAACCTGGATCCACCACTTCACTCCGAGTCAAATCTGAGCAGCAGATGAAAGCCATCCAAAGCAACCAAAGGCTCAAATATCAGCAGGCAAGATTGTTGTTTTATTAGTTATGCCTGGAATGTATTGAGTGATGTGTTATTTATATACATAATAAAATTAAAGTTTACATATCAATTTGTGATTGAAAAAAGATGAATGCTTTCAAATGCACATAAATTAGTAAATTTTGGTTTTATGAACAATTAAAAATTTTAAAACAACTTACAGTACTGGTTTTTCCCTGTTTAACTGCTGTTGCTGTTGACATTTTTTCTGCTAGCAAAAAATTAATAAGTAAAATTAAAAATAACCATTATATCTTTTTCTCATTGTTTCTAGCAATGTCAATCATAGCAAATAAAATTTTTTTAAGTATCTCATAACTTTATTTACAGCTAATTAATATATATGCATGAAGTAATTTTCAATTTAAGCAGCAAGCATTACAAATATACTTGAAAACTAAAAAATTCAAATTTATCCATTTGCTGAAGAACCAATATATTTACTAGGTTTAATATCAGTCAGTCTATATATTATTAGTAGTTTAAGTTGAAAAAGAGTCAAAGTATTACAACCATATTCTCTCTATGGGTTTTTAGTATTTAGTCTGTGATTATTCAATATAATGTTGAATAAGTTCTTGTCTTTTATAATTTAGATCTTTAAGAACTGAATATTATCTTATTCATTTATGTCTAGAAAACAGTTGTCTATAAAACCAATATTTTGTTTATGAAATTTAATTTTAAAATACATTGGCAAAATGTATAATCATAATAAACTTACAGGTAAGAAATGGACTATGTAGTTATTTTATCCAAACTAAGAGTAACAACAGTTGACCATCTTTAAATAGTTTTGAACTGACTTCTAGCTTCATCTGCTAAAAATTATTATAATTTTTAAGTAGTTTTATGGTGCTAAAATTAGCCTTCGGTTTACACAGGGATTCTTTTTTTCATATGTTGTTTATTTTACCTTTCTGTAGTTGTTCTGTGTCTATTCATTTGTTTATTTTTGTCTTGGATAATGTTTTTTTTATGTTCTTCATATTCGAATTTTTTTTTATGCAGAGCTAGCTTCTCATTGTTGACCACAAGTTATGCAGGTTTTGGTAATATTTTTCTACTGCATGAACCAGACTTTGAGAAGAACTTGTCTAGTATAATTATTTTGCTAAAAACTGCTCTTATAGAAACTACAAATCATATGGATTCTTTAGTAACCTGTCTTCTGTGATACACAGAAAGCAATGGCAACCTACTGTGGGATAATATTTTGCTCAGTCAGTCATGTCTCTTTCGAGACATGATCGCCCAAGCGTGTATCACGTATGGCACTTAACTGACTGACTTCTGTGATACATTTTTGTTGCTTTTTAAGAAATTATATAGCATTTTTACGAATTGGGTCAGGATTTTGCTATTTTCTATAACCATATAAAAAATACTGGATCTTTTTAATAAAATCTTTACATAAATTTAATTGTGTGTGCATCAAAATGACTGCTGTTCATGTCAATGAGATTTAATTTTTGACACTATTTTATATCTTTTCATGGCCAGATTTATATGTTTTGCTTAATGGGGATAACTAATTTGCATAGTCAGATTTAAAAATAAGTATTTAGTTTACTAAATTTTTTAATTAAATTCGTTACTTATTCAAATAAAGTCAATTCTGAAATGTTTATAGTGTTCATAAAATAATAATCTAAATTATTTCATTACTTAATAATTGATTCATTTTTTTAAATTCATTTTTATTGAGTTTGTTATGGTTTATAAAATGGTGAATGTTCTAAAAATAGAAAAAGGTAGACACACTGACGCCAAGACTTCAAAATTGGGCGGCAAAATAAGGAACCGTTTCTTTTGGTAGGAGTAGGAGTAAGAGTTGGAATAAGAAGTAGGAGTTAAGGACAGTAGTTTTGTGTAGGAGATTTGAAAAGAGGAGAACGCTAGTCAGCTGACCACTAGAGTCTAGAAGGGATAGGCTCGTTTACTACTAGCATCCCACAGTGAAGAGAATTTAGTTAGTCTGCACAAAATTTAAAGGTTGTAACTTGATGTAAAAACCTAAAGTTTTATACCAAAAATAAACATCATTAATTCAAGTTTTTGTGTTATCTTCTAATTATACCAAAACGAAGCGACACAACAAGTTCAAAGAAAAAATATTTTATTGTAAAAACAAATAGGATGTTTTTGTTTTTTTGTGAATAATAATAAAAAAAACTTAAATAGAAAATTTTGTTTTCCATACTTTATTTGCATTTAATTGATGTAATTTCTTTTAAATATTTTTTCAGAATTTTCATTCTTCTTCTGAATTACAAAATGTATAAAATAAACTCTAAGGCAAAAAGAAATTGAAAAAACCTAATTTGGATATTTTAGACTTAGTTTTAAAAATTCCGAAACATCTACTTGTTTGTTAAAATTGAAAGAAAAAGAAGAAAAAAAAATTTGCCTATTTTTTAGAAAAAAATATTTAAAGCTTAAATGAGAAAAGAAATTAATTACTGTTTTTAATTTGCTCCGAGTATTTTAATCACTGAGTATTTGCAATATAAACAAAGTAGAATTCCTCCCTTTCTTGGAGAAAGTTTTTGTTTTATGGAAAATGCATTCATCTGTAATTTTTCATTGAAAATTTTTAAGAACCATTTTGTTCATTTATTTAGATTTTATTGAACTAAATAACGGCTGTCATTATTTTCGGATTGTCACTCATTATGTTATGAAACAAGGTTTATTAAACATAGTGAATTTGAATTAGTTTTTGCTTAAGATTAAGGTAATTGCAAAAAAAAAAAAAAAAAAGAAAGAATTATGTATGATCTCAAGCTGTACTCATATTGACCCAAACTCTCTAAGCTAACCCCATGCAACCAACTAAAAACAGTAAAAAAAAAAAAGAACATCTTTCTTTTATCATTTTAGAAAAATCATTTTTTTAATATCCACTCAGAAAGTACAGAAAGATGCTTTTTTACCTAAATTAACGATAATCAAATTTTGTCTTGACATTAAGTTTTACAACCAGAGTAATTCTTAACACGTTTCTAATTTTTAAAGTCAAATTTATAATTAATTTGAAAACATTATTGCCTGTCACAGTGTCATTGGTTTCTGTCAGAAACTTTCTGGTCTCATCAAAAACAAATTGCAGAAAATATTAAATGCTTTTTGTTTCCAAATAAATTAAACTTTTCATCATTCTTACCTGAGATCTAAATGTTCATTGGCATTGAATAAAAAGTATGGTCAATTTTTGTGGACATACGATGTCACACAGTCAATGTTATTGTTCTGTGATCTATAATTGTCAAACTTAAAATTCGTTGAATAAAAATGCAGATATTTTCTCTTAATTACGGTTTGTATTAAAAGACTATCATGTTAAAAAGAATTTTCAGTTGCAAAGCTTTTATTGATACATTTTGTGAAAAGGTCAAATAATTCAGACACTTCTAATTGTCTTGAAAGGTGAACAAGAAAAAGTCAAATGATGCAAGCTTTTCTCAGTTACCATAACCAACCTTAACATACTTTCCTTCCTTTGTATTTAGTTGAAATTGGTATTATTATTTATGAAAGTAGTATCAATTCAATATATTATTGATAATTATACAAAAACACAAATATGCTATTCTGTCAAACAAAAGAATGTTATTTTTCTGTTTTTATGAAGTTTGTGGTGAATTTTTTTGTTTGATAAGTTACCATTCATGGATTGGAAGTTTAGAAAAATTAGGATCTTCTTATTTTATGCGATATACATGCTATTTTAAAATGAAAATTGAAATCAATAAAATTTTAAAATGAAAATCTCACTCTGTCTAACATCTTGAATTTTTTATTTTTTTCTTGAAATATTTTAAGGCGTTTTTAAAATACCTGGAAATACATTTAATTTGGAAATGTTTTAAACGTGTTAAATTTCTTTAAAATTTGAAATTGCAATAGAAAATTATTGAAAAGGTGTTAATCTTCTTTTTCAAATTATTTTTTCAACAATAAAACATTTTTGCTTAATTACTGTTATCATTTCTGTAAGTTTTTAGCAAAGTTAACAGTAACTTGATAAGAAGAACAAATAAAAAAGTTGATTGATTACAAGCGAGTGTCTTTTATTGTTATTGATTGAACTTAGACTTTAAGTTTTCTCAATTTAACTTCAGTTTCCTTTTAGTTTCCACAATAAATAAAATGAATATTTTTGATTAAGAGGTTTAAAAATTAACTGAAATGAATCATTTCCTTAAAAAGTTTGTACTGACCAAAAAAACCAAAGGTAGAGAAATAAAATGTATTTTTCATTAAACTCATTTATCAAAAATGTTATTTTAAACAAAAAAATAAATTAAATGAGTTACCTTTTCTTTTTAATTTTACCTTTTTTTCTTAAATCATTTCAATCATACTTTGGTTTGCACCAACATAAATATCCACCGATTCTATCCGTCCTTCTCTCACACTGAACTGATTCTAACGAAAAGGAATCAAAAGTCGTCTGCTTTTTAATGTTTTCTCGAGTATTCCACTTGGGATTTTTACAAATTCACTAAAGCAGCCGATAAAATGAACATCACAGTGAAAGTCACGTGGCTTAGAAAAAAATTCAACTTCAAAACAAAAATATAATTTATTTTTCAAATTGATCTTGATTGTACTTTTTATACTTCTCTTGGAATTATTTCTTTTTGTTTAAGTTTTGTTGACATTTAAATAATTTTATTTTTTTTTTGCTTCTCTATATCTACTTTTTAATTACATTTTCATTTTTCAATTAACATTTTTTGTATTTTTATTTGAATTAAACCAAAAAAGTAAAAATAAGTGTAAGTGTAGAGAGAGAGAGAGAGATTCATTTTTTAAAAAATGGATCCGCTGAAAAATTAATACTGAAATAGGATAGAAATAATTACATATTGCTTCTACTTTTTTACAAAATAATATACCAGTATACAATTTTTACAGATTTTCGACTTACTATTTTACAGTTGAGTTCATTTCAAAGAAATGTTATTTCATAAAAAAACATCTTTTTAGTTTAAATTAAAACTTAAAAGAAACTAAAAAAGTAAAAACAAAAATTTTAAAAATAATTTATTTTTTAAATACTTTAATTTTATAAATCGAATACCCCATCAAAATAAAAATAAAAAAAGAAACTAAGTTAATTTCTGCAATAATAAATGAAACTGAATGTGTAAAAAGCACATGGAAGACAAGAAGTCCACGAGAAATTCAGTTTCCTACAATTTAAAAATTGTACCGAACCGGCTTATCAAACAGTCCGGGTAAACATAGAATTTTCATAAATCATGTCTTTTTTTCCATGGGTACAACATATTTTATTTTCAAGTTACAATGGAAATGCAATTTCACTTGAATTTATTCTCGTGTGAAATTTATTTACCTAAAAAAAAGCAACAATGATAAAAATGTACTTCATGAGGAGCCACTACCAACAGCAGCCGAAAAATGGAAACACAAACAAAAAATTCAACAGGCTTATGTACAAAAACTTTTTACGATAATTGTAATTTTATGGGAAACTTAGACTTGCTAAATTTATCTAAAATACGGAATACTCTGTTTAAATTTAAATGATTTCTAATATTTTTAAAGCATGTCTAATCAGGTCAATTGGCGTCGTATGCGAACCAGAAAACCTTTTTTAGCCTTTCTCTTTTTTATAATATTTTCCAGCTTACTTGACTCTAGCAACTTTTAGGATATTAAACTTAAAGAGTAGACTATCTTTAACATTTTAGTTCTCATTAAACCTTGATCAATAAGTATAAAAATGTTTTCCATTAAATATTTTTTCACTGTTGCTACGTGCCTTTTTTTTTGTTACGTGCCTATAAACGACAGATAAACATGGCTCAGTATTGCTATAGCAACGGACGCCTATGTCGTTGGTTACAAGGAGACGATGTAATTTCACTAATGTTTTTCGCTTTGCCACTTAATTCCATGATATCTATTAAAAACAAAGTGATCTTTTGTTCCCCGTTGCTTTCTTTTTAGTAGATGCTGGTATTTTTAACCAATTCAACATCATCACCAACTGATTCTGACCTTCCATCGGTAAGCAACAAAGAACACTCATTAAGTTAACATTTTTTTTTTTTTTTCTTCTCGTTGCTAGTCTATCAAATTTATTTTTTACAATTATGGTGAAATTGTTGAACTTCTGTCGACTCTTCAGTTTTCATCGTCATATATTTCAAAGTAACAATTTTGTTAGAACAAGTTACAAATTACTTGAAAAAAAACAACTTTTCTTTAAGGTGTTCTAAATTATAAAGCGGACATTTTCTTGAGTGGAGTATAGCAGCTGTAGCTAGAGAGACCCTCTTAAAGTTGATTGCACTGAAAAAGAAAAGCCAGTCAGCAGAAAAATTATTTATCTAGCTTACAAAATCACTACTCAACAGTGAACAGGGGAAAAAATCTCCTGTTAGTGTTACCCGACTCTCATAAATTTTAATTTTTACTATACTATATTTACTGAGGTATATTTTTTAAAAAGAATATAATTTGGAATAATTTTAAATAAAATGATTAAAAATATAAAATTTAAAAAAATATTGAATCAAATCTGGATAAATTTATGTTCTAGAACAAGAACAATCAAGTGCATAAAATATAAAATTGTAGAATTGATAACAAAATAATTCATAACGACAAAAGAAAAAAAAGAAAAAAAACTTTGCAAAAATCTGTTTAAAAAACTCATTCTTCTTTATGAGCTCTGTCTCTTCAAGACGTAGTTTATCATGGACCTCAGTCACTTGCCCATATCTCTTGTCGTTCTTAACATTTCTCCTCTTGATATCTCTCCCAAACCCTGTTCGACCATCTACTTGTTCAAGCTCATCAAGTATGTCTTGTGCTGCTTTCCCCTGTCCATCTTTCTTTCTATCTGTTCTGTGAGTATTAAATTCTTCAGGCCCTCTTTCCTCATTATGTGTCCCAGAAACTTCAGCTCTCTCTTCCTGATGCTAAGTATAAGTTTCCTCTTCATTTGCATCCTCACCAAAACTTTGTTGTTTCTCACATGTTCAGACCATGGTATCCTCAATATCCTTCTGTAGAACCACATTTCTGTTATTTTGAGTCTCTCCTTCATCCTTGAGTGGATTGTCCAGCATTTGCTACCATAAAGGAGGACAGTCTGGTATTCTTTACTTTGTTTCCAATGAAATCTTCTTGTCTCTCAATACACTACTCAGCCTTTGAAATGCATGCTTGGCCATGTCAATACACTGTCAGATCTCAGTGTCGCACTTTCCATCCTCTGTTAGAACACTTTCCACGTATTTAAATTTATGTAGAGGCCTGGGTGATGTTTATCAAACTGGCCTTGTGCCAAACACAACCAAAGTCCTCACAATTTAAAATATCAGACAGTTGAAAGAATAAAAGTGTTTCATTTGTAAAATAAATGGAATTTTATTAACTGAACAGAATTTGTAAGAAGTCAAATTACTAACTATGTCAGTCAGATAAGTGCCATACATGATACATGCTTGGGTGATCATGTCTCTAATGTGTCATGACTGAGTGGGCAGAAGATTATCCTGCAGTAGGTTGCCATTGATTTCTGCAGTAGACTGGTTGCTGACCAGGGCTATAGAACCCAATCTGTCCTGTTATTTAACCCATAACTGGAGGGAAGAGACAGATTAATAGCTTTTCCAAGGGTATTTGTGCGTAAGTGAAAATGCTCAAAAAGAGAAAGTGTATTCTTGAGTTATAGAAATCAAGAGTTTATAGTTGTAAAGTGGTCATGTCTTGTAGTTGTAAGTAGCAAATATGTGTATGCAGAAAAGATGAATCAGTGTGTTTCTTACCTTTTTTATGGCTGGCAAGAAAGTGAAAAGGAAGATAAAGAAATAAGGAAAAATTGTACTTATTGTGACATTAATTTTTAGGAATCAGTTGAAGTTTCTTGTTGTTGTCTTCTTCTTTGTTGATGGTGAGAATGGTGAGAGGTAAAGAAAAATAGCACATGTGAAGGAGGAGAATGAATGTGTGACGGGACCTTATGTCTGGGTCAAAGTTTTTGTCACTTTTTGCTGGTGTATGATATCGCTGCTTCCATCTCTGTGATTGATTCAACTTTCCTTCCTTTTTATTTTTATAGTGATTTACTTTTTTCACATAGGCTTGTTAACCTTTCTATCAGTTTTGCAAATCACTTCCTTTCATTGGTTAGAAAATTAGTTTAACATTGGATTGTGAAATTTGGTTTCATCTTTTGTTTCAGTATGGGGTCAATCCTTTTCCTATTTCTCAAAATTAAATTTCACACTGGATTGCAAATTTAGACTTGGTCTGGTTTTTCCAAAATGTTTTCAGTCATTCAAATCCAATTTTGTGAGTGTGCAATTTTACTTGTTGTGTTTCAGTTAACTGATCGCTGATATAGAATTTGTATCCTATACCTGCTTGATTTCAGTATCCCTAACTTGTTATTGGTATTTTGGGCTCTTCTTTTAACTAATGAACATGCATTCAGTTTTCTTGTAATGTATGTTTAGTCTTTTCTTTTCACTTTTTTTACAAGAGTAAAAAATAATAAAATGAAAACAGTGTGGGGGAGAATAATAAAGAATAAAGAAAGATAACAAAGTCTCTTTAATACAAAATAAGGCAGTGCTAATTTTGTGAATCAAAATTTAAAAGACAATCTAATTAGTTAATAATAACAATAAAAAATATTTCACCTTTTTTGAGTAATATTTGTAAAATTGTAGATATCAATATTTTCTTATTTCCTTCTTTGCAGAGTCAAAATCATTTTAAATATTTGTAATTTTGTGGATATAATGTTTGGATGTATATTTTATTACAGTATCGGAATATACTATATTATATAGGTACCTCTGCTCATTTTCAATTCCTACTTTTTAAAGTGAACTTTTAAAAATAAAAAAGCTTTTTTAAGTTTTCATTTTATCTTTAATTGAAAGCTAAATAATTGAATTTACCAGTAAGCATTTTTTAACTTAAATGGTTTTGGCATTGGATTTGAAGTTTCTAATTTTGTGCTTTAATAATTTTCTATGCTTAAATTATTTTTACTTTATAATTTTTGTTCTACACGGAAAAGTTTTATTAAGTACCAATTTTAAATTTCTTTAAATATACACTGTATATTTAAATATTTAAATAAATTTAAAAATATAAAGTAAAAAAATATCTTAAGCATAGAAAATTATTAAAGCACAAAATTAGCAACTTCAAATCCAATGTCAAAACCATTTAAAAAAAAATCACTACTAAGATTCATTTTTTCATAATTAAATTGACCATATTAATCTTTAATTTAATTACATGACCCAAGACGTGACAATGGAGAATACTTTTCATATGGGTTTGCTTTCAGTGAATTTTGGAAAGAAAATTGAATTGTTTTATCCATTTTACAATACAGAAAGTGTTAGAAAACAAGAGTAAATTATTTTAAATTAGGTTAAAATGAAAAGTAATGAATGTCCTAGAAAGTACAGATAATATTTACTTTAGGACACATGGCTGTCAGAAACTGCAAAGGCTTTTAAAATTGTGCATGTGAAAGAAATAAAAAATACTGCTGCATTTTGCAACAACCTCTCCTTGTGAAAAAAAAAATTTTCTTTGAACTTGAAAACAAATTACAGAAATTGGTTTGATCCCAAAGACAGCATTCAAGTTACTTTGGTATAAAAAAAAACTTAATATCAATGTTATTAACAATGAAATAACATCATATTTACAAAACCTAAAGTAGAAATATTTTGAATAAAATACACTAGCTGTTGTATTCTGGTACACTTGCATGTCTTTTAGTTTACTAACTGGTGTGGCTATTTACAATTATATGTTAGTTAACCTATTAACTTTTCTGATAATCCTGATACTTCATTTCTTCAGTAGTTTTTATTAATTTTGTATGTATTCTTTTCTTATTACAGCATGTCACTGTTTACTCTTGATCTTGAGAAAATTTCATTATTTTTTAAGAGCAATTAACATTTTTTGTTTATTTTGAAGTCTAGAGAGTTGGGTGGCTGCTAATATCATTTAACATAAAATAAATTTGTAGTAATATCTCCCAAAATCATAAAAATAAAGGCGTGTTCTTGCACCAACTTCTTGTTCAAACTCTTTGTATAAGTTATTCACTCATATACCAGAAGAATGAGATAGTTTTTCAACCTGGCCCACCTCCGAAACAAAAGCAAAGTTTTGATCAGCTCTGATCAGATAAACGTTGTTTGCTGATGATGCAGTTGATCAACCAGTGTGCTCAAGCAGGTAGAGAATTCTGACTGACTATTAGCATGAAAAAAACTAATGTCATAGGTGAAGAAATCCCTGCACCACCATTAATGATGAGGTGCTTGAAGTCACCGACCACTTCATTTATTTGGACTCTACCAACACTAGCAACCTCTTCTTACTCAACAGGGAAATCAGCAAACACATTGCTATAGCTGTTGGTGTGATGTGCAAATTAAGTTAGAACTTTGGAACAACAACCAGCTGACCTTGAATACAAACTCAAGGTGTATCTGGTGTGTGTCCTCAGTACCCTGCTGTATAGCAGAAAATCTAGGAGAGCTTCCATCAGAGAGCTTCCATCATTGCTGTTTATGATATAACCTTGGTATCACATAGCAAAACAAAGTTACCAACACTAATGTACTGGAGCAAAATGGTTTCATCAGCATGCATCTCTTCCTCTATCAGTGTTAACTGTGATAGCTGAATGAAGGTTAGTTGTATACAGCCTTTGAGATTTCACTCGCCAAATCGACTCAGTTGATTAAAAACTTAATTGGGCAATTAAAGTTTATTGCTTTACTTGCCCGCAGTCGATTAAAAATCTTGCAATGAAATGTGTCCCTTCAAATATAGAAAAAGGAAATCTGATTCCTTTTACAATCCAAAAGTATGTCATTAAGATTCACAAGTTACTTAGAATGACCTACAATGACATTATTGAACTCTTTGGTCTTATGCATGGCACCTGATTTACGTCAAAATGTGTGGTTAAACAAAAGACAGTGACATCCCACAATCATCAAAGCAAGATCTAACAAATGGAATTTACATTGACAAGCTCCTGTCTTGCTTTTATCATCCCAGTCAGTGTAAATATTTGTTTAATTAACGCTTCCAGATTGGAGCCCAGAATTTTAGAAACTCATTTAGAAAAATCTTATTCTTAACTCAACATTTATATTTCCTCCTCACTTACAAAAAGTAAAAACAAACATTTGAAAGAAAGAAAAAAATATGCATACTTCTTTCAACCATGCACTAAAAACAAATTATACAAGTAATTTTTTTATAAAAAATCATTGAGAAAATCAGATTTGTTATTTTTTTATAAAAAATTGTTGAGAAAATCAAATTTGTTATTTTTTATCAACTATGAGATGGAGGTTGTAATCAAATAGAAGAAAGAAACTACAAATTTAGGTACCTCCACTCAATTGCCAAAAAGGACAGCATATCATAATGTTAAAAGGGCTCAAACTTAATAAAAACAAAGTTTTATCATCAAAATGCTATTATTAAGAGGAAAGATCAAATTTTGTTGTTATTATTTAAAAGATATTTTTAAAATCCTTTCTAACACGTTTAAAATTTTAAGTAAAATTCCATTTTTTGTTTTCCATCAGTGATTCACGCTATGTTTACGTAAGGAGACTATTAAAAAAATGGAGTCAGGCGAGTAAATATTCCTCACTCTTGAGTTGAGTGATTTCCTTTTCAAATCTCAAAGGCTGCTTGTATACCAAAAGAAGTCATGTACATCAAGCTGGCCACAAGAGGTCAACCAGCAATGTGCTTCAAGGATATCTGCAAGCATGACCTGAAATTCACAGATATTGACCCAGACAGCTGGCAACTGTTTGTAAATGACTGCAGCAGCTGGTACCCTGTTATTTCAGAAGGATTCAAGAGAAGCAAGTATAAAAAAACTGTAGGACAGGACAATACGGAAAGCAAAGACAGAAAATTCAGGCCTTTGATTCATACTCCAAATTTCTCTGTAATACTTGCAAATAAGATGGTCTTGCAAAGACCAGATTGCTGAGTCATTACAGAAAAACACAATTTGAATAATCAAGTTGTTACCATTGTCTCATGAGATAGATTACAAGAATTAAATTCTATATTACAAGTAGCAAAATATTTCCCAAAATTAAAAAATATAAATTTAAGAATAGATTTCTAACATTTGTTTGTGAGGCTTAATTTCAGCAAATAATTAAAGCCTTATATGATGTTTGGGCAGTTGCATTATACATTCATAGTTAAACAAAACTGAGAAGTTCATCTTACTGACAGGGTGATGAGACTTTTTACAACATATTAAATTGAAGGAAAACTTTATTTTCACACCTTTCAACACCCACCACCTGGTTTATTTTGTAAAAACTAATTTTCTTGACATATAAATAACCTCTTAAACTTCCTGAGATTAAAGATTGAAAGAATTAAATTGAAAAAGATTTTGTATTTCTTCGAAGACTAAATTTTGCCTAAATGATTCTTACAATGTCTGAAAATAAGAGAAATCTCTTTTAAATTTTACTCTTAATTTTTTTTTTCATTTTTTTGTTTTCTAGCTAAAGTCAACATGCCTATGAGTTGTGATGAACCATATTATTGTTCTCAACAAATTGACATACCATCAGATTTGCCTGACATTATGAAGCAGTTCACTAAAGCAGCTATTCGAACTCAACCTAAAGATGTTCTTGGATGGGCAACTGCGTAAGTATAGGGCTTCTGCAGTGTAACATCTGAAACTAGAGTGAAAATTACATATATATATATATATATATATATATATATATATATATATACACACAGTATTGTGTAAAAGTATTAGGACAAGAACTATTTTATCTTTTATGATAAAATAAAGTTTAAAATCACCTCTATCCTAACACTTTTGCACACTACTGATAATGTACAAAAGTATTAGGACAGGAGTGATTTTCCTAAAAACCTCACTGAAATTCAAATACAGAGTGAAAAGCCAAGTATATTGCTAATAAATATTGATTGTTTAAAACTAGGTGTAAAAGAAATGTATTAAAAAGAAGTTATATTTAATTTTTCCTATTTTCTATAAACAAGTTATATTGAAACTACTCTATTGAATATCTATAGGACATTTTGGATAAAAAATTGATAAATCTAATGTTATTTTGCAAGACACATTTTGGGAACAAATACAAGCTGCTTGGCAAGAGATACCATTAGATACATTGAAGAAGCTTGTGATGTCAATGCCTGACAGAATGAAAGCTGTGATCAAAGCAAAAGGCTATTATACTAAATATTAAATTTATTTTGTGACAAGTATTTTTTTCTTGTTAAAGCATTTATTGAGTAAATCAAATAAAATTACTTTAATTAAATTGTTTATTTTCTGTCAACATGCCTCATAAAAGATAAAATAGTTCTTGCCCTAATACTTTTGCACAGTACTGTCTCTCTCTCTCTCTCTCTCTATATATATATATATATTACGGAAATTAACAAATTTTAACGAAACTTGGTTATAAACAACCGACAATTTGAAATGAATTGTTTGAACATTATTTTTGATCGATACTCGTATTTAAGTAGATATTCTGTTTTTAATTGAACAGTATTATATATTTATATCTACTGTCCTGATTATTTACGATAAATTTTTATTACGAAAATGTGTGTCATTCGGCAGGATTCGAACCTGCAACCCCTTTACATTTGTTGACATTACGATACATTTCAGAGCAGATATGATTATTGCGATGAATCGAAAAGTGTGTAATATAGGCTTGATTAAAACCTCATTTAGACTGGAGGTCATTTGTGATCAAGTGGTCGAAGACGTTGCCAGATCAAATGGTAGCTTCCCCTATGTAGATAAGGGTCGCAGGTTTGAATCCTGCCGGATGACACACATTTTCGTAATAAAAATTTATCGTAAATAATCAGGCCCGTAGATATAACTATATAATACTGTTTAATTAAAAACAGAATATCTACTTAAATACGAGTATTGATAATAATGTTCAAACAATATATATATATATATTGGGGAAAATGTAGGACAAAGTGGAAAAAGTCTTCCTGTGTTGCATGTTTCATCATTTAGTACTTTATTAAAATAAATTTATTATGTTGGTCTGACTAAACATGCACATTACTGAGGAATGCTGGAAATTTAACATTTTTTTAATATTTAGCTGATTTCATTTAAATTTCTTTAAATTCTTTTTCTTTGGAACACTTTTATTAGATATCTCACACTGATAATAGAAGATCTGCCAGGAAAGGTAATAGATTGTAAGAGGGCACAAATTTTCTGTGGATAATCTTGTGATCAAGGCACTCTATAGATATTTTTGTTGTACATATATATATGTTAAACTCTCAAAATTTTCACATATTTCTTCAATTGTATTAATATATACACACATATGTGTGTGTGCTTGTATATATTAATATTTCTATAGTTGTCTTAATATATACATATTTATGTGTGTGTGTGTATATATATATATATATATATATATATATATATAATATTTCTTTAGTTGTATTAATATATATATATATGTACTAATATTTCTTTAGTTGTATTAATATATATATATATATACTAATATTTATTTAGTTGTATATATATATATATATATATATATATATATATATATAAATACAACTAAAGAAATATTAGTACATATATATATATATATTAATACAACTAAATATATATATATATATATATATATATATATATATAACTAAAGCAGTTTATATATATAGAAATACAACTAAATACAACTATATATATATAAATACAACTAAAGAAAAAATGTGAAAATGTTGAGAATTTAACATTTTTTTTTCAGACCAGAAAATTTCTGCAAAAAAGTGATCACTTGATAACTAGACTTATAATATTAATTAAATTATGAAAAGTTCAGTTGACTTATCTGATTGTCTGACTTAAGAGTTTTAATGTAATCGGGTAGAACAATCTAGTCTGTAGGCGTAATTATTGGATGCAGTATCCTGAGACGTAGGCGTAGTCAGTAAACCTCTAGTGGAAGATCTCTAGATCTCTCTCACTCTTTCTCTGGACGTCCTTGCCTTCGTCTGTATTTATGGCTGACACCAGCCAATCATATCCCATTGAAGAGGAACCAAGGTATATACATATTCATTACCTATTCATTACATCACCTCCCCCTGAGCTAATTTTTTTTGTGAAATTTAACTTCAATATTTCCTCTTTTTAGGGTCTGGAGATAATCGATTGACATTTTTCCTAAGTCTCTTTTGCCTCAAACCTTCCTGCCATGATGGCATTTGACATACTGGTACCTCTGGTCTTGAGGTCAGGAATACTTCCATTGGCAGATGTTGACTTGCAGGAATGGGAATTTCAAATGTGTCACACAGAACTTCCATTGGAATTTCTTCGATGTTTTCCATAGCATCTGTAGTGTGTTTAGGTCTCAGTTGATTCCAATGTCTTTTGCACCCAAATTTTTCTCCTTTTATGTCATATATGACTTGTCCGATCCTTTTGGTTATAATTCCTTCTTCCCAAAACATTTTTCCAGTCCTAAAGTTCTTAAAAAAGTTTTCACCTAGCTTATATGCTTTATTCATTTGGTTTTCTTTTTTCACAGTTTTCTTCGCTGGACTAGACAACAGCCTGTCAAATACAGAGCATATCTTCCTCGCAAACATTAACTCTGCTGGCGATAATCTTGATGTTGTACTCAGATTTGGTGTGATCCTCTATACTGCCAAAAATGTTTGAATAGTTCATTCATTCATGTCCACACCTTGACTTTTCTTTAACGCTCATTTGAAGGTGTCCACGAATTTTTCCGCCTGTCCATTCAATCTTGGGTGATGTACTGGCATTGTCATGTGATCGATGGACAATGATGAACAGAATTCCTTGAATTCTCTTCCCGTAAACTGCGTTCTGTTTTTGCTGACTAAAGTTTTTGGGATACCAAAGTGACTAAAAATTTTGTTAAGTGCATTTATTGTATTTGTTGCAGTCGGATGTCTACACTTAACAATTTCTGTTTCTGGCTGCTTAGTGAAACTGTCCACAATAATTAGATAGTAAGATCCATTTATGGCCCTGCATAGTTGATATGCAATCAAGTTCATGGGACATCTGTCTTTGGCCATGGCTGAATCTTTACAGGTGAATCCCTTGCTGCCAGTTGACATCCTCTATACTGTTTCACTAAGTTTTTTATGTCTTGGTCCATCCTCAGCCAATAGGTATAGCTTCTCATTAGAGATTTCATTCTCAAAATCTCAAGAGCCAGTGTGAAATTCTTTTAGAATTTTCTTTTGCTGAGTAGCTGGCATTACAACTCAATCTGCGTATAGTAATACCTGATCACAGATTGAAAACGGTGACACACTCCTTCTTTTTTTAGATTTCTCAATTAATACAACTTGATTTTTCATTCTTTTAATGAAATCATCATTCTCTGCTGCTTTTTTCACATCTTCTAGAGTAACTGGTAGTTCTCTAATAGTGTTGCATACCAGACTTGACAATTCATTTTCGTCTCTTAGTGACGCTATTACTGTTTCTTCCAACGGTTCCATATACTCAGGTATCAATCTTGATAACCCATCGACCTGACCTAGCTACTTTGAAGGCACATATTCTATTTTGAAATTATAATTTAATAGAATTACACCCCAATGCTGTAGCCAATTTGCTGTGTGAGTTGGTATATCTTTTTTTTCCAAATATTGATAATAGTGGTTTGTGATCTGTTTGCAGAGTAAAATCTCTTCTGTATAGAAATCTGTGAAATTTTTTCACAGCATAAATTATTGCTAAACTCTCTTTTTTGATTTGACTAATTTCATTAAGGTGGGCAGTAACGTTTTCAAGGTTTGTGCTATTGGCTTCTTAGATCTGTCCTGGAATTCATGAAGCAATACTGCATATAGTCCCTCATTACTGGCATCTGCTGCTACAATAATTTTCTTCTTCGGGTCGAAATGCACTAACAACAGGCTAGTTAATAGACAGATTTTTCTTTTTTAAAAGCCTGCATGCACTCTTTCGACCATATCCATTTTACATCCTTTTTCAACAACTCATTTAAAGGAGCTCTCATATCATAGACTTTTAGGATATAAACACTATCGTAGCTTACTAATCCCAAGAACGCCTGGAGTTTAGCCACATTATCAGGTACTGGCATATTTTTTATAGCCTCAGCCCTTTCTGGATCCAGTTTTCTTCCCTTACTGTCAATAATCTGACCTAAATATTTTATCTTCTTTAAGAAGTTTTGTCTGACAATGAGAACTTCTATGGCCTATACATCCACAATTAAAGCATTTTTTATCCTTAAAGGAACAATCTTTCTTTGTATGCTGTCCTCCACATGAACTGCATATCATTTTTGTTTTGTCACCATTTCTATTGTTTTACAGTTTTTATTTGCAAAATGCTCTTCTCCTCAATCCAAGTATTATCTTTGTTTATGTTTATAAGTCGCTGACATTCTTCCATTACTTTTTGTAGCGTAATCACCAGATCCTGTTCCATGATAGTGAGGATTCATGACCTAATATCTTTGTCCTTCGGCGTTGTTAGCTCATGAACAAAAATAAAACTCTTGAACATATCGCTTGACAATTTCTTTAATTTAAATGCCTCACATTGCGCATTTACCATACCTGCATATGTGACAAAATAATCAACCTTCTTTTATGATATTGAGGCACTTATATCGTGTGTGGAATATACTATCTCTTTTATCAAAAATGTTTGATAAAATTTCAACTGTTTCACTGAACATAATTTTTTCTGGTTTCTTTGGAAGGATCAAATTCATGTATTTCATATTTTCTTCAGTTCTTAACTTCTGCAACAATAGTGAGGTTTTTTCCTTGTCAGACCAGTGTTCACATCATTTCATAAATATTGTTTCGAATCTACGAAAATAAGCCTGAAATATTGAACCACTGTTGGGGTAATACTTAAATTCAGCTAGTGAATTTGGAATACCTTCCACGGAAAAAATTTAGCACCAAGTTCTTTTATACTCCTCTATATGTTTTCCAAAAGTACTTCATTATCTTTTGCTTGTTGTTTGAATAATTTTTCAAACATTTGTTGTCATTGCATAAATTGTTGTTGTTGGAATTGTAATTGTTGCTGAATAAGTTGCTGTTGTTCTTGCTGTTCTTGTTGTTGCTGTAAAGTGCCTTGTAATACCTTAATTAATTCAACAATTTGTTCCATTTTACCAACATATTCAATTTATGTATACAAAAATTCTTCCGAGTACAACAAGGGGCGGGGACACTTTCTTACTTCTTGTAAGCGTTGCCAAAGTTTTTCCTTTTCTACTTTCCTCTTTAGTAGTGTTTAAACCAGAAAATTGAGGCAAAACTTACTTACTTTCTGTAAGTAATAACGAGTATTTCTAACGTTCTTTGTTAGTATTTTTCTTTCTTGTGAACTTGTTTTGAATTTTTGTTGCCAATTGATATGTCCCAGAAAGGGATATATATATCAATATGAGGTTGTTAAGTGGTTAAGGCAAATGTAATCGGGTAGAACAATCGAGTCCATAGATGTAATTGTATGCAGTATCCTGAGACATTGGCATAGTCAGTAGACCTATAGTGGAAGATCTCTAGATCTCTCTCAGTCTCTCTGGACATCCTTGCCTTCGTCTGTATTTATGGCCGATACTAGCCAATTACATTCCAGTGAGGGGGAACCAAGGTATATACATATTCATTACCTATTCATTAGATCAATTGATTGATTAATTAATGATTATAAAAAATATATATATATATTTTCCAGCATGGAGATTTTAAAACCCAGGGTGCAGTATGGTCTTGAAGGCCTTCAGCAATATCAACTCCCAAATTTGTTGATATTGTTCATAATCTAATTTTGGTCAATCAATCAATCTCTAGCAAGCAAATTGTTAAAACACTAGTGGTATCCACGGAATGCATTCAGGAACAATATGCAGAAGGTCTCAACTAATTAGGTGCCAAAATGTTTGAATTGCAACATTTTAGAATTTGGAAATGACTTGTCACTGTTGATGAAACTTAATTGCTCCACTACAGCTAGACGTCTTATAAACAAAGACTTGGCAGACTGTGTAAATATATCTGGAGAAACACGAACCTTAGGAAATATACAAAAGTAAACATCAACTAAACTGTTATACTGACCACATTACTATATGATGTTGAATTGCGAGTCATCTGCTATTAACATCAACACCCACTTAAAACACTTTCACTGCATTCACACTAATCACAGTATACATAAGAATGATTTAATTATTAACACTAAAATCATCATGATTGCAAAAGACACAATACATGCTTGATAAGAAGCACTTATGGTGGGTAGTGGATGTGGCAAGAATGGAAAAAATGCTATGTACCATTATTGGTCATTAAATGTTTCATCTGTTATCTGCATTCATGAAGACAAAACAAACAATAATTATTTGAAATGTTTCTTATTTTTGGCAAGCAATTTAAGAAGAAATATAAACAGTCATCTTAAAATTATATAAAATCTTTACTTTTTTTGCTTTTCCAATTTTTTAGATACTTTATGGCACTTTACAGAGGAGAAGAACCTCCAGTTAAAGAACGGTATGAAATGCCAAAAGCTACACAAAAGACAGACTCTGGATTAACAATTGGACTTTTGAAAGTTTTGAATAGACAGGTAAGTAACCACTAACAAAATACTTACTAAATGAAATCCATCATTTGATATAAAAAAGAATAATCATGAAATAAATCTATCTAAAATTATTTTTGAAAAACTATGAAGTTTCTAATGTTGGCCTGGGATTGATTAGGAATTTTTAAAGAAAACACTTAACACATTATGAAAGTATGTTTTTATCATATCTTTCTGATTGACTTATAATAAAAAAGGCCCTTCAATTCTATTTATGTTTAAATTATTGAGTGAAATTACCATATCGATCATATTTTAAAGCATATTTTACAAGATCATAACCATAAATCAACCTTATATTAAGGCACTTTTTAAATGTCTACTTTATCAAAAAACAATTGTTAATTTTATATATATATATATATATATATATATATGTGTGTATGGATGTAAATAAGTATATGTATGTACTTCTTTCTGCATGACATTTATGCATATATATATATATATATATATATATATATATATATATATATATATATATATGCCTTCTTTACCGAGTGCCCATAGCCCAGAGGTAGAATCACTGACTGACACCAATTCGGTCGGGTTTCAATCCTCAGTTAAAAGCAATTGGAGTCTAACCATACTGATGAGCTGTGATACAGCAAAACAGATCTGTCTGCGGATGACTATATATATATATATATATATATATATATATATATATATATATATATATATATAGTTCTTGTTGGCTTGTAGCAAAAATTAGTGGGAGTGCTGCTTCAGAAAATGTTTAACCATTGTTTTAATATTGTGTAAAGTGAAACAAACCTGTAAAAAGAAAATTTATGTATAATCATGAGAAAATCCTAAACAAAAAAATGTTTTCCTCATTTGTGAATTGTTACAGTTCAAGCTTGATTCAGTTATTTAAAAATGAAATTCATTCTTTTTGTTTTACTTTGAGTAAAAAGGTTAATAATTTTCTCCTTGATCCTTAAATAACTGTTTAGGAAATTTTTCTCCATTGAAAGCACTGCAATCTTTCAGGATTCCTAGTGATTCTTAGAAAAGTTTTTATTTTTTTTCAGTGTTGAAAAATTCTGGCAATGATGTAGACATGTGATTTGTCAAAAGAATTTTTATCAGTTTTGTAATTTCACTCAGAACACCATCTAGATTATTTTTGAAGATGGATTTCAGCAGCTCAATTAATTTACAATATTAATGCATATTGGATCACATTTTGTTCAGGTTCAAGCTTTTCTTTATCAAACATGGGATATGCTTCAGTGGTCAGTAGTATCTTTTCAGTACGCAGTTAATTCTTAGAACTAGTGAATCTTTTCTTGTTGGACAATTTAGCAGCTACTTGTTTAGTGGAAGAATATCTGTCAATTATATCAACATATATGCAATCACACATTTCCTTTGCTTTTGAATAGTACTTTGAGTTTCTTATTTCTAAAATAGCAGTTTTGAAATATTTTTGCTGTTTTTCTAAATTTTTCGTAAATCTAATTTTGCTGTTAGACATTTGAACTAGTATATCTACAACACACTTGTATATCGTTATAATGAGGCCTCACATCAGTGAAGGGGGCCAGTGTGCAAGTGAAACCATTGTGAGGAAGGCCCCGAAATGGTGCTCATTCTCTCTTAACTCTAATTTAAATATAAATTTGAGAGGAACACATTAAAGAAATTCACTGAAGTCATATGCCATAGAGAAGCTCGGTGAAAATGTCATTGGCATGAGGAGCATTATACATTCAGCTCACTTCAGGTAAGTTTCAATTACTTTCCAGTAATTTCCTTCTTCATTGACTTTAAACACACTAATTTCTTGACATTGTATTTGGTTGTAAATGACTTCAACATGAGCCATAATCTGATGAAAAAGTTCTAACCAAAACATGAAAATATCATTAACACTATTTACATTGTTCGGACTGTTGTCCCCATTTTCGTTGCCATATTTATGACAGTTTGGCTGCTATACACTCCAGTCTTCAGCTGAACTCACAACTCATTAGGTCAAGCCACTGGATCTAACCAATGCTTTTGTCTACTGGGCTATGTGTCCAAGGGATAAAAACGTTAGGTGGGTTCAATTGATAAAAGCATTGATTGAATCCAGTGACTTGACCCAAATAGTTGTGAATTCAATACCTGGCTACAGAAGAAGTGAACAAAAACTTTGAGAGTTGAGTTAGAGGCAGATAACTGATACTAAAACATCTGGAAGAGTTGTGGCATGTGGAACTGGACAATCTACTGCAGGGGACAAAATAAAGGGTAAGTTTGAATATTTCAATCACTTGAAAAGAGCCAGAGCATACAATATCTGAACCTTTGTGAATTTGGTAACGAAGATGAGGACAGCAGTCCCAAACAATGTAAATAGTGTAAATAATTACAATACCTCATCTCAGAAATATAGACAAACATGAAATCATTCAGGTATTGTAAGATTTCTGTTGCTTTTGCAATGGTTTGATTTGCATTTGATGTTGACTGAATTTCAGTAAGGCAACTTTTTAAAGGTTGCAAATTTTCATGATCTCTGTTTACAGTCCATATTTTAAAGTTTCAACTTGCAGAGGATAGACATAGAATGTTGATTCTTGAGAATGGATACATGTTGTTGAGATTTTGAGAAAAATGTTGGAATAGCCAAAATGTTAGAGAAAAAGATTTTTATGTTTCATATAATACTTTCTCATTAAATTAAGTTGATGTGTATAACAGTGAATGAAGTTTTCACTCCTATAAAAGGCTTTTATGTTTACTTGAACTCTTCTTTTTTGACTTTCGTGACATTTGCACTGTCAAATGTCTGAGCTATGAGTTTTTGTCCATTTCTTTGAAAGATTATGTATAATTGTTCTAGAATACATTTTAAAATGTCATCTGCAGTTTGATATTCTGGAATAAAGTATCTCTGAAAACAACATATTTCTTCATTCAACATGTACCATAGAACAATGACCATTTGGGTGTGTTCCAAAGCCTCTGTTGTGTCATGATGGTTACAAATGAAGCTTTTCTACTTTCTGTCCTTATCTTCTCATGGTATATTTGTAGCAGGCAGTTAAGTACCTCATTCTGAATGGTTTTAGAAACCTCTTTTAAAACTGTACTGGTTTGTAAGTGATACTGTAAATCTGAACCTTATGAAGATGCTAAATTTATTAATCCTATAAATACTTCTGGTTTTACTGAATCATCTTTTTCATCATAAGAGAGTTTCAAAGTTTCCACAAAATAAAATACAGTCTATTTTTTGGTTAAGATTTCATGGTTCTTTTAAATCTTCTTGTTATGCTCATTGACTGAATGTCTGTATGCCTCACTAAGTGTCTTCTTAAAAGTGAAAGTGCAACTACATTTTCAATATGCTTCTTTGACTTCTCATGCTTTTCAGTTTTTTGTTTCATTTTGTTTATATTTCTAAAACTGTCTTTTTTCCACATTACATCATCCCCAAAGCTAATACAGGAAGCAAAACAATACATTTTTCACTTTACAGCTGCAGAACCATCATTTCTGTTGGTAACATTCAGAATTAAAGCTAGAACTATACCTCTTCTTTTTTTTTTTTGCTTATTCCTGCTGAAATATTGAATATCAGGTGTTGAACGGCCTCATTTCTTAACTGTAACTTTTTCATGGAGAGACAATTGTGAAAACTTAAGCTGTTGAAGATTACTTATTGTCACAGAGCTTATTTCTTAGTAATTCAAGGAGGTTGTGGTTTTCTATACAATAAAACAACAAACAAAAAACAAAAAAATCAATGAATGAAATAGAATAGCTGGAAGTCATCAAAAGTTTATCACATTCAAGAATATGGTACTCAGTTTTTAAGCACAACACATGCCGTCAAAAATAAACTCTGCCTTATACTTGGACAACAGGGTTGGTACTGCATAAGTGATAGTGCTCTATCTAACCAGTGTTCAACTTCTTTCCTCAGACATATGCACATGTGCACAACAGTCAAACATTGCATTACAGTAACTGTGAAGCACTCAGTTCCAGATAAGGATTTTTGTAATTTTTCTTGAAAGAGGGCATGGCTGTTGGTATTAAGCTTAAGGATTATATAATGTACAAGTATAAAGAAGGAAAGAAATAAAAAAAAAGACTCAGTATTATCAATAATATCAAGTAAAGATGGGGGTTGCTGCAGTTCTGCAGTGCTTATGCATGAGCCACCACTGATATTGTTTTATATATATATATATATATATAATTGTGTATTTGGGCAGCTATCCCTTTTTTATACAGGTTTTGTTAAAGATGTCTGACAAGGTACCAAGGTACTGTGATTCAGTCAGTCAGTTAAGTGCCATGCGTGATACACGCTTAGGCGATCATGTTTCGAAAGAGACATGACTGACTGGGCAGAAGATTATCCCACAGTAGGTTGCCATTGCTTTCTGCGGTAGACTGGTTGCCGACCAAGGCTATAGAACTCAATCTGTCCTATTATTTAACCCATAACTGGAGGGAAGAGATGGATTAATACCTTTCCCAAGGGTATTTGCACATAAGTGAATGCAAGGAATTCAACTGGAATTCGAACTCGGTTCCCCGATTTCTCATTCCGAGCTGATATCCACTGTGCCACAACGCACATCCTACTGTGATTAAACTTTTTATTTATTTTTTCTTGTGTTTGTACACATGTTTGTTTTTAGGGGAAAAAGTGTATAAAACTGTCCAAAAGTTCTGTATATCAGCTATTTTTTTCTAGTCATTTTCATGAGTGATATTTTTAATATATTTTTAACAGAATGCGTGGGTTTTTTTTAAGCATGTGTCTAAATTTATATGAATATTTTATTTACCAAACACAGTCAGCACATTGTGGATCTGTTTGTAGCTAAAAGCCAACACTCAATTACGAGTATTGACTTTTCCTTTTTTATTATGAGTGTGGCTATTATTTCTAATCTTTTTTTTTTACATGTGGATGTGGATATTATACTTATATTTTCTTTTTCAGGTTGATTGGAGTTGTGTATTTCTTTATGATATTTCTAAGTAAATTCATCTTGCTTATAGTTAGCATGTATTTGGCTTTTGTAGAAGATGTTGATGTTATTATTTCTATCTATATGTTCAGTATTGCCATTCGTTATTTTAGAAAGAAATGGTTTAATCTGGTGGTCAATGATGTAGTTAGGAAAACCATTGTTAATTAGCACCTGTTTTATATTCTTGAGTTCTTTCAGGAAAAGGGGATGAGATGATGAATTCTCATGTGCTCTCTTTAGAATATTTTTTATAACTACTATTTTATATTTAAGTAGGAATTCACTCTTAAAATTAAGGTTGCAAGCATTTCTGTTAGTAGGCTTTTTGTATAATGAAGTGAGGAATGTGTTATTACTGAATTCTACACGAACATCTAAGAATGCAAGTTTATTTTTTTGATTAAATTCATAAGTTAAAGACAGTGTTTCTTTTAATGTAGTTTTGAGATTATCAATTTCTTATTTGTTTTTCACTAAAATAAAAATATCATCTACATAGTAGACATATATTTTGGGTTTAGTAACTTTTTTAAATATTGTGTTTTCTATATGGAACATGTAGTAGTTAGAGAAGCATGGGCTGAGAGGATTTCTTATACTAATACCATTAATTTAGATGTAGATATTGCCATTATGGTCATAGAAAGAGATTTTAGCTGTGAAAGCATGCAATAATTTTTTGATGATATTTGGTTTGATGGATGAAGGTGTAATGAAATTATTTTCATGCACAGAGATAAGGATTATGTCAATGGCTTGATCAATAAGGATGCTTGTAAATAAGTTTTCAGCATTGAGTGACCCTAAAATACCTTGGTTTGGTTGTATAGTTTTTAGAATTTGAAGGAATTCCTGAGTTGATATGATATAAAAATCAGTAGGTAGATATGGAGTAATGATATCATGTATATATATACATAATTTTGTTTGTAAAAATCATTATATATATATATATATATATATATATATATATATAATGATTTTTACAAACAAAAATTTTTACAACAAAAATGAAGAGCAAAAAAAGAGAGGAACGCTAAAATAAATATACATATAAATATATATTTATAATGAGGGGAGGAGAAATCGATTTCTCCTCCACTCATAAAAAATATATATTATTATGTATGTTTTGCTGTATCACAGCTCATCAGTACGGTTAGACATCCGATTGCTTTTAGCCAGGATTGAAACCCAACCAAATTGACATCAGTCGGCAAATCTACCTCTGAGCTATGGATGCACAGTAGAAGGAGGCAGACTTTTAGTGTGTGATATATATATATATATATATATATATATATATATATATATATATATATATAAGGTTCTAAAATATTTATTCTGTTAGTAAAAATTCTAAATAATCAAATGCATTATCTCTATGGATATTTTTAATGTGTATTTTATATAAACCTAAAATGTCTATTGAAAATATATATCTAAAGCATATATAAAATATGAGTTTATCAAATAAATTAATATTAAAATTGCATTGTTATTTTATGTCTATTTTGTATTTTCAGCTTCGTGATAAAGATAAAGTAACAGCAGACATAATTGAAGAAAAATGGAAAGCTCTTGACCTGCCAAAAGAACAGTTTGATGAACTTTTAAAAATTGGAGATCTTCATGGGTCATTTGAATGGGAGAAGTTTCTTGCTTTGGCAGCATCTGCACTAGCTGAGGTGAATCCAATTGACTTTGTTGTAGTCTTAATATTTGCTATCATTTGTAATTTGGCAACTAATATCACTTATGCTCTTTTTCTTTACATATCAACTGAGTTTAAGTCTATTATTAAGTGTCAATTAAGTTATATTGAAATTTTTATGGATCATCTGGTATATGTAAAGTAAAAAAGACTGTGTCATAAAGTGCTCCATCCTTCATCAGATATATTGTTTGTAGATCTAAATCATCAAAGCAGAAAACTGCACGAATAGAACATTAAATCGATTCAAAATATGTGTGCATCAGTGTTTACATTGTATAAAAATAAAGGAAAACAGGCATAGAAGGAGAGAAGACAAGTTTTAGTTTCTAAAGTCTTTTAGAAAATAAACAAAAACTGTTATACTTATTGCTTGAAGTGTCCAGCAAATATTTGTCATTGTTTAAACCATTTATATATGTTGTAAGTCTTTCTTTTCTTTTATTTTTAATCACTGCATGATCAGCACAGCTCTCTCCTCCTACATTTTCATCTGATGAAAACTTGGAACTGACTGACTTTGTTCTGGGGTAGACTGATGCTCTTTCCACTCTGCTGGATCCTACAGCTGATGTATTCACCTAACTAATTGATCTGACACTATTTTCTATACAAATGCAATGTCACTGTCTCCCTTGATAATCTGGATTTACTATTAATAATCTTGATTGAAGAAGATGTAACCCTTTCAGAGTATATTGATTTTCAGACAGTCTGAATTTCTACAGAAAAAGTTGGCAACAATAGGTTATTTAAATATTTGCTTCTATTCATTTTTTACTGTGCTCATAGATTTGTTCAGAATGGTAATTGTAATGGTAATACTTGTCATTTCCTTATAAGAAAACATTTGACATTCATTGACCAAGCAGCCTGTACTATTATCGTCTGGAATTTATAAAATCCATCTCTTAAAACAATTTTTCAATAAAATTGCACTTTCTATTACTGATAACTTTGTATTTGAAATAGTGGATTATATCTTTATTTTCTTTTCACATTACATGTGATATCCATTTTAGTTGTTACTGTTGTTGGAAGTTCTCAGGTGATCTTATTTCTGTTTTTTGATGCAGTTGTTTGTGAATCTGTAGTACCAGTTCATAAGGGTAAAAGAATAGTCCTTACTAAGAGCTTCAGGTTTTAATCGTTGAAAGCTATTTTTAATTATTGATCTTAGATAGTGGTTGTTTAAAGCTGGCACTCATATGGAAATCTCAATCCGATACAGCTATTTAAGAACATAACTCAAGTTTTCAGGTTAATGTTTTGATTTTGTAGCAATTTTCTGTGTTGGGTATAACTAACTCTAGTGCAACCTTTTCTGTATTTCAATTTCTTTATCTCCTATGCTAAATTTGTTATAATTGTTAGACACCAAGGTGTTTGAAATGTTTGGTATTTATTAAATCCAAATCTTGAATTTTAATGATGGATTCGGGGTACATACCATCACTGCTTTCATTCCAATTCCATATCATTATTTCTGTTTTGGAAAGGTTTATCTTGAAAAACTGAATAGAGGATATTGATATTTTTGTTCAAGATTATTATCCCAACTATGAATACCTATGTCATCAGCATATGCTTCCTCTTCATCAGTACGTTGGCCTTGGGAGGGAAAACAGAATTGTTGTCTTCTATAGATTCTTTTGGAATGTGTTATGGAATGCGCATCTTTTCACATTCGTGCTTGTAAATGTGCAGTGTATAGTACAGAAAAAAGATTACATAAACTGGTGCTCTTATTCATTCTTTTTTGTACTCCTGATAAAATTTGAAATATTTCCATATTCAGGTTCTCACCAGGCATGTATCATTTTGTGAATCAATTTTACTTCCTCTATTAGATCAAGCATACAGTAGATTCAGAGCATGGAAGACAGTCTCTAATGAATGAATCTATAAACTCCTTGAATTTGATTGTACAAAATAATATGTTTGCAGATAAAATAAGTAGGTTTGATTTGCTTTGCTTTGCTTTATTCATTTCTGAATCATTATCAAAATTTTAACTAAATTAAAAGGCACAGAGTTTTTATGCTGGATAAAATGCAATTTTACAATTGAATTTTATAATTAATGTATAAGGGTAAGAAAAACTAAAAAACAGATTTGGATAAAAAAAATTAGCAAATTGGTTGATTTCTGCTCATTTCTGCCTATATGCCTATCATTGTTAGTAGCTCAGTTGGTAGAGCTCTTAGATATATAGCATACAGTTTTAAATGTATTAAGCTTGAAATGATATTTGGTGTGGTGATTTTCTAAGTGTAGCTTGGATGTGGCATATCCAAAAGTATAGGACACCCAGTGAGGATCGAACTCACTACTCAACTGTAATGATTCTAGCGTGACAAGCTTGCTAACCATTGCATCACCTCAAGATATTTGGTGTGAGTGGCATACATTCTTAACTTCAAGCAATGTTGCCTTTATCAACCAAGGATCAACCATTAAAAGGAATATATATTTTTTCTGTTTCATAAAAGTATGTCTGAATACCCTGGTGACTGCAATCTGTAAATGAAATTAGATATTTCAAGTAATCATTGGATATGCTACAAAGCTTGAAATGCACACATTATCTATTTATGTAGTTAGTATATATGATGATACCGTCAATTTTTTTTTTTTTTAATCATCTCACCCCAAGCAAGGCATTCCACTGCCACTATTCCGCATGGGGCTACATAGGGGAAGGTAAATTGAAGGAGTGGTTAGACATAGGGAATGTCAGGAGGAAGGTGACAGATGAGTAAGGATAGCGAGGATGAGGGTTAGGCAGATGGGAAGAGTGCTTGATAGAATGGGAGCAGGTTAGTGTGTTAGGAGGTGTCTATTGACCTTACATTTAAACTCCTGGAGATTGTAGCCGTCGGGGAAGCAATCGTTTGGAAGAGAATTCCACAGTCGGGAAGTGCGAGGAAAGAAACTGTTGGAGTAGAAGTTACGGCTGCATTTTATCGGTTTCACTGTAAAAGGGTGGGATCTAGTTGCTAATCTAGTATCTCGTGCAAATTCGTATTTAGGGGGCACCAGTGATCTAAGTTCATTGGAGCAGAAGCCGTGAAAGTATTTATAGAAGAGACACAGGGAAGCCACGTCGCGCCGGTGGGAGAGAGACTGCAGGCGGTCTGCCAAGTCGGTATCTATCACATTACAGACCCTCCTCTGAACCTTATCGAGAAGCCCGAGGAGAACAACAGGGGCACCCGACCAGATATGGCAGCAGTATTCAATGCACGGGCGGATGGTAGATTTGTAAATGTGCAGGATAGATTTAGACGGAAAAAACTTCCGGGCCCTACACAGAGAACCGACTTTCATAGCAGTGGATTTAGCAATGGATTCGATATAGTCATTCCGTTTGAGGTCCGCTGAAAGTGTGAGACCAAGGAGGCGTAGTGTTTTACTCTCTGGGAGGCAAGCCTGGTCCATGCTAATGGGAGGTAGGTGAGATTGTCGATGATGGTTAATTGACAGTAGCTTCGTTTTAGAAGCATTAAAATTTACTAGCCATTTCTTACCCCAGTCCAATATGGATTGGAGGTCTTTTTCAATCTCGGCTGCAAGGTTAGCTTTGACACCTACACCAGATTTTTGTTGAAGGCGAGAGTAAACTGTGGTGTCATCGGCGTACAAACCTATTTGGGCTCTTATGGAATCAGGGAGATCATTAATATATATCAGGAAGAGTGTAGGACCTAAGATGGAGCCTTGGGGGACACCTGCATTTGTATGGTAGTTCTGAGAGGCATGTCCATTTAATACCACCTTCATTGTGCGGTTAGAGAGGAATGACTGGATTAGTTCAAACAAATGTCCAGTTATACCATAGCTCCACAGTTTACATAGAAGGCCAGCATGCCAAACTCTGTCGAACGCCTTATCCAATGCAATGGTTCGGGCTTCGCCATTCCTGTCGAGTGCCTGGTATATGTACTCGGTGATGGTCGTTAGCATATCAGCAGTAGACCTGGTGAAGCGGAAACCATATTGCTTGTCCGAGAGGAGCCTGTGTGCTGTGAGATGCTGAACCACCTCGGCGTTGATAATGGCTTCGAACACTTTGCCAAAGATCGGAAGAAGGCTGATAGGGTGGTAATTTGCAGGGTCAGAGGGTTCTCCAGTGTTTTTAAATATAGGAACTACAGAGGAAGATTTCCAACAGGCTGGAAAGCAGGAAGCAGATAGGCAGAGGTTGCAGAGCTTAGAAAGGACAGAGGAGAGTTCAGGGGCAAATTTCTTTAAGACTATGGTTGGGATTCCGTCACCACCGCTAGCTTTGTGAGGGTCAAGTTTTAAGATTATCTTAGAGACAAGCGAAGGTGTAATGTGGACATCATTCAGTTGTGCCTCGGTTCTAGGTGAGAAGTCGGGTGTAAAAACTCCAGATGAGTCCAGACTCGAATTGTTTGAGAATCTGCAGGCAAAACATTCAGCCTTATCTGCTGGGGAGGTGAGGACCTCAAATTTGTTGATTAGTGGGGGTATTGTGGACTTGCTCTTGTTAAGAACTCTTTTACAGAGTTGCCAGTAGTCTTTAGAGCCGAATTTAGAGCATGCTATGCATTGCTTCATTCTAGCAGCAAACAACATCTTAGCTTCTTTAAGTATCCTTTTACACTTATTACGAGCTGAAGTGAAAAGGCGCCTGTTTTGGTCCGACGCGTAGTTACGATAGAGTCGAAAGAAATGATTCCGGTGGGCAATGGCAGCCAAGCAAGCGGGTGAGAACCATGGAGACAAATGAGATTTAAGCTGGAATTTCCTAGCAGGGATGAAGGCATCGATGCCAGCCTTAACCCAGGAGGAGACCTCGGATGCACATTCTTCGATGGGAAGACTAAAGACGTTGTTCCAAGGGATGTCACATAGGAAGTCTCGGAACGAATCCCAGTCTGCTCTTTGATAGCAGTAGGATATTCTACTTGTCTGGATTTCATGGGTCGGGCGAGAGTGGAGTGAAATATTGACGGACACTACAGTGTGGTCAGAGTTTCCAAGTGGGCAGAGTTGTCTGGTAGTGCAAGAGTCTGGGATGGAAGTGAAGCAGAGGTCTAGAAAAACAAATATGGAATATAGGTCTCAATATATTGATTGTTTTCTTAGAATTAATATCTTAGGGATGTGGATGATATGATCTGGGGTCGAAGTTGATTGCTCTATGTATAAATTGTGTTTTAGTGAATACTGTGTGTATGTGTGTGTGTTGAAATGTGAGTTTCAACACACACACACACACACGCACACACACTCACACACACACAGAGTTTATCCAAGAGAGGTATCAGAAGTAGAATTGGTGTATGGACTTTATTGCAGCCATAGAATTACATTTTTTAAGTTAAATTAGCATATGGGTGTAAACTGAACAGAAAAGGATGATAGGCTAGGTGTTACTCATAATAAACTACACCCAGCTGATCCCACCAAATGCAGAGCAGAAGTTTCAAATCATGGATATTTGGCTTTGCCATTGATGTTGATGCATGGCCAGGCTTACCCTATGATCGTCTATGCTTAGGGTTATCATAATGTATCCACTTTTCATTGCCACTCACAGTACAATGCAGAAAACCTTTTCTTTTCTGTTATTGAAGCAGCTGTTCACATGTGACAAGACACCATTCAATGTCTCTCGGCTTCAACTCATACAGCAAAAAAAGTGAGCAAAGTTTCTTTATGTTTTGTACACTAAAATACCTCAAAATTAAGTAAAACAGTCCACTAAATGGTTCCACACCTTTTGTAGAAATGAACTTAGCTGTATGACAGAATAGGTAAAAAGGTAGTGTAGTTGTGGCAGTGTACCTGTGGCAGCCATAAAATCTAAAAGAAATTAAAGCTATTTGACTTCAGAATGTTTATTAAGGACAGAAAGATGGCACACTCTACATTCATAGTGGTAGCCACTTGATAGTAGCAGGGACATACCAATAATACATAAATTCTGGATAGACATGAGTGGTGCATAAAATTTGTAGATTATGCAAGAATGGAACAACTGATGACTGGTGAAGATAGTAACCATCTTACATCAAACCACCTCTCAATTCAATTCTGGTGCCATTCACTTTATCAGTTAATGCACCATATAAGTATACACTGCATTCTATGGAATTCTGTAGTCATTAAACAAGAGCACTATTATTGTGATTATGGTATCAGTTACTGCACCTGACCTGGGCTAGAGAAAGATAACATCTTTGAACTGTAGAATAAGATTGTGAGGCACTGTCATAGAGTAGGGTATATTCTATGAGTGTTCACATGAATTACTGGTGAAACAGGAGCTTGTCTTGACAGGTGTGATATATACAAATCTTGCTGAATACCATTTGCATTCTTTTATGCTTTTCCCAATGGTGATGTTTTCTTCCAGCAAGATTACACAATCCTTATTAAGCACAGTTGGCACAAAAATATTTCTAGAAATACTTGATTAACTCTCAGGTACTCTTCTGGCCTCTGCCCACATTTGATTCAGGTACTCCACTGGCCCCTCTCCTTGCCTAATTTAAACCCTATTGTGTATGTATGGGATGCATCTATCCAGCCACATCTTAAAAACACAAGTGAGTTATGGACAGACCAGAAATGTAATTGTACCTGAAATATACCCGTGCAATGACACCAGGATTTTGGAAACTCCATGCCACATTATATAGTCACTGTTATTCAGAAGAATTTACATGGAAGTAAATAGCTGTTTCTAAATTTTTCATACTAATTTGGTGCTTGTAGAAAAATGGTGAACAGTTCTCAGATAGCAAATTATAATAGAATAATGGCAGATTTGTTTACATGCAATACTTCTTAACCTTGCCAAATTGAAGTATAAAAAAGATTGAGGATATAAATGAGTGTAATAGGTTGCCAAAGGTACATTGTGAAGTGTAAGATCATGTTATTTACTGTTGAAAGAAGTTGGGTATTATTCTAACAGCAGATAAATCTTTCTCAAAAAGACGAAGTAACTGATAGCAAAGACTTCAAATGTCTTAAGGTTGTGAAAATAAATTTTGAGAAGCTACTACTGCTGCTAATGACTAAATTATTTGATGCATGCACAACATTTATGTCAGTAAGTATAATATATGATGTATATAGTGTTAAAAGTACTGTAATGACTGATGTCATTGATGCTCTAATCTCCAGTGAATTATGGTCTGCAAAATTTAAAAAAAAAATAATAATCATTTTGTCTATTAATATAAATTATGATGGGCCTATGAAAAAAGTAACCTTCAGGATGAATTTTCAAAACTAGTACCTTTGATTTCAGGAAATATGGTATATATATATATATATATATATATATATAAGGAACGAAGAATGTTTAAAACATTAATTTAAAACAGTGCTCAATATTAAAATAGAGCAATGAATATTTATTAGAAATTATACTTTAGAACATGTACAAACTACAATCATAATTTTCATAAATTTTCTTTTCAAAAATACTGTTTATTACCATCATTATTAACTACCTGATGAAACATTGTTCTTTCAATATCGAAACAAAATGTGCAATTTTGTAGTAGATTGTAGTTTGTACATGTTCTAAAGTATAATTTCTAATATATATATATATATATATATATTTTCTAAATATATACTGTTAAATATAAGAGACAATGAATGTCTATTATATTTAATCATGAACCGTTCTAAAGACAACAGAACCATGTATTCAAATGCAATGTAATGTGTTATGACCAGATTTAAACATGATTTTATTAAGTGTGGGTTGTTTGGATTTAATGTAGATGGCCTCCAATATCTGAAAGTTTTTTTTACTGTGTGTATGAGTAAGGATTATTGTATTTTTTACTAAAATCTGTCTGAGTTTTATGTCAACACAAAATAAAATCGTCGCCAATGGTGGATGTTATTGTGTTACCGTCTTAATGACCTCTCTGAAGATGGCTCATCTAAGCCAAAAGCTTAAATCTAACTTAAAAAATTATCCAAATGTTGGAGAATTTTTGTCTTTATTTTCAACTGAAATTAAATCCAAAATACGACGTTTAGAATGGCTCATGATTAAACATAATAGACATTCATTGCCTCTTATATTTAACAGAAATTTTTTTTAGAAAATTATTTGCTGCCTCGATACACTATATATATATATATATATATATATATATATATATATATATATATATATCCTTCTGTGTGTATGTCTGTTTAAATTTAAATTGTGCAGGTATTTTGTGTAATTTAAATCTGATCATATTGCTTTGGCTAAATTATTTAATTTACTGTCACTGTTCATTAAAAATATTATAATTATTCAAATTCCATATTCAAGAGAGATAAGTGTATCTGAAAGATAGCATGATAGCATATAAATTAATTCATTGTATGAAATTCCCACTGAATTTATCAAATGAAATTTTTATATATATACTTATTTTAAGTAACAGACACAAAGATTGACTTAAAGTGAATAACTAAATAACTTTACTTTTTCAAATATTATAATATGTAATTTGAAAACAAACTATTATTGTGATATCTATAATACTAAATGTACAAGAGCAAATTTTTCCGTTCTTTGACAGGTTTTGTTTTTATGTGTATAGAGAATAAAAAAGGTATCTCATTTATAACTTGATAAACAATGTGATTATGATTTCTAATATAGCCTATTATCAACATTTAAGATTTGCTTGCAAGAATCCTATATCAGCTGGTAATGAAAAATAGCAGTAACATGTAATAAAAAATATCAATAAACTATTTATTAATTTAAGTAGCATTTCTTTCATCTTAATTTTATCAATTACTTAGACTATTTTTCTATGGCCATAGCAACTGGCATAGATTGGAAAATAAAGAATTGGCTTTTAGTGCAACTTGAACTTGCACCCATTTTCATGGGAAAAATGTCCCAGTAACACTAAAACCTTATCATTATTTCTAGTCTCTATAGAATGACAGTTTGAGTAGTTGAGATGGAAAGCAACTGAAACGGACAAAACTTCATCTACTAATAAAATTCAAGACAAAAAACCATTTATTTTGACTTCTATAACCTGTTAATAAATTATGAAAACAAACTAGTATTATTATATCTATAATAATAAATGTACAAGAGCAGATTTTTTAGGATATTTCAGTCATTCCAAACTGCAGTTCTATTAAAAAAACAAAACAAAACATGTTTCTTATTAATTTAATAATAGTATGTGATATTATGATGAAAACCAGAAGGATGATTTATGCTAAATGAGTTCTTGTCAGCATATAAAGATTTAGCTTTGAATGTAAGAAAATTTGATAAAGCAAGTACATTGAGTTAGGGTGTTATAAAAGTGAAAGAAGAATTAAAAAACTTAAACTCTTTGAATAGGATTAGAAGATAGCAAATTTTGGAATAGCAAGATAATAGCCAATATATTGCAGAGGATAGGACCAGTAGCTTTCTTTCTCTTTTCAGTCTGTTTGGTAGCAATATGAATGTCAAGTGCAAAACAGTGTTTTAAATATTATTCTTTTCTACACTGACAATTATGATAAATAAAATGAGCAGAAAACTTAGTAGCAGCTATATGACAATAAAAAAAGTCATTTTCTTTAATTTTACAGACTTCTTGTAAAGCATAGGACTTCAACCACACCATGTGATGCTGGTGTGATTTCAGAAGCAACTGAATTTTTATGGGGTTGGAGTGCTTTATATAGTTAAAGGGCTCCAATTGTGCTACTATTTACCTATAGCAGGAGCACAGTTGGTTTCATGCCTTTATCAAAGGCAATAGTGCAAAGTGAATGCCAGCTATCTGAACCAGATTTGAACTTGTTTTGCCAATTCCATTCAATGTACTGTTAACCATTGATCTAATCTGACTCCAAATAATGCATGTCATAATCAACAAATAATATGACAAAAAACACTTTATTCATTTTTAAGAAATAGATGAAACTGATATGATGCAATGTTTCTTTTTTTAGATTCTATAATAAAACAGGAACACTTTTTTAAAAACAAATATACCTTCAAACTACTGGCACTGAAAATAAAGGCAAAAGCTTATAGCTATAAATACTAAATTGAATCGGAAGATGACATCATGCCAAGTGTCTGTCATGCTGTCAAGTAACCTTGGAAAGGATAATTTCAAGAAGATGAAGAACAGAAGATTAAATAACTAATGAGGGTGAAATTTGATCCAGAAAGACATAAGAGCTAATTTAGTGTTTAATGTCTCATGACAAATAGCTTGCCCAAACATGTCAGTTAAGTCTGTCAATCATTCAAGTTATTTGGCTGCTTGACACTGAAAAAATTTTATTCAGTCTTCAAAATTTATTAATTTGAACATTTAATGTTTCTGTCTTTTTTGTTCTTTATTATTCTGTTTTACTGCTTTAATAATTTGTTTTTCAAAAGAATCATGTTAGCTTAATAATGTTTTTCTCTGAGTTTATTTAATAAACTAAACTCAGAGAAAAACATTATTCACAATTCTAAAGGTTTCTATAAATAAAGAGCTCTTACCAATTAACAATGGTTACCAAGCTAATCTCGATTACCAGTATTAGTGAATTTAATCCTCACTAAGTGCATCATGAATGTTAACTCATATAAAAATTGGCTTCGTTCAGTTTTTGTGTGAGGCTATTTAGTGTTATGCATGAGAATCATAATAGTGCAATGGCTTCTTAAAATAATAAGTCTGCAATAGAGAGATACTGATTACATTTATTCCAACAAAACTTAATATGTCAAATCAAAAGTATACAATTATAATAAGTCTATCTATTTGAATAAGTTCAGCTTATTTGGGTCCAGTATAAAAGGACATGATCTCTGTCAGAATGTTGAATTTGGAACATAATTTATACGAATGTCAGGTCACTTATAACTATTATTAAGCCAAACATCCAATAATAGAATAACCTTTGAGGTTTAATTATTCTCCTCTTATAAAACCTTAAAAATTATTATAGTGACTTTTTTTTCACACATACCATAAGTGCAAGCAGAAACTAAACTTATAAATATCATGTGCCAATATCTCATTGACACATAATAACTGATAGATATCTATTTTTGGTTGTATAATCAATCATAGACCACATGCCAACAAGTTTCCCACTAATTTTAATGTTCTTGTTGACCCCCCTAATAAAGAGAAGAAGCTGGTCTCTGTCATGGTAATATGTGCTTTCATCCATAGCTGAAGAATAAAAACAAAATTCTACGGCTATGCTTTAACTGATCATTTATGTTGGCAGCAACACCAACTTCTATTTATGAGACACTGATATTCTCTGGATACAACAATCAACATGCACTTCTCAGTAAAACTCTCCTAATGTTTTACATTTCTAAGTAGCAGCAGCAGCAATTTCCCTTGAAATTTGGTAGTGATTTTGGTATTTGAAATTTGCCAAGATTTTTTACAAAACTTATTTTCTTGTAGATTTATTTTCTTGAGAATATAACATTTAATTTAGAAGTGCTACCTCAAATTATATCACTTTAGAATAGTTATTGTTTCTGGGCACAAAAAGCACACAATTTTGCTTTTGAAAGCAATAAATAAGGGTTAAAACCCATATGTTTTGTTTATATATTTTTCTGTTGCTTTTTGCCCATGGCATCCAATAAAAAGCATAATACTAGTAAGGCATTTATACAAATGAACAAGATATATATTACACAGTAAAACATCAGTTAAATATCATTCTTTCATGAAATTGCACACAGTCTGTTACAGATTTATTATAAAGAGCACTCAGTGTTATCAAAGAAGTCTACATGTCAGAAATTTGCTGAAGAAATGAAACTTAAAAAAAAAATACTGGGTGGCCACCAAATGAATCAAAAGCCCCAATTGTGAGAGCTTTTTTTTGCAATGAAGGCCTTACTCTTTTTAAAATCTCTTATAGGCTATATTAAAAGCTTTTTTGGCTGTACTTTGCAACTAAAATGTTGTCTAAATCTAATTTAATATGGAAGTAACCAAAATATTTATATATTTTTAAGGAAATCTACAATATTTGATGTATAGATGTGCATTGTGGTGTAATGGATATCAGCTCAGAATGAGAAATTGAAGATCCAAGTTCAAATTCTAGTTGAATTTGTTTCATTCACTTACACACAAATACCCTTGGGAAAGGCATTAATCAATCTCTTCTCCTTCAAGCTATGAGCTGAGTAGTCGGTCAGATTGGCTTATATAGTCATGGTTGGTAACCAGTATATCACAGAAAGGAATGGCAACCTACCGAGGAAAAATTTTCTACCTAGTCAGTCTTGTCTTGAAAGAGATATTATTAGCCAAGCATGTATGACTGACTGACAATATTTGATCAGTACATAATATCAGTTTTGAAGTTTTTTCCTCACTTATTTATAGTATAATGGGTAAATGAAATGACCCAAATGAAAAAAAATTACCAACATGTGTAGTTTGTCCTACAGAAAAGCTTCTTCTGTCTGATAATGGCTTTATTGATAGAATCTTGTACATGTGGCGATGGGAGACGAAATACAAATATTATAATATTATTTAATATTATAATATTATAATATTATTTAATAATTCAATTATAATATTATAATATTATTTAATAATTCAAGAAATGATTAAGACAGATAAATACTTATCTTTAAATTTAAATTTTTAGCATTTGATTAATCTACATGCATTACTTAACCAACTTCATTTAGCTTTCTACTGCATATTTTTTTTTTAATCGTATCACCCCGAGCAAGGCGGTAATGCCACTGATGTGCAGGGGGCTACATAAGAGTAAAAAGATTAAGTAGAAGAGAGTGAAGAGGAAGACGAACCAATTAGAAAGGAGCAAGAGAAGGACCCCAAAGAAACCTTAGCCGACTCAAACCACACTAGCAATGTATTTTTTGATTACCAGTAACATAAGCTCAGAATGATAAATTTTATTATTGCTGAAAAAGAGAACAATTTATTGTGAACTTTTATTTTAGAGAGCTGGAGCTAGTACATTTTTTGTTGGCTTAAGTTCCGGCTCCAACCTGTCTTCATTATCTGGCTCCAAAGCCCAGCTCAAATGCTACAGAAAGCCGCAAGCGATCTTAACGTCACAGGTTTCCCGCCACTGACTTAGACTAACAGAAGAGACACGCGCTAGATACAAACCGAACAGATACGCGGAAAGGGCAAATTATAGCAGCAGCCTTAAGAACAGGCCACCAGATTATGACCTCAACCTTCGAAGAGTGGAAAAACAAGCAAATAGACGCGAGACACAAACAGACTGACCGACCCAGATTGTAGTAGCAAGCCCAAGTTTCACTCACATACAGGCGAACTGCCGTTCTCTCAATATTTGTCTATATTTCTAAGATGAGGCAGTATTTATATTATTTACACTGTTCGAACTGTTGTCCTCATCTTTATGGCTTTTTTGCAGTTGTACGCCTCTACCTTTTTCAGGTGCTAGGAATTTGAAATCAAACTCTTTATTTCGATCGCTTGGGTGTATCCTTTTCATTCCATTACTGAGTTATAGCATTCCCATTCCATGTGCGAGACCACTACCTAACAAACGCCAATATTCACTGGGATATCCTCAAGGACACATAGTACAGTGATATAGGCGTTAGTTAGTTCCACTAATTTAACCCAAACTAATATCTGGCTACAGCAGTGGTGAACAAATAAATTAGTGTTGAATTAAAAGAAGATAACTACATGACATTCAGAAGTGGCATCGCGCATATAATGAAAATGTAACACTATTTCACGCTGATATATATATATATATATATATATATATTTGATTTAGTACAACGGAGAGAGAGAGAGAAATTAAAATATGCTTTTATTTTTATTGCAACTGCTTACATGTGTCCCACATTGCAACACCAACAGTTTTGTTAAGAAAGTAGATATGTTTTATGAATTATGATAAAAAAATTTACTGTAGAAGATTTCAAAATTATTTCACTTTTTATATATTTTCCCCTTAATAAATTATTCTTTTAATTGAAACTGCATTTTTAATGACAAAATTATAGTCAAACTTATGTTGAATGACTAATGCAGTGAATGCGGTATTTTGTAAAAAATACATTATGTGTTTGTATAATCTTTTAAATTCCTAGATGTTTCATCTATGTATTTCTTGGGACTATTTTTTACAGTCTATTTTGTAAATTTCTGCTCCAGGTGTTAGGTTGTTATGATTGTCTTTGAAGTAGTTGCAAAAACATTTATATGAAGTTTAGGTAATTTTTTTGTTTATATTCATTATTGAGTTAGTAGATAGTATTATGTGCCTGTGCATGCATGCAATGCTGTGTACAAGTAAGTGATGCCCTAATATTAACATTTTTTTTCTAGATAATTCACAAATCTTAATTAAATTATATACTCATTAAAAAATCTTTTATTAAATGAATTACAACCTCTTTCAAAATGTTTTATCAAGCTGGAATAAAAATATTAAGTAAGAATTAAAATGTGCAAAAGTAAATCCTTACATTTAATATTTGTTGACTGCTCTTTTTGATATCATGACATCAACCAGTCTTTTTCTATAATTTTTACATTTCTAGCAATAGTGAGTGCCAATCTTTGACCATTCTTCTTGATATTACATGGGTCTCTTGCATGTACTGCCTTCTTTAACTTGAACCACAGATTTTCAATTCAGTTTAGATCAGGAATTTGGCTAGGCCATTCTAAGACAAGAAATTTCTTTTCTCAAAGCTATTTTTTGTAGAGTTGCTTTAATGCTTCAGATCATTGTCCTGTTGGAAGATCCAGCATTGACATAAACCCAACATTCAAACAAAGGGCAAGACACTTTTGTTCAAAATTGCTTGGTATTTTGCAGAGTCTACTGGTACTATCAATGCACATTACTTTGCCTGTACAGCTGCAGTAAAGCACTCTAAACTGCAATGCTGCTGCCACCAAGTTTAACTGTTGGCACCACATTCATCTCTTCAAAAGCTGTATTAGGAGCTCAAGTATACATGCTGTTTTTCCCAGAAAAGCTCTAGTTTGCTCTTATCTAACCATAGAACCTTTTGCTAGAATGTTTCTAGCTTATTAATATGAGCTTTGTCATAGTTGAGACAAGCTTGTTGGTGCTTTTCGTTAGCAGTAGCTTTATTTTCTAAGCATTCTGCCATGAAGACCGGCATTGTTCATATTTTGCTGTACTGTATTGTAGAAGTATGCACATAATTTTGAGCTTTAAAGAACTGCAGAGGCCACAGCAGGGTTTATCTGGACTTGCAATTTTGTAAAGCTTCAGGAAGTGTTTTTGAACTTACACATATTTTGTTTCTAAATTTAGTCTCTAACTGCACCCTTTTTGCAAACACAATGATTGGCTACAGTATACTCAGCTTACCACAAAAATGGACATGAACCATTTTGATTTTTACTCTTGCACAAAAAATTATTTGCATAAACAACCTTGAAAATCAATAATACAGTGTAGATGTAAGGGTTTACTTAAATTAAAGGATGAAAAGAAGGGATAGCTACATAAAAAGAAAAAAAAGGGAAAAGTAGAGAAAGGAGATAACGTATTGTAATATTTAGCTCTGTCAAAAATTTATCAAAAAAATTTTATCAAGAAAAAAAAATTGTTTAAATTAATCTAGCCTGACTATTGTAGCAAGTTTAAAATCTACTAATAGAATAAAAATAGGGGTAATATTATAGTAGGTTTAAAATAAGAATTTGTCAATTTTTTTTTCACTCTCTGAAGCTGGCATTCATTATCATGGCTACCAAAGAATTTTTCCCCTTCTTTATTTCTTTTTGTATGTCTTATTTCTTCTTTAACACTTCTCCTGTCTACTCCATTTTCTTTTTTCTTTTTTCCCCATCACTTCCATTCCAGTGACACAGTTTAATTTTTGATTTTTTAATACAGACATAATCTGAAAGTCTTCTATAATCAAGTCTTGAATCCCCCTTCTCTGTCTTTTTTCTATAACCCCTGTATCAATGTCTAGATGATAAATTTTAACTTATTTTCTTTCTTAGATCCCCAACTTTTTTTTTTATGTAAACTTCCTGTGTATGGAAAGGTTTTTGAATAACCTTCACGTAATGTGAATTTTTGTACCATATTTGAAATAAAATTTTGTTTTTGATCATTGCTGAGGAAGCGAGATTTTTCTTGTAGAAATATAGCTATACAACAAATGTATTTGGAATTTTATATATATATATATATATATATAAACCTTTAATATTTTTGGGTAGAATATAAACTGATTTTTATTAGCAGAAATTGTATAATAATTTACAAATAAGAATTATAACTGTAACTCAGTATAATATTGTGATTGTTTCAGCAAATGAAATTAGTTCTTCTAACAAGGATTAGCTCAGTTCTAAACTTTAAAACTGATCATCAGTCTCTTAGAATAATGTTATTTTGTATATCTTTGATAAACTATGCATCAAAACAGCTCAATCCAACCATTTAGCACCAGAAGTCTTAACTTTTATCAAGTTTTCATTTGTTTTCAGAACATTCAAATAGCCATTGTAAATTTGTGTGAGATAATTACTGATGACCTGGAAGGAGGTCCAAGCAGGATACCAGTAGAAAAATTTGAATTCTTTTACACTTACCTGGCAGGACTTGATGATGAAATCCAACCAGACTATGTTACAGATGTAATAAAGCATTATAACTCAGTAGCGTAAGTACATTTTCTGATAAATTATCAAATATACACTGATAATGATTCTAAATCTAGAAAAATTATTTGTATAATTCTTGTAGGTAAATGTTTTGATAAGAAAATAAAAGTAATTAATTTTCATATTAAATCAAAATCTGTTAAAAACTTGATAATCTAGATAAACTGAAAATAGCTTTTGCTAATATCCTGTTTTATTTTGGATTCTCTAATTTTTTCTTTCTGTCTGGTCATTTTGGATGCCTCACTTACAAAATTCAAGTTCATATTTACTTAATCTATCTTTCAGGAACCATCATGATGGATACATACAGCCAAGCTTTTTTCAGGTTACCGACTCTCCATGTTTATGTCCTAAAAAATAAATGGAAATTCATTTATCTTTTTAACAAATTAAAACTCAATAAAAATGCCAAAAAACTTTTAAGCATTAAATTCATTTGGATTCTAAAGAAAAATATTTTTAAAAATTATTTAACAATGTTCTTTTATTTTTATCCAATTTCTGTTAATAAAATAAATCATAGAATTATATGTACCTAAAATATGTCTATGAAATCTTTTAAGAATAAGAAATTAATAATGGAATTTTGCAAATATTTATTAAAAGAATTTATTGAATTCAATAGAAAGAACATGTATCTTTCTTTTGAATACTTGCCTATTTGATCTACTCATCCTGATATGGTGGCTAGCAATACAAATAGACAATGCAGGAACAATGTGACAGACAATTCTGTCTCTTGCCAAGGGCAGACCAGAACTCTCCTCAATCTCAAGTGAGACTTTTATTGTAGACCAGCAGCTGGATATACCCTATTTCTTGTTTTGTTGCCAACTGATCACCAATTCATTCCTTTATTTACTATACCCTTTGAGATTGAGATAAAACAACCTCTTTCTTTTCTACATAGGTATCCATAATATCACACCCAGCTTAATTTTCATTAAACTCTCAAAAGAATATTTTGAGCAAGCTATTCTACCCCTCCTTCATTGGTAATTTAAATCTAATTGTAAATAAATTCTCTTTGAATTCACATTGAGTAAGAGTTCTTTTTTTGTTTGCTTTGTAATAATATTGCTGGAAAGGAAAAATGCATGAATAACTATGACATACACATAATTATACTTATATATATATATATATATATACACACACACAAGTGTCCACATGTGAAGAAATACATATCACATATAGCAAAGTATAAGGAGAAACAAAAGGTTTTATATATAGTTTGAAGTTACTTCTGGTCTGGGAAAATCATTGTTATGACTCCTGATTTAAAGGGTCAGATTCATCCATATTCCAGTGGGATGCCATCTATATGCTTGTAAGCTGTTTGGCCCAGCAGGAGGTGCTAGGATTTATTTATGCCCCTGCAAGCTTCTGGTGTAGACATATTTAGCCTAGGCAAAAGAAATAACCTTCTAGCTTGGTTTCTGTTTGGGAACTGTCTAATGACTAGCACTTTGGTTACTATCAGTGATGCTCCAAGACAGCTGTCATACGACCCATGTGAATTACCTCAACCGAAAGGAGATAAGCACCGTTTGTATCCTAACAATCTAATAACCATACTCATTTTTGTCTTATTTTATATTGGAAAAAAGTTCCAATGATGTACCTAAAAAAGTCAAGTATTTTACAAAACATGTAATGGTTTACTAATTTATTAAAAAATCTAGTGACATACCGTCACTCCATCAATATGTTGTAACATTACATTAAATTTTCAACTATTTTCACCTAATCATTATTGTTCCCTAATTAACCACAAACATTAGCCTTAAAATTTGTAGGCTGATGAAAAGGGAGTAGAATTAGTAAGGATAAAAATTTAGAAATTTAATTAAAATAAATAGTAATTTATTGACAAAAAATATTAAACATTCCATTATTGACAAAAAAAAAAATTAAAAATATCTATTTGAATATTGATTTCAATTTTCCATGAATATCATTTCACAAATCCTATGAGTCAATGTAATATTCTTTTCATCTCTGAATAATTAATGAAAATGATTTTGCAAGTCACTTACTGTATATACTTTTAATAGTTAAAAGTGTCTGCAGTTTTAAAGTATTTTTTAATTATTGCAAGTTATGTCATGTAAAATAGTTTTCCTTACAAGATGGAAATGCAAATTATTGGAGGTGAGATGAAAAAAGAACATTTGTGGCACTTGTTAAAACAGTTTAAGTCTATTTCACCTTACCCCTGCATAAGGTTAATGTGTTTTGAGCAAATTTGACAACTTTTTAATGCAAATTATCAGCTTTTTGGTACAATAAACATTAAATAATTATCTCTCTTCAGAATTAATTTCTGGAATATTTAACGCAATTTAAAGTAACTTAATTGAATTTTATTTTAAAAACTTAAGTGAGCATAACACTTAAGTGCCCTATTTAAAATTGTCTTCCATCAAAGGTAAAATTTACAGTTTTAAAATAAGGTTTGACTGAATTTTTAAGTGTGTGGATACTCCTACAAACACAAATTGTTGCTATTTCTCCTTAACAAGTGACAGAGTAGGTATACATCTCCCAAACTAAAAACTTCTAAGGCTGAAAGACCCAAGGGATGCTGATTGAGGGTTTGAAAATTTTACAGGAAATTTTCAATTATGATATCTTAATCCTTTAAACAAACCTTGCAGCTCATCAGGTCTGAAATTGTGAATTTCTTTGCTTTGTTTTCAAAGAACTCATTTTCTGAGTCCTTATTACTGGACCTGCTTCTAGAATAAATTATTTTTAGGCTGGACAATTATTTCCTCTCAGATAAGAATTTCTCATCTCCATCTAACCAATTCAATTTTTTGAACATAGAAACTAAAATGCTGTCAATAAATAGTTTTATATTTGAGAGGCAAGTCTTCCAGAGTTTCAGTTTATCCTAAAAGATGTTTAATGATTGGGATAAAGAATCCAGTATATCTATATGCCAAACTGAAGATGTCAAGTGATTGGGCAAATGGCTTTATAACTTTTAAGTATTCATATATAAAAGAACTGCTTGATACCTTTCAAGTTCAAATGTCTATTAGAAAGTTAAGTTTGTCATCACTGTCTTTCAAAAACCTATGAAAATTCAAGTGGCTCATTTTGGTGGACAATATTGATTGCTACTGCCTTGTTTTGATGCAGATATTTACTGCTAATCATACATGTGTGTGTGTGTATGTCTCTCTCTCTCTCTCTCTCTCTCTCTCTCTCTCTCTATATATATATATATATATATATATATATATATATAACAACACTTAAAAAATGCCATACTTTTTTTTTTGTTTTTACAATGGATGTAGTTGGGGCAAACATTATCTTGCCTGTGTTACCCTGTAGGAGTGTGCATACATGTGTATGTGTGCATGTGCATGCACACATACACTGTAAGATGGATAAATTGTCATCTAAATTACTTGAGAATAACCCTGACATTTTACTTTAAGAAATATTTACCAAAATTACACAAAAACATCTTGAAATACTAAAATGTAAATTTATTCAATAAAATTGCCATTGGCTACAAACACGGCTTTCAGATGGTTTCAGAATTTCCTGCATCTTTTCAGGATGATCTTGTTGCTGAATGCCGCCATAATCCTTGCTTTTAGTTAATTTTTGGTGTTACAAGGAGATTATTTGGTCTCTCACTCAACTTCACCTCACACACAATAATCAAGGGTTTTGTAATCTGGGGAGTTAGGTGGCCAGATGTAAGGGATGATCTGATCACAGAAATTGTCTAACAGCCACGAGTGGGTTTTTCTGCTTGTGTGATATGGTGCAGAGTCCTGTAGCCAGAATCTTATGCACTGTCAACAGATTGGCACCCAAACCCTTGAAATATTTGTATTGGAGCTTCTGGCACAAATGCCAAGCAGTACAGAATGCTGATTCCTAATTACTGGCAGAGTGAGTTGAATCATGGTGCTTTTTTTTTTCACAGATGGTGCCCAACTGACTCTACAATATTGTGCAGGTGACAAAATCAAAATATGTATACACTAAATTAAAAACATAAAATGGTGAAAATTTACTAATCACAGTGTGTGTGTGTGTGTGTGTGTGTGTGTGTGTGTGTGTTATAGTGCCTCTATGTGGCTATGGGTGCATTCTGGAGAGGCCCCAAATAAAAAAACAAAATTTAATTACTTAGGGAAGGTCATGTGGTGTGCTTACTTCTATGTTTGCTTAGTGACAACACTAATTCTGCTTTTTCGTGTATATTTTTAAACTTGAAATTGAGAATTGGAAAATCTATTTTTATTATTCATGTGTATTTTTAAAGTTTTATTATAACTGGGATCTGAAAGTGCATTGTTTTTTTTCTCCTTTCTTCCTGTAAGAATTGTTGATGCTTATTCTGCATAGCTTAGCATTTGACTAATGTGGATTGATAGTCTTTTGTACACAGCATTTCCTAAAGTTGCCTCTCTATTTTTATAGAAATTCCATTAAGTGGAAGTTTGTAAAACCTCTCATCTAACATCTCCCCTACATGTTCAATAGTCATTGGGTCATTTTTCTTAGAAACCTCAGTAGCAGCTGATTCCTTGAATATCTTCAAAGTTGCTGGCAGTGTCTGTCACTACACTTCTACACTTGTGGATGCAGTAATTTTAATCTCTTTCAATAAGTTTGGCCAGAACATATGTATGATTGTCACTCAGTTTTGAACAGGCTAGGCCCACTGACTTCTTGTTCAAGCCTTCATCTATGTAGTGGGTTGTCATGGAAAATAGCTTTTGTTGCAAACTAAGTCACAAGTGACACACAATCAGTTGTGTAAAGAGCTTTCAAAGACCTCTTTATCTCCTGTAACTGCTGGGTGAGGAACCATCACAAGGGCAGATAGGTTTTTATTTACTTATTTATTTTTTAAGGTTATTGCAAGAGTTCAATAAAATTGTTCTGAACCAAAGTGAAATTGACTGGTGTTTACCCTCAATTTGTAGACTGTTACTTACCCCTGTCTGGCTAACCTTCCTACATAATCCAAACATTCTTGATTTTGGCCTTCTTAGGTGTACCAAGATTCTCATCAAATGAAGACTTCATCCTGCCATTGGCTGAGGCTTTCTCATACTCCAACTTTGATATATGACACCTCTGAATATATCTCTTTGGATTAAAGAGATTTTCAAAGTCCAGGCAGATTGGGATTTTAAGCTGATAATTCAAACTAATTTGATTTTTTGATTGGTGCATTTTGGACTGACTGTGTCCCCTACCCCTGACCTGCAAAAAAAAAAAATTCTGTATTTAAAAGTTCTCAGTCATAATGACTGAAAAGTTTGCAAATGACTAAATTAGTATACAACATTTGGACATTTTCATCCTCACACTGAAAAATAGTAAATAAGCATTATGTAGCAGAGCAAAAAAAAAAAAATTGTAATTATTTTAATATCAGTTTTTAAATCAATTCAAGTTGTGAAGTCTAGAGTAAAACTAAATACAAAAACAAAACTTTAAATACAAACATTTCAGGCAAAGTGGACAATTTAATTAACTTTTTTTATAAATATATTCATCAGTGTTGCAGTGTTGTGTTCTGCACTTGGTTGGTGGAAACCTGCTTTAAGGTGAAATTCCCAACAGGCAGTTGAAAGGGCTCAGTGATTGTCCAACTTTTAGTTTCTTGGAGGAAGATTCCAGACTCAAATAGTTTTTCAGCAAGATTAGTTTTAGGCAAAAGTTTTTTTATTGGTTGAAAAAAAAATGATTTTATTAACCTGAGACTTTCTCCATGCATTTTGGAAAGTTATTTTAGCCCAATATAATGACAACAATGGTTTCAACTACATTGAAGTGATGCAGTGGAATTTCATTATGTGAATTTTATTAAATTTAATATTTACAATTTTGACCAAGGTGATCCAATCCTGGTTCAGAAGTCAGCAGGAAAAAAATGAATGTTCCAGAAATCTATTGGACCTATAAAAGTCTTTAGGAAATATTTGACATAATTTGTTTGGATTGGAAATTAAAAAGGATTTTAAGAGAAAAAGTCAATTATCTGAGTATTTTGAATGATGCAAATGGAAAAAACTTACTTGTGAAATTTACAGAGAAAATCTGGGAAATATATTTTCACAATATACAAGTTGTACAAATTACAATACAAGGCTTGCACAGAATTTTCATTGTACATTACAATTTATCAAGGGAGGTTTACATTTTAAAATACAAATTGATTTTTTTTTTAAATGAAAGGAGATAAAACCCCACTCCCATTTTAAAATATTTGCCAAAAATCAGGCAAAAACCAATTGAAACAAAGTTCTTTATCCTTTACCTTAATGAAGGAACTTTTAACTGATAGATTATTTTATAAAACCTTGTGGAAATATTTTGGCAGTTTGTTTCACCACTATCACCATTTTCTGGCATTCGGTTGTATACAAGCAAATTTTGAAATCCAATATTTGTTGTAGGAGATTTATTTCAATGTCTATTAGTAAATTCGAGGGTAAATTAACTGAAGTTAATTCTTACATTTTACTTGGAAAAAAGTTAAAAAACGTTTTATTTGCACAGTAGCCTGTGAGGTGCTTTTTTCCTGGATGAAGAAAAAAAAAGTCTAGTTTTACTCTGAATTTTAAAAAGGCACATACGATAAAAAAAAAGGTGTAACCAACTAAAAAAAAAAAAAATTGGCTACCCATGTACTTCGATGGAGCCTTAAATGATATTTTGAAGAGTCTTTCAGTTTTCTTTATGATTTCTTTGAGCTTCCTTTTTATTGTTGGTTGCAGTGTGGTCGGTTTAGTTTTTCTTTGTCGACGTAGTCTTTGTGAATGCAGAAGCCTTTTTAACCTTGTGCTCTTCTAGTGGCGACCAGCAATTTTCACATGTGAATGCCACAAACCCTTCCTGCAGCCAGCCACTTCACGTCTAAGTCCGTTCTGCCATTTGTTTTTTCGGAAAGGTCAACTGTTTGAAAAAAAAAAAAGATTTACATTTTCAAGGAGTCCTGCGTTTAACTAAAAAGTATTTTTGAAATAAAATTTGATTACTTGAAATTTCATGAAATTACGTAGAGCGGGAGAGTAACGGATAAAAAAAACTTAACCAAAAAAATGATTTCAAAAATAATTTCATTAATGAATAAGTCCCGAACGTTTCATTAAATCCGACAATTATTTGATTATTGCAAGAATTTCCAAATTAATGTGTCACCGGAAAAAACAGAAAAAAAAAAGAAACTGAGTTACGTAATATTACATTTTCCATTGTTAACTCTCGTAACGATTTGGCTACCCGGTAACGAAAAATAAAAACAAGATTTTTATCAAAATTTCGAACGTGTTAGAAAGAATTGAAAATTTAAAAAAATGAGATACTTTGACCTTTCCTCTTAACAAACGTTAAGATAGAAAAATTTGTTTTTCATCGATTTAGTGGAGGTATCTACTCTATATAACAAAATTTGAACGAAAACCTTCCAAATTAAGTAGTACACAATATCGAAAGCGGGATTGAAAATAGCATTGAACTTTTTAAAAATCTTCAAACATGTCTATTTAAAACATGGGACAAACAGTCGGGATAAATTTCAAAATCGCACTGAAAAATTAAAATTATTTTAAAAAAATGTAGATGTGTTGTAGTTGTCTAATAATATGAAAGAAAACGTTTTATGTAGGTATCGCCACTAATTCGCTGAAAAACAGCGAAGTATTTAAAAAGGCCTCAAAAATAAATTTGTCCATCAAATCAAAATGTTTATACTATTATTAAGAGGAAAGATCAAACTTCAAAGTATTTTAAAAAATTATTTTTTTAAATCCAAACACGTTCGAAATTTTGGCAAAAAATCTTGTATTTCGTCAGCGGATAACTAAATTGATACCAGAGTTTACAATGGATAACGAAATATTACGTAACTGCTTTTTTTTCGGTGAAAAACACAAATTGGGAAATTCTTGCAAAAATCAAATAATTGTCAGATTTTAATGAAACTTTCAGAACGTATTCACAAATGAAATTATTTTTAGAAAGTCGTGTAAATTTATATTTAAAATTTTTCATATATTATTTTTTTTATATTTATTTTTTTACTTATTTTATTTTTTTTATTACACACTCTCTCCACGTAAAGTCGTGAAATCTTAAGAAATTAAATTTTGTTTCGAAAATATTAGTTAAACGCAAGACTTCTTGGGGAATCTAAATCATCTTTTTCAAACAGTTGACCTTTTTTTTCCGAAAATAATAAAATAAAAAATGCAATTAAACTGACATTTAATTAAATAAGCTATTGTCCCTTCCTCTCATAAACACACACACACACAAATATATATATATATATATATATATATATATATATAAAGTTTTATTGTATTTTAAAATTTTTATACAAATAGGGGTCCTGTTTGAAAAGTTCTCCAAGGATTCTCCAAGTAGATGCCTTTTTTTGTTTTTTTTTCCAAAGTGTGAAGATTATACAGATTTAAAACCACGTTTTCAGTACTTATCATTATACCAAATGAGTTATTTTATTAGAAAACATTGAAAATTTAAGGTTCTGTTCTTCACACCCTCTTCGATATCTAGTGTTTTTTCAATTTTTTTGTCGTGGTAGTTGAGCGAGGATTTTTTTCCTCTCCATTAATATTAAGTGATATTGAAGTTATTTCATTACAAGACATAGCAATGTCAAGTGTAAACATACAGAACACTAAAGATACATTAAAAATTGAGCTTGCACAATCTAAAACTTTAGGTTGGATAGGAAAAAATCTACACTTAATTGAAAAAGGCATGGGTTTTCTTTCCACGTTACATTCGTCTCAAACACTGACGAAATTTGATTTTGGCATTTTCTTCGAAATACAAACAGTTTGGACCTTTCCTACTAATTAAATTACAATTATTTTACTTAAGTCAACATTCTCAGTCAGTCAGTTAATTGCTATACGTGATACACGTGAAAATGTCTCTTTCGATCCATGACTGACTAGGCAGAAGATTTTCCCGTAGGAGGTTGCCATTTCTTTCTGCGGTAGACCAAAGCTATAGCCCAATCTGTCCTATTCATTCCACAGCTGTAGAGATGAATTGATGTCTTCCCCAAGAGTAATTGTGAATAAAACAAATTTGACTGCAGATGAAGCATACATGCAGAGATTGGTTTAAACGCATCAAAAATAATGACTGATGTTGAAGATAAACGCTCTGGTGCACGGAAAAAGTTTGAAAACGAAGAATTAGAGGAATTACTTTATGAAGACTTATGTCAGGTGCAGGCTGAATCTGCAGAATCATTTGAAATTGATCAATTTCAAGACATTTGAAAGCATTAGAAATTATTCAAAAGCAAGGACATTGGTTGCTGTACGAGTTGAAGCCTATAGACTTTGAACGGCGACTTGTCACGTATAAACAGTTGCCTCAACAGCAGAAAAGTAAAGTTCTTTTTTTGCGTCGTATCGTGACCGGCGATGAAAAGTGGATACGCTACAATAATCCTAAGCGTAGAAGATCGTGGGGCAACTCCGACCATGCATCAACATCGGCAGCAAAGCCGAATATCCATAGTTCGAAGCTTCTGCTCTGCATTTGGTGGGATCAAGCCGACCGAAACCATCACGGGAGATCGCTATCAAATACAATTGATGCGTTTGAGCCGAGCATTGAAGAAAAAACGGCCACTATACGAGCAGCGACACGGCTGTGATTTTGTAACATGAAAACCTTAGGCTACATGTTGCAAAATGATAAGTCCTACCCCACACGCTGTATTCACCAGACATTGCCTCGTTCGATTATCATTTGTTCCGATTGATGGCGTATGGCCTGGCCGAGTAGCACTTATGAAGATGCCAAAAAAAATGGGTCGACTCGTGGTTAGCTTCAAAAGACTTGTTTTTCCGACATGGAATTCAAATGCTGCCAGAAAGATGAGAAAAGTAGTAGCTAGAGATGGATAATCGCTTCCAGTGATACGTTTTTTTTTTTGTAAAAAAACATTTTCCATGAAAAATCAGCGAGAACTTATCAAGCGCAATATAGTAAAGCGCAATTGCCTTGGAAAAGAATCTATCTCTTCTCTCTCCGTGCACACGCCGTTATATAGACCGGCATTTCTAGCTTGGGATAGAATGCAGTCTAGGATAAGGTCTTTACAGTTAAGTGTGCCACGAGGAGACTATTCCACGGTCTTTCGCAAGAAAAGTTTCTACCAGGAAATACTCATGACACTAATGTTTATTTTCGTCGATCCAAAATTTAGTTCACAGAAATTTCATTCAATTAGAGTTTAATTCTATGTACCGTGTCCCTTCAGGACGCAGGCAACTGTCGCTCTCCACAATTCGTCCTTTGTATCCGTAACATCATCACTTTACTATCCCTCACAATTTGTTATTTACACGAGGTCATTGTGTAGGTTGCTCACTGCTCTCCGGTCACGACGTCAACAATTACTAACAGAATTAATTACTCTAAACCCTCTTCCTACAAAGTGTCCTAGAAATTAAAACTTTGATCGAGTAAGAGATTTAAATGTGTTCATTACTTATGTTCAGACCACGTTTTCTTCGCATCCTTCTTTGGAACCACATTTCAATTGCTTCCAGGTCTCTTTACCTTTGTCCAGCATCCTCTGCCATAGAGAAGAGTTGATATTACCTATCAGGCCAGTATCTTCTAACAATTTTCCTATGGACACTAACTTTTGGATGGCATCTTTTACTATTCCATTACACTTTTGGATTTTGGCCTCACATTTTTCATTCAAACATCGAAGCCATTGGAGCCTTGACGGACTTTTTTCGCTACTTCATCTGTTGTTGGATGATACTGTGGCGCTGTGTACTTACTGAAGTGCGACTTAGACGGTGGCCAAGGTACTATAAACAACATACTTTTATCCAGACAAAAAGTTGGTCGGAGCTGTCCAGAATGTCACTTTCTTTTTGGTGGCAATGCTCGTTTTACTTATTGGATACACATCTGACCTGTCCAGGTTTAGCGAAAAAAAAAAAAAAAAACTCAACTAGTCTTCGGTGATATCCACGGTCATCCAATGCATTGTCACCCTTGTCTTTCGGATGCCTAAATTGTGTTTGGAGATGTACTGTCTTCGTCATCAAGGTGTTTCCAAACAGTTTCTTTGCTTCTTCTGTAGGCCAGCAGGATATTTCACATAGCATTTCACCTCTTGGCTCATATTTTTTAGCACAATTCAGGTTTTAGTGTCTCCTTCATTGTTAGAAACAGGTTTCATTTTATAAAAGGTTCGTATTTGACCTGTAATTGAATAGATCTTGGAGGGAGGTCCTGTTTTCGGCCCAAGCCGTTTTAGGGGATGGAGGTTGTTCTACCTGCGGTAGAAGAAGATTCACCCACCCTCACAATTACACAAGAATGACAATATAAAAAACGAATAAAAAAGTTCTATGAGTTAAAAAAAAAAAAAAAGAGAAGAGAAATAAGAGGTGGGGAGATGAACACTTATAAAACAAAAACAGTTACAGCGAATTAAAAATGGGTTTACAACTGAAAAACAAAAACAAAAGATTAACCAAAAAATTAAAATAAAAAAAGCTTCAATAAGAGTGGAGTGGTAAAAATATAAAAGGAAAAAAACTGTAAAAGTAAATTCAGAAATGTCTAAAACTAGACAAAAATAAATCAAGCTTAACAAATTTCACTTGCAAGAAGTTGATCTGCGATTTTGACTTCTGAGCAGCATGATATTTTTTTTTTTTTTTTTTTAATCATATCACCCCGAGCAAGGCAGTAACGCCACTGATGCGCAGGGGGCTACGTAAGGGTAAAAAGAATGGAAAAGAGAAAGCCGAAAACCGCATCCTAAACAGGAAACAAGGGATGAGCCTCTTCACCTGTTCAATAGATGTGGGTGGAGTGTGAACCGGGCGATAGTTTAGTCTATCTACTCCAATTGAAAAAAAAAATAAAATAATAAAGGAAAAGAGTGAAAAGATTGGAAAAGAGAAAACCGGAAACCGCATCCTAAACAGGAAACAAGGGATGAGCCTCTTCACCTGTTCAATAGATGTGGGTGGAGTGTGAACCGGGCGATAGTTTAGTCTATCTACTCCAATTGAAAAAAAAAATAAAATAATAAAGGAAAAGAGTGAAAAGATTGGAAAAGAGAAAACCGGAAACCGCATCCTAAACAGGAAACAAGGGATGAGCCTCTTCACCTGTTCAATAGATGTGGGTGGAGTGTGAACCGGGCGATAGTTTAGTCTATCTACTCCAATTGAAAAAAAAAATAAAATAATAAAGGAAAAGAGTGAAAAGATTGGAAAAGAGAAAACCGGAAACCGCATCCTAAACAGTAAACAAGGGATGAGCCTCTTCACCTGTTCAATAGATGTGGGTGGAGTGTGAACCGGGCGATAGTTTAGTCTATCTACTCCAATTGAAAAAAAAAATAAAATAATAAAGGAAAAGAGTGAAAAGATTGGAAAAGAGAAAACCGGAAACCGCATCCTAAACAGGAAACAAGGGATGAGCCTCTTCACCTGTTCAATAGATGTGGGTGGAGTGTGAACCGGGCGATAGTTTAGTCTATCTACTCCAATTGAAAAAAAGAAAATAAAATAATAAAGGAAAAGAGTGAAAAGATTGGAAAAGAGAAAACCGGAAACCGCATCCTAAACAGGAAACAAGGGATGAGCCTCTTCACCTGTTCAATAGATGTGGGTGGAGTGTGAACCGGGCGATAGTTTAATCTATCTACTCCAATATATATATATATATATCACAACACCCAAGAAGAGGTAAGTGCAAACATAGTCTAAGATTTATTGAGCCTAGTTCATTTTGATAAGCAGGTTTGACAAGCCTCCAGCTACTATTAGAATCTACTGAATTGGAAGAGTCACAGCTAAGACAATTGGCATTCATTAACACATATATTCTGTCTTTTTACAATTGATGTTTAGTTTTTTCTTTTCACTTTTTTTATTACTTTTTGTTCTTTTATTATTTTTTGCTGAATTTTTCGTTCTGTGTCTGCTATGAAAACTTTTTTGTTAAATGTCTCTTCAGGGCGTAGGTGGTCAAGGCTATCCAGATTCGTTTTTTATTATCTCTGAATTAACGTGACGTCGAGGGGTGTCTCTATAAACATCTATAAAAAATATACTCATTTAATTGATAAAATTTCGAGGACTTCTTTCCTTCTATCGCTTAAGATTAGTTACCACCTCGGACTTTCTAAAAAAAAAAAAAATCGAAAAGCGCATTTAAAATAATTTCAATATCGTCTTTAAAGTTAAATTTTGGTTTTAGTATTTGATAGATAATAGTTTAAAGATAGGTATCTAATTATCGCCCTATCAGCCTCCTACCGACTTTTGGCAAAGTGTTCGAAGCCATCATCAACGCCGAGGTGGTTCAACATCTCACAACCCACAAACTATTCTCTGACAAACAGTATGGTTTCCGCTTCACCAGGTCTACTGCTGATATGCTCACGACCATCACTGAATATATACACCGGGCTCTCGACAAGAACGGCGAAGCCCAAACTGTTGCCCTAGATATCGCCAAAGCGTTTGACAGAGTCTGGAAAGCTGGCCTTCTACACATGTTGCTAGGTTATGGTATAATTGGACAATTGTTTGACCTTATCCAGACATTCCTTTCAAATCGCACAATGAAGGTAGTATTGAACAGATATGCCTCCCAATACTATCATACGAACGCGGGTGTCCCTCAAGGCTCTATTCTTGGCGCTATGTTTTTCCTTATTTACATTAACGATCTCCAAGATGTAATAAGATCCCAAGTAAGCATATACGCTGACGACACTACAGTTTATTCTCGCATAAATCAAAACCTCGCTGCCGAGCTTGAAAAGGACCTCCGATCCGTGGTGGACTGGAGAAAGAAATGACTCGTGAATTTTAATGCTTCCAAAACGAAGCTGCTATTTATTAACCATCACAGACTATTGCTCCTACCCCCCATTAGCATGGATCGGGCCAGTCTCCCTGAAAGCAAAACACTATGCTTCCTCGGCCTAACTCTCACTACAGACCTCAAGTGGAATGACTATATAAAATCCATAGCTAAATCCTCTACTAAGAAAGTCAGTCCTCTGTGTAGGGCCAGGAAGTTTTTTTTCCATCTGAAACAATCCTGCACATATATAAATCTACCGTCTGCCCGTGCATTGAATACTGCTGCCATATCTGGTCGGGTGCTTCTGCTATCCACCTAGGGGTCCTTGACAAAATTCAACAGATAATATGCAATGTGATCAATCCCGACTTGGCAGCTCACATACAGTCACTTTCTCACCGGTGCAGTGTGGCTTCTCTGTGTCTCTTCTATAAATACTTTCATGGCTTCTACTCCGATGAACTTAGCTCACTTGTGCCCTCTATATATAAGTTTACTCGAGCCACAAGATTAGCAATTAGGTCCCACTCTTTTACTGTGAAACCAATAAATTGTAAACGCAAATTTTAATCCAGCAGCTTTTTTCTCGCACTTTCCGCCTGTGGAATTCCCTTCCATTTACTTACTTCCTCGACAGCTACAATCTCCAAGAATTTAAATGTAAAGTCAATAGTCATCTCCTAACCTGCATCCTCTCTCTCATGCTTCTTTCTCCGTCCACGTCCCGCCGGTGAGAGAGCGACTGCAGCCGAGCTGCTGAGTCGGTATCGATCACCTTGCAGATTCTCCGTTGGATTTTGTCAAGAACCACGAGCTGAATAGCAGGGGCACCCGACCAGAGGTGGCAGCAGTATTCAATACATGGGCGGATGGTAGATTTGTATATGTGCAGGATGGACTCAGACGGAAAAACTTCCTGGCCCTGCATAGTGAACCGACCTTCTTGGCAGCGGATTTAGCAATGGATTCGATATAGTCATTCCATTTGAGGTCCGTTGAAAGTGTGAGGCCAAGGAGGCATAGTGTTTTACTCTCAGGGAGGCTAGCCTGTTCCATGCTAATGGTGGGGGATGTAGGAGCGAATGTTTATGATGGTTAATAGATAGCAGCTTCATTTTGGAAGCATTAAAATTTATGAGACATTTCTTTCCCTGGTCCATCACGGATTAGAGGTCCTTCTCGAGCTCGGCAGCGAGGTTCGCTTTGTCAACCACAGCAGATTTTTGATCGAGGCGAGAGTAAACGGTGGTTTCGTCGGCGCACATGCCAACTTGGGATGCGCAAAACACGATAAAAGCAATTCTATCGTCAAAACCTTTAAGATGAAAAATCAAAATATTTTTGATGTCATTTTTTTACTCTTGAAAATATTGGAAACTTGAGTGTCTTTTGCGGTTACAAAAATCAGACAATTGTCGGCTTTTAGTGAAACATTTATGACTTATTAAGAAATTAATTAAATTATTTTTGAAACGTTACTTCTTTTTAGAAAATTTTTAATAATATTTTTCTTTTTCATCTGTCACTCATTTCATTTTATGAAATTCTTTCTTTTTGTAAATATTAATGTCATATTGTTTATATTAATGATTGTTTTGTATCAATGTTGATTTACGACAAATCCTCGGAGAAAGTATTTTTTATCAAACAGTTAAAAACAAAAAAAATTACAGTTACACATAATCTTATCTTTATCGCAAAATAAAAAATGCAATAAAACTAAGTTATTTAATTAGAGAAACTTTTAATTTCTTCAAACACTACTGTCTTTAAAAAAATATATATATATCAATAATAGTTTTACAAGAATTAAATACAGATATCCTTACTCATCAGCAAATGAGAGTGGTATTTATAGTAAATTTAAAATTTTTCTGACATTTTCTCAGTTAGTGTTTTCTTAAGACTAAAGCTATTTTTTCAATCATTGCACCACAAACAATACAATACAAAAAAACTAAGCCACGAAAATTCAAGGGATTACTGAGTGATAGAAAATATGAGAAAAATATATTATTAAGGAAAAAGACAATAAAAAGGTAAAAGTTAAGACGGCAGAAGTTAACGATTGACATTGCGTTTAAATTTTTGAAGATCAAACTTGAAAGGGAAGCAAGAAGCCGAAAGAGAGTTCCACAAGCGAAAAGTGCGATAGAAGAAACTGTTAGCATAGAACTTACGGTTACATCTAGCTATTTCAACTTTAGAATGATGAGATCTTGCCGCCAATCTGATACTGTACTTAAATTCATAAAGTTCTCAGTTCGGTATCTATGCTAATGACACCAGAAAGGTCATTTATGAAAATTAAGAACTACGTAGGTCTAAGGATGGAGCCCTGGGAAACACCCGCATTTATGTCGTGGTCATTCAAGATTTCTCTTCGTGATTGGATAAGAAAGACTGAAAGATCGTCCAGAAATAGCATAGCCTTCAGACTTGTGAAGAAGAACAATACTCTGTTAAATGTTTTTGAGATATCTAAAGCAAGAAACCCAGCTTCACTATTCTTATCTAAGAAAGTGAAAGCTATATTGATAATCTGAAAGCAGACCCTGCGAAGTGAGATGTTTAACCATTTCAAATTTAATTAGAGCATCTGGTATTTTGCCAAAATAGGTAAACGGCTAATAGGCCGATAGTTAGAAGGATCAGACAGCTCACCTGAGTTTTTATAACCTGGAACTACAGAAGAGGATTTCCAACAAGCAGGAAAGCAAGAAACAGCATGTGCCGGTTCAGGAACACATTTCTTATGGACTATTGCAGGAATATCATCAAGTCTACATGCATTGTGAGGATCTATATTAGAGATGAAAGGAGAAACCATGGACAGACTCATATGAATATCACTCATTAGAGGCTCATTTCTAAGTGAAAAGTCGGGTAAAGGTACTCTATATGAGTCAAGAGAAGAATCTGAAGAGAATTTACGAACAAAACATTCTGTTTTATCAACCCAAGATATTAACACCTCAAATTGAACGAAGGGAGAAGGAATAGAAACTCACTTTTATTTAATAAACTTTTACAGAGCCACTAGTAGTCTCGTGAACTAAACTCGTTAGAATGAGGCATCAAATACTTTCTATCTGCAAACAAAGACTTAGCCTAGTTGAGTCATTCCTGTGGACTATAGCGGCTGAACATGCTGGTGTGAACCAAGAAGAAGATTGTGACTTCAGTTGGTATTTGCGAGAAGGTATAAAAGTATCAATGCCAGCTTTTTACCCCAAACGAAACCTCTGTGGTACTATTCTCAATAGAAAGATTAATAATATCACATGCGGATGTGCGTTGTGGTGTAGTGGATATTTACTCGGAATGACAAATCAGGAAGCTGAGTTCGAATTCCAGTTGAATTCGTTGCATTCACTTACGCACAAATAACCTTGGGAAATGTATTAATCCGTCTCTTCCCTTCAGTTATGGGTTAAATAATAGGACAGATTGGGTTCTATAGCCTTGGTCGGCAACCAGTCTACCGCAGAAAGCAATGGCAACCTATTGCGGGATAATCTTCTGCCCAGTCAGTCATATTTCTTTCGAGACATGATCGTCCAAAGCGTGCATCACGTATGGCATTTAACTGACTGAATAATATCACTCCAAGGGCCATCTCGAATAAAGTCTCGAAGTATATCCCAATCATTACGCTGGTAACAAAAAAGAAGCCTTTGGAACAGGAAGTTCCTTTCTAGTAGACGACCCAGAAGAAATATCAAAAGATACTACAGCCTGATCCGAATTTCCAAGAGGACCGATTGTTATGCTCTAGGAGAGGCGATAAGAAACAAATTAAGTAAAGAAGAATGTTGATTAGATTTATTAGAGAAACGAATAGGGAAATCTACTATTTGACTGAGAAACTGAGAAACGGAAAAATTGAAAATATGAATATCGTGAACATCAGTAACATATAATACTTAAGTCACTTCACGTGATGAACATTAAAATCACCAAGCATAAAACTATTCACAGATAAATGTAGAGATAATGTAGAGAAGTATTCAATAAAATAATTAAAAAATTATTCAATAAAAATTAAATAAATATTACATTGTTTAAAATGTTCAAGATTACTGGGTAGTTAAAAAATATTAAAACTAAAACTCATTTACGCTGTATTCATGTAATTTTATTTTAAATTATTTCCTCGTTGACATCCAAATGATTAGCCGTGAGCCACAAAATCACATCGATGGTCGTTACTTTTGTTTAATTGACATTACTGGCCTAAAAAAAAAAACGAAAATTTATGAACTATCCTTCTCTCAATTCAACCATCAGATTTGTATTACACTCCGATGAAATCCTGATTCTTGTCTTCAAAATCTTTACATCTAGTGATGTTGAAGAATCGGACCATGATGATGCAAATGATTTCGTTGATATGGGCAAGAATAACAATGAAAATAATTTTGAGGGATTATCATTTGAACCAATACACTTTGATCAAGAGTATGGATTTTTTTTATCAAGAGTATGAAGCTTAGCGGCTTAATCAAGGATTTGAGTTTATCAAAAGAATCTTAATTTCAATACCGAAAGAGAAGAATCTTCTTAAGGAAGAAACAAAAGTAGCATTTTATCGCAACAGAAACACTGAATTTGTTTCCTTCTTCAATCAAACCGATTAAGTTGCATATTGTAACAATGTCGAAGGAGTTTTGCTGCGTCTTATTATTCAGGGCTATAGAGAAAATTCATGAAGACTATTCATTGATAGCTCAAAGCGTAGTATAAAATTTGCTTTCCTGCCCAACACCAATGTATACACATCGATACTAATTAGACACTTCACAACGCTGAACGAAAAGTATGAACCCACGAAAGAGGTAATGGACAGAATAATTGCATCATAACTGGGTGATTTGTGTTAATATTTTGGGGATCTACCTACAAATGGACTCGTCCACACCTTATAATTGGCTACCAACTTTGAGTGGTGAGTGACTGAGTAATAGTCACAGAGTGAGTGAGTGAGTGAGTGAGTGAGTGAGTGAGTGAGTGAGTGAGTGAGTGAGTGAGTGAGTCAGGACGCCTGCGAGAAAAAGTACTCTCCAGTTCACGTTACCTTTCTACTACGTTTCCCAAGAATATACTATTCAATCTTATATCCGAGCCTGTGTTATCTTTCTATGGCCCTTCGGTCATGACAGTTAACCTGAAAATGCTTAATTTTTTACTTGGGCAGCAATTAAGCTACACAAAGTTCCCATGCATTCCTTTGTTTGAGGCAGTACAGCCAGAAATCAACACTGGGATAGAAAAGAATGGCCGATAGAAATGAAAACCGAAAAGAAAAATGTGATAATTGATCCGCTAGTTCCCAGAGATAAAATCATCTTCCCTCCTCTCCATTACAAATTAGGACTCATAAAGCAGTTTGTGAAAGCACTTAACAAGGAAGGTCAACGATTTCAGTACATTTGTAGTGCATTTCCTCGTCACAGCATAGAAAAAACTGAAACAGGGTATTTTGATGAACCTGAAATTCGAAAACTCATCAAGGTTGACAACTTCGTCAATTCTATGAATGTTACTGTATGAAATACTTGGATTTCATTTGTTGCTGTAAGAAAAAAAACTTTCTTGGTAATCACAAGATAGACGACTATATATAACTAGTCGACAAGATGTTACCAAACAACCGGAGGCTTGGCGCTAACATGAGTATCAAGCTACATTTCCTGCGTAGTCATTTGAACAGATTTCCAGAAAACTGCGGCGTTAGACGTTACGAATAAGGAGAATGTTTTCACCATGATATAAAAGTTATAGATGACAGATATCAAAGAAGATATGATAAAAGAATAATGGTAGATTACTGTTGGAGCCTGAAGAAAAACAGAACTGTGGATCATTTGCGAAAATCAAAAAGCGAAATGTCTTACCATTATTGTTCTTTTTCAATTTTTAACTTCATATTTAATCTAACTTATTTGTGTTTTGAGTTTCTTTTCTTCTTACTTCATAGTTGAGACTTTATTTAATTTTCATTTGCATAGCTGTTCATTTTTTACTTTTCAAATAAATGTCGTAAAATTTTTCCGTTTTTGCTCATCATCTTAAGCAAGAAAACTGGAACTCAGAAACATGACTATGATATTCGAATTCAGCGCCATGAAATTGTTTAAAGTTAACTATGATATCCCTTGAACCATTTCCAATAATATTTTAAACTGACACAAATATACACACAAACTCATACACACATTTTGGTTGATAGAAACTTCGCTAAAAAGCTTATTTTCGTAGACTGTAGGAATTTATCTGCAAAAATTGTAATCTTTATCTTTGAATGAGATCAAAAGAAAAATGTTGACATCATCTAAGACGATTTCGGTATTAACTAAAAACAAACAAACAAACAAACAAACAAAAAAGAAATATTCAAATAAAATACCCCCCCTCCCACTAATACATTCAAAAGTCTTCTATAACTGAAAGCCGGTTTAGACAAAGAAGACTGATGGCGGCTCTTCAGATTTCGCAAGTTCATTTTTTTTAATTTTTGGGACAGTAAAAAAAGCGCATCGTCGCTCATTTGTTCCTCAAAAATGAAGCGCGGCTCCAGTTCCCGCTTCTAGTGTAAAAAATATATTTTTGCTCTCGCAAAAAGGAGCTTGCTCCACAAGTGCGCTTCTTTCAAGAGGGTTCCTTAAGCCTTGTTCGCCTCGACCAAAAATCTAGTGTAGGCGTCAAAGCTAACCTCGCAGCCGAGATTGAAAAAGACCTCCAATCCATCGTGGACTGGGGTAAGAAATGGCTAGTAAATTTTAATGCTTCTAAAACGAAGCTACTCTCAATTAACCATCATCGACAATCTCACCTACCTCCCATTAGCATGGACCAGGCTTGCCTCCCAGAGAGTAAAACACTGCGCCTCCTTGGTCTCACACTTTCAGCGGACCTCAAATGGAATGACTATATCGAATTCATTGCTAAATCCGCTGCTATGAAAGTCGGTTCTCTGTGTGAAGTTTTTTCCGTCTAAATCTATCCTGCACATATATAAATCTACCATCCGCCCGTGCATTGAATACTGCTGCCATATCTGGTCGGGTGCCCCTGCTGTTCTCCTCGGGCTTCTCGATAAGGTACAGAGGAGGGTCTGTAATGTGATAGATACCGACTTGGCAGACCGCTTGCAGTTTCTCTCCCACAGGCGCGACGTGGCTTCCCTGTGTCTCTTCTATAAATACTTTCACGGCTTCTGCTCCGATGAACTTAGATCACTGGTGCCCCCTTGATACGAATTTGCACGAGATACTAGATTAGCAACTAGATCCCACCCTTTTACAGTGAAACCGATAAAATGCAACCGCAACTTCTCCAACAGTTTCTTTCCTCGCACTTCCCGACTGTGGAATTCCCTTTCACACGATTGCTTCCCCGACGGCTACAATCTCCAGGAGTTTAAATGTAAGGTCAATAGACACCTCCTAACACACTAACTTGCTCCCATTCTATCAAACACTCTTCCCATCTGCCCAACCTTCATCCTCGGTATCTATCCTTACCCATCTATCAACTTCCTCCTGACATTCCCTATGTCTAACCACTCCTTCTCTTTACCTTCCCCTCTGTAGCCCCATAGTGGCAGTGGAATGCCTTGCCTGGGGTGAAATGATTAAATAAAAAATGACATCTAATGTAACACATCATTATTCATTGTTGCCTCCGTATAACCAGCATAAACAATTTTCGTGAAGATTAAACGTACACGTAATTGAATTACAGTAATCGATCACATAATTGCACAGATTTATATCGAAATAAGCACACTGAAAGTTTTCTCCAAAGTACAACTAATAATTTCTTTCTTCGAGTATTACTAGAACGTTTGTTGCAAAAGAAATTACAAATGTATTTAGTCGATTTCTCAAAATGGATTAATATGAAGAGACTAGCGGCAAAGGATTAGTTCCAGACAATGGCGCCATGGAAGCAGTATTGTAGCTAGAGGAGGTATTAGTGAGAGCGAAGTATTTCGTTTGAATTTTACTTTTTTAGAGGAGAGTTGATAGAAGCGCTCCGCTCAGGCTGGCACTATCATGGGAACGATACTTTTGGGTCTACTGTATAAACTTGTATCGGCTGTATTGAAATAAAAGTGGTTTTAATGTCGGGAGACAACTCTCAGTTGAAGGACCTTTTGGATTTCAAGTAACTTAAACTTTTGTCTATGTATTTCAGCATTCTTTTAATGTCGCAATATCATTATTTGTGGGAGAGTCATCTTAGTTGTTATATAAATTTCAATTATTTTCCTTGAGAGAAGTTTTCTGTAGGACACGTGTTAGTCTATTTTTTCGTCTTTTCGGTCTGATCATAATTTATATATATATATATATATATATATATATATATATATATATATATATATATATATATATCACCATGCAGTGTGGGTATAGAAGAACCCAAAGGAGTATCCTGTACATACAGTGTAACATTTCGTGTAAAATCTTTTGTAAAATAAAGACGGAAGCTGACGATGGTTCGCCTGAAATAGGCCCATACTTCCGATTCACTATGAAATAACGTGTCTGTCTTAATTTTTCTTATATATATATATATATATATATGTGTGTGTGTGTGTGTGTGTGTGTGTGTGTGTGTGTGTGTGTGTGTGTGTGTGTGTGTGTGTGTGTGTGTGTGTGTGTAAACTTATCGCAATACTCGTTTCGAAAAACCCTCCGAGTACATACGCGAAAGGAAAAAAAAGGTAATAAAAAAGGAACGAGCTAAGCACTTGAACATCAGTCAAAGTACGTAGCCCAAAGAAAAAAAAACCGAGACGAGTAACCTAAAACAAAAAAGCGCTCAATACGCAAGTAGAGCAAAGAAAATAAATAGCTAACCTAATGAGCCAACGAACCTACCAAGGTTTCACCTAACGGATATTCCTTGAAGATCTATTAGGTGAAACCTTGGTAATCCGTTTGGTTATATATATATATATATATATATATATATATATATATATATTGAGAGGAAAACTGAACACATAATTAAACGGTTATCAATCCAGAATTTATTTATGTAGTTGTAAAAATTGCACACTGCTTTGTCAAACCGAAAAAATCAAATGTTACATTTAACTCAGAATATTTTTAAAAATATTTTAAGAATAGTGTAGAAATAATCTTAGATGAAGGGTAGAGGTGAATACAGTTAAACGATACAGGAAGTGTCACAAAATTAAGAATACAAACACCAAATCACACATACACAAAACAGGAGATAGATATAGACACACACAAAATAAGCACAGACATATAATCATAAAAGGCCATATAAGCACGCATAATAACATAAAATAAAAATAAAAATAACCAAACTAAAGAAGAAAAATGAAAATTGTAAAAAAATAAAGAAAAAAGGGGACAAATAAAGAAAAGAGGGGACTACAGTCAAATAATTAGCTATCGCAAAGATTTTTAAAATTAAAAAAAAATATAATAACTAAAGATTCACAAGAAAAGATATTATCTAAAAACTAGCAGTATAGCCCGGCGTTGCTCGGGTACAGCGAAAGCTTTTATATATATATTATCGATTTTCTGCACTATTGTAAGAATTGCAACCTTGAAACTTCTGAATATCGTTTCTTATGTCTTTTTCTATGAGTGTATCAAATTTGATTAAAATCGGACCACTCCTTCTAGAACCCGACTTTTTCGATTATCGATTTTCGATATTTATCGGGGGTACCTTGACACAAAACCTAGCTAAGAACACTCGTAGACGCTTATAGTACAACTGTGTAAATTTTCAAGAAAATCGGTTCAGCTGTTTCGGACTCTATAGGTAACGGACACACACACTGACACACACACAGACAAATTTCCATTTATAAATATTATATAAAAATAAGAAAAGAGATTCGTAAAGAAAACGATTAATAAAATGAACATAAAAAATTATAAAGGCAATTTTTTTTTAAATACAAGACAAAAAAGAAAAATAGACAAAAAACAAAGGAACCAATTTTTTTTTTTTAATCATATCACCCCGAGCAAGGCGGTAAGGCCACTGGTGCGCAGGGGGTTACGTAAGAGTGAATAGATTGGAAAAGAGAAAGCCGGAAACTACGTCCTAAACAGGGAACAAGGGATGAGCCTCTACACCTGTTCAATAGACGTGGGTGGAGTGTTCAGTCTATCTACTCATGTAACATGATGTCTTGTTTATTTACTTAAAAACTGCTTTCAATCATTTAGAAAAGAATAAATATTATTAAATAAAGTTCAGTATTATACAATATTACCCTGTTTCTTTTTTTTCTTTTTTTAATCATAATTTTAAAAAGTTTTTTAAAACTTTTTCTTTAGTTTACAATACATTACTGCTGGTCTTACTAACCGAAGACCTACGTAGGACTACTTTTGTGACGTCACATCACGACTGAGCCGGCTTTCACTTTTCTATGGTCATGCCCTAACTGACCACTGTATTTGATTTTCTAAGTGCTGCTTAGATGTGGCACAAGGCCGAATGTATGAGACACCCAGTAAGGATCGATCTTAGTACTCAATTTTAAGAATTCTATCGAGACAAGCTTGCTAACTATTACACCACCTCAATGTGCTCAGCTGACAACTGCAGTAGCAGGAGCCACATTGTCCTATATAGTGAGGATACCGGTATGAGCTTGGGTAATTGTCGTTCTGTATCAGAAGGAATAGTAGTACCAGTCACTTATGGACAACTACAACTTAGGCTTCAATAAAGTTCTGTAAGCAATCAATTACGATCACTATAAAACATAACAAAATATAAAAGAGAAGGGTTTAGCTGAAATACTTTTATATTTAAAGGCACAAAAAATAACAAATATAATGTCTCTTGATTTTACATGCACAAAGTCTGTTCTTAAAATGTTCATTTGAAAGAAAGGAAAGAAATAATTTTATAAAAGGAATTAAAGTGTCTCTTCAATATCGTAAAAACCAAAATGAAATATATTCACTAGTGGTTAACATAACAAAAAAACTATAAGTTTTAAATATAAATAAAAAATTTAAAAAATAAATAAAGAATAAAAAATATAGAATAAAATAACAATAATAATAAATATAAAAACAAAAATAAATTATCAGATTCACAATAGAAAAAGAACATATGAATTAGCTAGAAAATTATTCGTAAGAAAAACATATTTTAATCCTATAAAACCGGTAATTTAAATTTATTTCTGTGACGACATCTAAAAATCATTCCATTTCGTTGGTTTTAAAAGCTGGTCATTACAACTGAATTTAATTATTTTTATTTTTTCATCTAAGTATAGGTTGCATCTATTTCGAAAGCTAATTAAAGTTTGTGATTTACCTACGGTCTTCCATTCGATCTGAAGAAAGAGTCTTTCATTTCTCACAGAAATATTTAGACATAGCTGTCTGGGATTTAAGGTAGAGCATACAGCAGGAATATTTATGATTATAAAATCTTTTTCCAAGGTTCGTCAGACATTCCAAAATATACTTTTCTCTCTATCATATTACATAGGAAAAATAGTAGCTTGGTATATGACTTTTTCAAACATAGATATAGCTTCAACTGGACAGCTATCCTTAATTCTACAATTACAGATGGTATTTGTATTTATTTGGTGATTATTATAAAAATGATCTAGTATTTTAATATTGTGAGAATCATGGCCGCTGTGGATACTTCTAGTACAAGAATAACTAGTTTTAGATGTTTTTCTGTTAAAGATCTTACTTGGTGGGTTGTTAAAATTAAAATGTTTATTGATCAAGTTCAGAAAATATTGCCCAATATTAATGTTAGATAATTAGCAAAAAGAGGAGCTGAACCATCAACTTTTTCTTTTCCTATTTTTTGTAGCCTTATAAATACCAGTTTCATTATTTTTTTTATAGATTGTATTATAAATGATCTTATTATCATTAAATATTTTGCTATTAGAGGATAATTTATTCATCGTAGTATTAACGGTAGTGGAAATTTGTTTTATCACTTGGTGGAAATGGTTAGAACTAATATTAATGTATATTAAAGACTCACTATTTTTTATGATATGGCTTAAAAGTATTATTAGAGAAGTTCAAAGTAATATCAAGAAAATTAACAGTTTTAAAGTATGGATTTTATGGCTATTGCTGCTGGGTTGGTTCTTTCACCTAAACATCCATGACTTGCTGAAAAAAATAGGCAAAGAGATAAGGAAGGATACAGAGAATAAAGGGACAGTTTGGCCACTGATTTTATTTTTTTTTATTCCAACGACCTCTTGTTATTCAATCGCTACAAAGGTTTGATATGAGTTTGGATCAAATATAGATAGCAATACAGTTGAGTAGGAAATTTTTCCTGTTTCTCAAAGAGTAACATGATAAAAGGAGATTTTGTATAGTAGGATAAAATGATTTTAGTCTTTTAAAAATAGCTTTTATGTTATCTGAACATGGAAACTACTTCAAAATGACAACAACATTCTATCTATACAAAAAAAAACCTATTGTGAGTAACAGAATAACTTCCCTGATCAACTGCACACCTGCACCCCCCCACATATATATATATATATATATATATATATATATATATATATATATATACAAAATAGCATAGTATGATGTTAAAAAGTCCCAAATTTAATAAAAACTATTTTATTGCAAAAATGTTTACGTTATTATTAAGAGGAAAGATCAAAGAATTTTTTAATTATTTAAAATTTTTGTAATCCTTCTAACATGTTCGAAATTTTAGATAAAATTTCTATTTTTTTTCGTCAGCGGCTGACCAGATTTTTATCAGAGTTTATTATGATAGATGTAATATTACGAAACTCACTTTTTTCCGGTGAGAAGCACATTAATTTGAAAATTCTTGCGAAAATTAAATAATGGTTGAATTTTAATGAGACTTTCAGGACGCATTCACAAACGAATGAAATTATTTTTTAATTCATTATTTTTATAAAATTTTGGTAAAAAAATTTTAGAAATTGACTACTGCCCGCAAACTTCGTTTTATTAGTTTGTAGTTTGTGTCGGACATGCCTAGTACGAGGCCACTTCCAAACATAGACGACAATCTCCGCATTTAAAGATATCATCAAGTTGTTGAAAAAAATAAGTGGAATTTTGTTTGCTGTTAATGCAATTACATAGTTGTGAGAAGACAAATGTTCATTGAGAAAATACATGCAGTTTTGTAGTTAAAATTGTTCAAAGAGAAATGTAAGTATTTAAAACGTTCTCAGAAGTTTAGAGTTCATGGTTTGATAGTAGCAAGTAGTTAGTGTCTCTGGCGTATAATGATAGTAGCAGAATGTAAAGTCTTATGTTCCTTCCTCTTCGTGGTAAGTCGGCGACAGAGCGAGAAAGAAGAAATAAGAAATAGTACTTAGCGTGTCCTGTTGTTGTGTTGTTGTTGTTCTCTTTGGCGGCCTGTAGTGAAAAAGAAGAAAAGAAGATTGGCAGTAAAGGCGAGACGTGACTGAGTCAGCTTGAAGTTTTTTCCTTACATCGTGGCGAGATGCTATCCGATACCGCTCCCATTTTGAGCTGTATTGAAATTTATTTTGTTACATTGCCACGAAGTCCGTCAGCCTGATTTTGACCGTTCAGCGACATGGTTTAAATAGTGAAGTTTCTCATGTTGCTGGCTCCAGCAGACATTTTCATTCTAGATGTGAAAAAACGTTATATTGTGAATTTTCTATTTCTAATCCAATCACGATCCAGAATTTTGCTTTTCACGCTGGCTTGTGAATTTTTCTTGGTCTGTGTTTTTCCAAAATGTTTTTAGTCGTTTGGATCCACTTTTACGGGTGTGCAATTTTACTTTGTCTGTTATAGTTGTTTTTTTCTAAAATGCTTTTAGTCGTTTGAATCCGATTTCGCGGGTGTGCAATTTTACTTTGTGTGTTTTAGTTAGTTGGTGGATGATATAGGATTTGTATCCTATATTAAATGTTAAATACAGGGAACCATGGAGAACGTAAATCACTTATTATTTTTTTCAAGCAGGAGCTATTTTCCAAAAATCTGCTCCGAATAATGAAATAAACAATACAATAAATCTATGTCATTTTTTTTTTTAGATATGCTTTTAATTGCTATTATAAATAATATATATTAAGGATATCATAGTCTGGAAAAAAAAATTCGACGAAGAATGAATTTTTACAAGAATTATTTTCATTTTTATTTTTGAATATAATACTTTATAAAGTATCAAAAATTTTACAAAAATTCTTCCAATTACTAAGTTATTAGGGGAAGACCATATTTACTAATCGAAAATTGAAAAGCTTAATACAAATCTTTACTCCCCAAGATTTTACAATAATTAAATTTTTTTTGAGTGTGTGTGTAAAAATCATTTTTTAGTATGGAATGTTATAAGTGACATAGAAGGTCACGCGCCTCAAGGGTAGTTTCCCTTACGAAACGTTCACTTAGATTTTATAAATTTATGTCAATTCTACTCAACCATACTGAGCTTATTAACACATCTGGCTGCCATCAATCACTTAACGCGTCAGGAAAATATGTCCTCCATGATTAAGAAAGACTTGTATTCTCAATTTCATGCTATAAACAAGTAATACTCGTTTCAAATCAGACTAATTTAACTTTAAATTTGAAAAATCTCAAAATGTTGAGATTTCAATCAATGTAATTTCTATTTAAAATACACCAGAGTATTTTGCCTAATGGAAATAATAAATGTAATAATTTAGCTTTCAATTAAAGTTGAAATGAAAACATCAAGAAAGCTGTTTTATTTTTTTTTTAAATTCACTTTAAAACTTAGGTATCAAAAATCAGTGGAGATACCTTACTATATCTATATATACAGGGTGTATCAAAAATATTTTTACAAACTTTGGAGGAGGGTTTCTCACTCCAAAACAAGGACAAAACTCAATATAAAATATGTTCACAAATCCTTCATTTTTGAGTTATTAAGTTTAAAGAAAATTTACGGTAGATGTCACTGTGTTACTATATAAACGAGGTTACATTTGTCATTCATGTATATTTGTGGCTAGTTTGTCTTCAACATTTAACGTATGTAGTAGTGAATTAACTGAGAAGTGTTCCGTTTAACAACAGCAGGATATTCATAAAATGGTAGTGGACGCGAGGCTGTATCAGATTGCTTTTCCAAACCGAAGGCGGCCGAGTCATCCAAACTTTGCTACTGTTTACCGTCGCGTTGCTGAGACAGGATCCATGGCACCACAAACTATGGATTGAGGAAGATCGAGATCCGCTCGTACACCTGACCAAGAAGAACACATTTCTACAGGCTGTTGGAGACGATCCAGGTATCAGTACACGTCAAATGACCCTAGCATGTCGTACATCTTATAGTAAAACATGGAGAGTACTTTAAGAGCAGCTCCTGTATTCATGTCATTTGCAGCGTGTGCAGGGTCTTTTACCCTCTGCTCACTCACCACGGGAGAACTTTTGCCGATGATTTATTGCACAAACTACCGATCTGTTGTTTGTCTCTTTAGTCTTGTCTGTGGCCGAGGCAACATTTGGAAGAGAAAAAATAACAAATTTGCACAATCAACATTTGTGGGCGGATCGGAATCCTCATGGTACAATACAGGCTAGACACCAGCATCAGTTTACAATTAATGTGTAGGCTGGAATTGTAGGTGACTGTCTGGTAGGTCCATATGTTCTCACAGCACATCTTACAAGAGCTGTTTACAGGGAATTTATTTTTGACACACTTCCAGACATGCTAGATGATGTACCCCTACTAATACGAAAATGCATGTAGATCATATATGATGGCACATTTTAGTCACATTGTTCGTGATGCACTGATTGACATTTGTCATGAAAGATGGACAGGTATGGGGTCCGGTTCTATGGCCTGTACGTCCCCTCCCTACTCACTCCATTGAATTTTTATATGTGGGGCCACCTAAAACAATTGGTTCATGCAGCAGACATTAATAATGCAGAAACATTTCAACGGGTTATGGGGGTTGCGAAACCATTCAACACCGTGTGGGAATATTTTAAAGGTTCCTCTAGTCTGTGATCTGACGGGTGCATGCGTGTGTAGGAACAAACGGACATTTTAAATATTTGTTATGAGTTGTTGTGTTGAGATACAACGGTAGCCTTTTGGTCATATGCTTATATGGACCTTATTTTGGTGTCAGGAATCCGCTCCCAAAGTTTGTAAAATTATTTTTGATACACCCTGTATATAAGAGGGAGTTACTGTGAAATATGTTTGTTTTTTTGGTGGGGGAGGGTCGGCAAAATCAATAACTCCTACGTCAGTGTTGAAATAGGTCAATACTAACAGGTTGATATAGGTAGGATGGTTTACTATACAGTTGACTAAGAATCTAGAGAACAGCTTGAAGATTATCGCTTAGCGGATTCCTCGGCTTTCAACAAGCTTTGGAAATTCATAATAATTTGAACAATACAAACAGGTAATAGCCAAGATTAATTTCTTGATTGTTTCGTAAAGATACTTATGGTCGTTGTCTGTACACCCAATCTCAAGTTGTGACTAATTATCATGCCTTCATTCAAAGAATTGAAAATTGTCATGTTGTTCATGCTCTGTTAATTTATGGATGCAATATAAGCACAACTCTTTACAACCCGTAATGATATTTGCATAACACTCTCTTCTACAAACATGTAACACGGTCATGAAATTGTCACATCATATCATATCTTTCCAGCATAAATAATAAATATAAAACAATATGAACACAGAAATCTGGATCTTAAATCAACAAACCTAATGACAGTTTATAAAGTATTCTACCTGAGACGTGTATGAAAACAAAAAAAAAATAAAAATAAAAATAAAAAAAGAGGTAGGAAGGAACAGGAATCATGGTTACCGGGGCTGAGTAAGGAAAGACTTGTTACAAGAGCCAATAATTGCATGAGACGTAATCGGAGGACGAAAAATTAAGCAAGTTCAGAAGAGTTAAAATAGGCATGACTGAATATGAAAGGTGATTCATTGGCAATTGTGATTTGATGACGCAACTATATATGTACAGAGAATAAAAAGCACAAAAGTTTCTGGGATTTTTTTTATTCAGATGTCTTAGATAATCTAGACGCGAAGACTACAGATCATAGTAAACAAGGAGTAAAATGTCAGCGAGATTTCGTTGTTTTAGCAAACCACAACAGAATTGCGATAAGTTTCTCCAGAAAACTGAAGAGATTATAGACCATCAAGTTATTGGAGCTCTGGGAATAATCCTAAAATGATTCACGAAAAGGCTGGTGGAACTAGAAATTCAAGGAAGAATCGACACCAGTCCATCAATGACACTTCTGAAAACAGTTTGAATACTAGTTTTGAAGTAGTGAGGAAACTTGCTGTCACTCATTCTCCAATTTTAATCCATTAGTTATTACTGATGTAAAAAGTAGTCGAATGCAGTAGCAAATATGGGGTTAAGTAAGTCAACTTCTGCTTCATTTATTTAATGCGAATATACTTGAACTCTCTTTATAATGCAAAGTAACGTTTTTAGTTTTACACCGAAAAAATATACTTCTCGTTATTGTCAATGAGCAGATAATTTTATTTCAGATTTTCTTTAAAACACGTGACATTTTAGAATGGAAAAGAGAAGGTATAGGGTACGATCGATGAATTGTTATCTTAATTTCGCAAAAATGATAATAACACTGACATCTCATTTTAACATATATACTTACCAAAATTACGCAAAATATCTTGAAATACTAAAGAGTAAATATATTCAATAAAATCGTCATTGGCCTCGACTCTAGACAACTTTGGAATCTCCTGCAACTCATATGGACAGTCTCCTTGTTTAAGTTAGTGAATGCTGCCATAATCCTTGCCTTCAGTTCATCTTTTATGTTACAAGGAGTTTTGTTCATCTCTCGCTCATAATAATCAAGAGGGTTGCAGTCTGGGAAGTGATGTGGCCAGATGATGTGGCCTTAGAAATTGTCTGACAATCATGACTGGGTTCTTCTGCTTGTGTAGCGTGGTGCAAAATCCTATTGCCAGACATAGGGTTTTCCGTCAGCCATCCTCTTGATCTAGGGCAGCACTACCTCCTCAAGGCACTTGATGTAGGCCACCGTGTTGAGTATGAGGCTCTGTGGAGAAATGAATGAAGGCATAATGTCACCATCAATAGCAATCACTTCAAACACCTTTGTAATCACAATTAGACTCATCCAATTGTTTCTTAATTTTCTGCACTGTCCTCTGATTGACACTCAAAAACCCTGAAATGTTCATATTGGAGCTTCCATGGCGAATGCCAAGCAGTACAGCATGTCGTTTCCAAATTTCTATCTGAGTGAATTGCGCCATGGTGCTCTTTTTTCACAGCCGATGTCCAACTGACCCTACTATACTGTGCAGTCGACAAAATAAAAAACAAACAACGTACATGCGCGAAATTAAAAATATAAAATAGCGACAATTTACCCATCACACACCGTATATGAAGCAATCATGAGAAGAAATTTGCGTTCGCACTTCCGAGCACATTCTTCTCATTTTATTTTAGTACACACATAGATTTTTTTTCTTTCTTCCGATTTTTAACTTAAGAAAAAGAAACAAAATATATAATCGTCTTCATTTTATTCATTTTTATTTCATTCTTTTTCGTTTGCCCCCTTTTTTTTATGCCTTTTGCATTTTTTCTTGCTGACGTTCTTTCTTGTCTCTTCGTTTTTGTTCGCTTATTTTTCCCCTTAACGCCTTGCCACTTCTTTTCTAATGTATTTATTTATACATATTTTGTTTTTAAAACCGTTGGATTCTTCTTACTTATTTTTCCCCTTTATTTTTACTTCCAGTATTTCATAGGACTTGACGCATTACATTAAATTGCTTTTACATTTTATTTCTTTTTCCGGTTTGGTTTATCTTCCTTACTTTTTGATTTCTTATATATTTATTTTTCAGTATTTGTTCCAATTTATTGCTGCCAGAATTTTGTTTTTCTGTTTCCATTTTAAAAATAAGTTTTTGAATTTTTTTAATGTTTTGTTTTGAAATATTTTCTATTTTCTGTCTTTTCTTATTTCCTCGCCCAATAACACTAATCTGATTACATCAATTTATCTTAAATCCCTCACTTCTATAAAATAGTATTAAAATACAGAATGTTTCCCGTTATATATATATATATATCTTTCATCAGGCAATTCTGTTTCTTTGCGTTGACTCAGAATTAACTTTTAGCCATTTTTTATTCATAAATTAAGTTCACAATTTTATAAAAGGATATAAGTACAAAAATGGAAAAAAATAGGAAGATAAAGAAAAGACGCGAGAAAGTGAACTTCTGTGAGACAGACGAGAAATTCAGTAAAAAAATGGAGGGAATACTCATTGAAATTGTAAACTGAGAGACGAGAAAACAAAGAAAACGAGAGAATGAAAGATGACAAAAACTACTCAGCGGTATAGCGAAATAAGCAACTGATTTTCATTTAAATTCCTACTCTCAGCTGAAGCAGCTTCAGAGACTATGACACAGGGAAGATCAGTGAGAGAGAAGTAAAAAAACTAGTAAATGAACGAAGACTGAAATCATTTATTGCAAAGCGACTAGTTGTTAAGGTACTGAGATAGCGATAGAAGAAAAGTAGTTTCCAATTAAAAAATCCAATTAGGTAGAAGAAATACATCTAATTAAAGAACATCGATGATCTTACAGTACCAACTGATCCTGCTTTGATTTGAAATTATCAAATTCTGTGCAGTTCTTGTCACCGCAGGATATAATTTTTTAACGTTTCCTCACAATGAATCGACTAATATTATATATATATATATATATATATATATATATATATATATATATAGTTACTTAGTTTAGGCATAAGAGAGCCACGAACTCACTCCACAATGGTGTTCAACCCCCCCCCCCCTACTTAGCTGACTCCCACGGCAAATGAACTATGTCTATCTATGATGCTGGAACGATAAATCAATTATTACCTGAATTTTAATCTAAATTTTTCCTTTTAACCTAACTAATAGAAGGTTGTTAGTTTAAGTGTATTGAAAAGGAAGAAGTTTATATTAAAACAAATAAATGCCTTTATTATTGTCATTAGACTTACGGATATATTGTTGTGCTTAAGGGCAACGATTTCTATAAATTTTGGTCGTTCACAAGACAGAAAAATACAATGTTCATTTATCTTAAGTAAGTAGTTTTCTTTGAAATTATTTTATATCATTTACAAATAAATTTGCTCACTGAGATGTAGAATGATGAAGGTAATGATCAATTTTTGTCATTTTTACAATTGTATTTTCGTTGCTTTTTCTGGCTAAAATAATGGCAAATTGAAAGCTATTTGTGCTTCTGTTACCTTGAGATGCTATTACCTACATACATATCCTGGCTGCTATTGCCAATACTACTTTGTTGATTTGAGTTGTTGTTACCTAACCCTCTCTTATTTTGGGTGTCTCTATTTCTACTGCTTTTATTAATTCAAGCCGCTCGTGATAATGTTCTAAGTTGTCTGTGATTCTGAAATAAAATATTTTCATTATTTGCTATTTATATTTACTGTTTTCTTTATCACGTTACAGCTTTTTAATCACGACATTTTCAGTCGATCTGCTTCTTTGAATTTCAAATGAACGTGTTTCGAATATTTAGCATAATTGAAATCGAAGATGTCAATAGAATAAATCAGGTAAAACGTGTTGATGAAAAAAATTCAATAAAAACGTGAATAAAACAATACATGCGTGTGTATAGAATAATACGATAATTTTCAAAATTATAGGCAACTTTGTATATTACGACCACTACTGCTTTTACTATGACGAGGCAATCAAGGAAGCAGCATGATGAGAATACAGTAGCAGTAGGGTTACGAAGGGAAATCAATTTAGCTTCCTTAGCAATAGACATTGCTACATGACATAGAAAGCTTCCGTGATATAGGATACTAACTGTAATCTCACCCGAAGATGCTTTTCAGTCTGAATTACTGTTATTTATATCATGCCCAAAGTTAAAACGAAATAAAAAAAAAAGAAATGTCTCATATATAATTAATGCAAATAAAAGGCTTGTCACTTAGCTAAGTGATGTTACTTTCAGCATCTTTACTTCAGAGATTCGTAAATGAATCATCTAAAAATTACTCTGTCCACTCATTAGGGGGTATCAGCAATTTATCATATATATATATATATATATATATATATATATATATATATATATAAGAAAATTCCGATTTTATCATCTTTTCTCATGCTTCTATTTAAATGACTAATGATATGAAATATATACCTTTATCATCGGCGTACGATATACATGTGTTTATATATATATATATATATATATATATGTGTGTGTGTGTGTGTTTGTGTGTGTGTGTGTGTGTGTGTGTGTGTGTTTCTATCCAGAACTCAGCCACAAACAAACACTTAATCCTAAGACCTTAAAATGGTCAAAAGAACTCAAAATACAGACCAACCCCTCTAACACCAAAAAACAAAAAAAACAAAAAAAAAACAACAACAACAAAAAAAAACCCCAAAAAAAACAAAAACAAATCCAACACAAATAAACTGGCTTTTCAACTAGATAAGTCTCATTTCTAAAAACTCACCTGAGAATGAAGCCAACAACATAATGGGCTGGCTTCGAAACATGAAAATCTTTGTGTAGTGATACAAATGAATTTATAAAAACATTGTAACAACCATTACAGTATAACGCTCTACATTTGTATCGAGCACTCTTTATAAAAGTAAATGCATGAACAAAAAGTTAATAAACCTAGGAGTTCAACAACTTAGTTACAATATATATATATATATATATAAGAATAAGCAAGTCCCAAAAGAATCTGCTTAAAACTGCACGCAGGAAAAAAGAATGCTCTATGACATATTAAATAGCAGTGCTTTAATATATATATATATATATATTTTTAAAAAATCAAACTTCAAGTGGGCAGCAACCGACCACAGCTGCCAGTTTCATGCGTTTTTACGCAGTCATTACGCGCTCGGTGACAGTAGCGTGTGAAAATATACTTTCAGGCAAGTGCAAAATGGAAAGAGTGTAGCTGCTGATATGCACGCACCAACCAAAATGAAAACTGGCAAAATCTGATTAAAAAAAATATTAAAGCTCTGCATTTAATAAGGCATATAGCTCTTTTTTATACTCTGTGCAGTCTTACGCAGAGTCTTTTGGGAGCTGTTTATTCCTATTTCTATTAATAAAAATGCTCTGTCATAGCGAACTTTTGTGGCCTGGTATTGTACAGCATTTTTTACTTGAAGGAGTAAGCTCCTCTACCGTGACACTATTGTTTCCCATGACAATGAGCACTATTTTTTATTCGCGCCGGTAAACAATTTCAGGTGTGTTTTTATTCCAATGTGATATTTACGGATATTTTAATCTTGGATTATGGTTGGTGCGTGCAGGATATACACACACCAGTTACGCTCCATATGAGATTTGCCTGGAAGTATAAAGGTTCCCACTTTCACACACTAGTCAAGGACTCCCTTCGGTTTTGTGTTTGTCGTAGTTAAGTTCGTTTTTGACGTGTCAGATTGGTTGGTGTATTATTATTGTTTTATTTTGACAAGCACTTGAGGTAATTGAACTTTTTTTTAACTATTTGAAATAAATTTTGTTTTTCAATAATTCCTTTTGGTGAATTTATTTTTTCCATTTTCAGTTTGATTTTTCTTGTTTTAATTTTTTTTTAAACAGTTTGCTTTTAATTTTTGTATTGTTTCGAATACATTAAGAAAACTTTATTTGGCTTTTGTATTTTTGTTTTGTATATATTTTTTACACTGAAAACTGAGTTTGTGAAAAAGAAAAATGCACAAAAATACTCTGATAAGAATGAGGCTGTACCATTGCCCCCATAAAAGAAAAATACTTCTAAAAAGAGCCCTACAAAGGAAAAAGGAAAGGAAAAAGTATTGTAACGTCACCTGAAAAGAATATGGATATAGCAAATGAACCTAGCACCAGCTAAACGAAATAAACAACGGTGTAGCTGCTGGGGAATCACGCTCTACTTGGAGTTTCCCTTCCAAATGTATCCTCAATATGGCGAAGTTCGTCATGAGATCCAAGCAGTACGTTCATCTGGTTACCGATGGCGGGCTCTTGATTGAACTTGACGCACAAGAACGCACTGCTAAAAGAACAGTATCAGTCTTTGTGCTCGACAAGCAATCACAAAAAAATTGTCTATGCACAAAAGACAAAGTGATGAAATCACTGATTACCTTGGGGGTTAAACCATAACAGATTGTGAAAAGTTTGGGGTATTTCATGTGGGACGTACTGTTGCTCATCTCCGAGGACAGTGCGGATATGACCTTCCGTGATCTGATCACTAAGGAGTATATTATCCGCACGGAATACCTAGGACGGCGTAGGACCCAGGTTACAGTTCATGAGATTCCTCATTATATTCTTGGGAGCACTTAGAGGCATATCTAATGCAGTATGGCCAAATTGTGTTACTCCAGAATATGAGGTGGGTGAGTGAAGATTTGAGTTAATGATCGATCGTGAAGCCTTCACCTCCATCCAACAGCTTGGAGATTGGTGAGAAGAAATGCCTCGTTATTGGGACGGGGAGAAAACCAACATGTTGGAAGTGTGGCGGGATTATTATCTCTCCTCTTTCTGCCCAGGGAAGAAGGCTTCTGGAGTCCCGCCAGACACCAATCTCCTCGAGCTGAATCTTGTTCCTTGGCCCTGTGATGAGCCTACTCGCGGCTGGCAGCGGTGGTCAAAATGCCCCGCTTTGATCTCTTATAGATCCCACATTGCCTGTGCAAAAGAAGGCAAAAAATGCACACAGGAATGGCAAGTCCTGGGTAGTGAGAGGGAAGCTACATGCTGCGGATTCTCAGTCCTAGATGGCCTCCAAGGACAAAGGAACTTGCAGTCCTAAGGTCAGCTATGCCAAAACTTTGGAGAAGCAGTCCTAAGGTAGCTATACCAAAACTTTGAAGGAACAATGCCGAAAGTACGATCCAGGCTATGAGAAGTACCTGAAAATAAAAGAGCTGCAATGACAACTAAGAAGTAAAGCAGAAGGGGCACTCTGTCCAGCAGTCTTCACCCTATCATCAGTCTCTGGTGACCAAATCTCCTCCTGTGATCAAATCACTTCCCTTAACTCCCTCCAAATTGATACTCCTTAAAAAGTAACTGCACTCCGACCACAGTCTTCTAACCCAGCTTTACACCCTTCAGCCTCTGCCCCTTCATTTCCTTCACATAAACAAGCCCCAAAATTGTTGACCCGTTCTTTGACTCCAACCCCTCTAAATGTGTCCCCTCCAAAGAGGTGGCCACTCCCTTTGCATCCATTTTCACCTATCTCTTGTCAAATCTCCATCCAAACAATCCTAAATATCAACACAAAAGAGGCATAAAGGCCTATCAATTGAGAAAAAGACAGAAAAAAGAAAACGACAACAAGTGCTATATAACACCAGCGAAGATATCTGCCATATGTCTCAGGGCCAGACTGACAGAGCCAAACAATATGGAAACCGGATACAGGATTTAAAGTACCTGTAATCTATTGAGAAGTTTGACGATAATATAGTGGACAACACTAGAAATTTTCTCAACGCCCAAAGAGTACTCTCAATAATTAGGACAGGCTTGGAGTCTCGGCAGGTGTGGAGAATGGTGGAAGAGGCTTTAAAACATACAGTGAGATCAAGCCTCTCTTCATAGCAGATGATGAGAAAACCCGGAAACTAAAACAATTTTGCTCAGAGAGGGTCCCTGTTTTTGTTCACCCCTCCCTACATCGAGCACTTAAGTTAACGTTCCCGCGGGATATCGGTGGTCTCGCCTCTAATTTTCACATTAATAATGAAATGGGCCAAGGATCAATGGGAGCTTTCGGGACTTTATCGGCAGGCATGATCTTGTCGATAAGTTCCAGAATGAGCTTCCCCGGGAAGTAGTTTGAACTTGGACTAATAGGAGCAGCTCGGCTTCAGTGTTGCATACAAGCTACATTGACCGAGTTTAAGTTAGGAGACTGTACTTAGGGCTCATAGACTGTCCAAATTTTCATAGTATAGTTTTTTTCAGACCATAGGACTATCCGGGTCCGCCTAAATATATAGATAAGCCTAGGATTAGAATGACAGACTACTGGAAATTTAACATATCGTTGTTCGATGAGAAGTATTTTCAGGACCAGCTAAAGCGGGAGTTGACGGGGGCTGTGGTTGGGAATAAGTGGTGGACTGACCTTAAGTCAACGATTAGATCGTTTGCTGCTAATTATAGTAAGTGACTCAACCGAGATAGATTGGCAGCACAGAGGGCACAAGAATCTAGAGTAGAAGGTGCTATCAAATCGGGAGATTGTTGTGAAATAACCGCAGCTAGGGCAGAGCTGGCCTCCTTGATTATCAAAAAGGATTAAGCTTTGGTAGTTAGGGTTAGATTAAAAAGGATGTCTTTCGAGGTGACAAATATGGCCGCTGAACTGGGGTATCGCAATTCGATATATCGCTAGCGTCACATTGCCAGATGGGCATACCGTGACTACAAACGACGGCATATGTGAGGCTTTCCGATCTTATTTTCAGCGTCTTTCAAAAGGAAGCCGGGTCTGAGCCTAGCCCAGTTCGACACCTATTTAACTGACTTTCCTCGCCTTGAGGCGGCTAAAGCAGCTGAGTGCGAGGGTCCGATAGCAGAGGCGAAAATCTGGGATGTGCTGAAGCTTGTCGGCCGGGACAAGACTGGGTATTGATGATCTTCGCTACAGATTGTACTTCAGACAGTAGCACGTGTTTGTCCCTTTACTGGCATTGATTTTTAACCAATGGATGACGAACGGGTATATTCCCAATCGCTTCACCAGAGGTGTGATCAAGCTGCTTCGCAAGGATAAACACGGAGGGGATTTGATGAGTAATTTCCGGTCCTTAACTATGTTGAATACAGAGATTTAGGCCAAGGTCTGAGACAATTGTTTGCAGACTGTTTTGCCTAGTCTGATTGGCCCCGAGCAGACATGCTGTAAAGGGTAGGACTATTCATGACAACCTTCATATGGTACGCATGATCTTAAGAAGTCGACAGTGAAACCACGCTGATCAAGTCCAAGGAATTTGATAGGATTGATCATCAATTTCTCGAGGCTGGTTTCGGGTCGTACTTTCGGTCTTTTGCGTCGGTCTCCCGGTGTGGTGGTGAAAGTGAATGTTGTAAGGTCGAAACCTTTCATGTTGTCCAGATCTATTCGTCAGGGTTGTCCACTTTCGACGATGCTGTACATTCTTGGAGCCCTTCCTTCGCAAGTTAAAGGCAAATCTGGTTCTGCAGGGAAATAACTTCCCTGATTCGAGGACCTCGACCGGTTATTTCGCCTATGCCGACGACATGACTGCTTTTGTGCAAAGCAGTGCCGAGATTCACAAAGTCAGAAAGAAAATCAGTAGGTGTGAGTCTATAACAGGAGTCAAGATCAACCGCGACAAGTCTGTGGGCTTGGGTACGTGGGAGGAAGGTTTTCTTCCCGGTCCCTTCAGCTAGACGGACTGTCAAGATAATCGACATCTAGTTTGGCCCCGACCTAAAGTTGGAGAAGAATTGGTTGGAGGTCTGAGAAAAGGCCGATGCGGCAGTTTGTCTGCGGTCTCGAAGGAAGCAATCCTTGAAAAGGAGGGCGGAAGTTTGTCCCTCGCACAGATACCCCATTCTTCTTTACCGTCTCTTGGTACTTCCCCTTCCGTGTGCTGAACTAGTTTTACTGGTTCAAGTCTTGTTCGACTTTTTGTGGAGTGGCAAAGCTCATATGGTGCATTGCAAGTTCTGTTGCCTCTATTCAGCTGGGGGCGGTCTACGAATACCCAGCGTTGAGATTCGTCAACAGATACTGCAGCTTAAATTTCTAGATCGAATGTGTTTGCAAAACGAGAGTAACGGCCTCTTCTGAAAGGAGGACACCAAGAAAGGTTTTCTGACTTTGAGAAGTAGACATGATGGCGAGAAGGAGGCCCACCGGAATCCTCAGGACAAGTGCTCCTTCGAGAGTTGACTTGTTCTGAAAGACTTTACACAAATTAAAAAAGACACCCAACTGTTGTCATTATATCGTGTGTTAGCGCGGGGCACCGCGAAAGATATTCTGAGAAAAAAGTTCGGTTTGACGAATGAGGAGCTTTACTTTCTGTGGCCTTGAACGCCCGAGTAGATGTGTCTCAATAACGACGAGGCATCACTCGTCTGTCTGGCGTTGCCGAGGGCCCTCTGGGTCGGCAAAATCTCTGTGCAGCGGCACTGGCAGTTTCGCCAAAGTGCGTGTAGAGCGGTAGAGTCTTTGCACCATATCTTCTTTCACTGTTCGGCTGTTGTACGAATTGATTGAAGCGACATTGTTCGCTTCTTGGGTGAGAAGTGTTTTTGTTCTTGAGGCCAGTTCCGTTTGTAGCAGTGTCGTTCCGCATCTGAAGAAGAATAAGAGCTATGTGTTCTTGTGTTTACTTGGCATTATGAGAGTCGTGATTTGGACGACGTGACAGAAGGAATTTTATGAAGGTGAGAAGTTTTCCTCTTAAATGATTTTGTACTTTAAGCATCAGCTTAAAGTCAAGATTAGAGCTGAAAGGAGGCAACTTTCTTCATTGAAATTTCTTGAAAGGAGGATGATTGCTTCGCGTTTAGATCGTGTGAAAGGGAATAATTCAGAGTGGCATTTGGAGGTGACCCAGGTTTAAGAATATGAGTCGCATGATTTAAGCATTGTCAACCCTGCCTAGTGTTATGTTAGCGTAGGAAATTCTTCATTTTTGTTTTGAACTACTGAACTTAACTTAGCTAGGGTAATGGTGGTCATCGGCCTCCTTTTATTTTTTCTCGCTTTTGACTTTAGTTTATTCCCCACCCCCTCCCCATTTAGGTGACGGTGATGGCAGTTCTCTGGTAACTGTGGAATGCCTTTCGTTTCGAGTGTGAAATTTCATAATTGTTATCTTGTCTAAATGCATGGGTGGATGTTAGTCATTGTCATATGTATGAATTAAATTTATTTGATTAATCCCACCATATCTTTCGTCAAGATAACTGCTATTTGTGCCATGATTAGACTGTGGGAGTTACTCCATACCAAAACCATTTTTGTTTAGTTGTGTAAATATTTTATCTATGACGAACATTGGGGAATTTTTATTTTAGTTTTATATCAACTCAGCCCTCCATTATTATTGTACACAATGGAATTAGGCGTGAATGTCTAAAGCAAATGTGGCATTATGGTGCTTGTATTGGGTAGTACTGAGTAGCTGTGATGTCTTTGTAAAAGGTACAATATACGAACAATTGGGTCAGTTATAGAGGTGAATTAAGTTAATGGTAGGATAAATGAAAACCAGTCTCCTCCCTCTTTATTTTGTCCTTGTGGCTTATTTATTCATTACTAGCAGTATAGCCCGGCGTTGCTCGGGTGTAATGAACGCTTTAAAACTAATCTATGGTCTTGGAGCTCAGACTCTGCCTAAAGAATGTTTGTGTGAAGTTTGGTGAAAATCAGATAAAAATTGTGGATTTGTATAAAGGACATACAGACAGATAAACAGACACACACACACAAACATCTTGCCTTTTATATATATATATATATATATATATATATATATATATATATATATATAATCAATTTGTAAGAACTGCAACCTTGAAACTTCTGAATATCGTTTCTTATGTCTTTGTCTATGAGTGTATCAAATTTGGTTAAAATCGGACCACACCTTCTATAACCCGATATTTTCGATTATCGATTTTCGATATTTATCGGGGGTACTTCAACACAAAACCTAGCTAAGAACACTCGCAGACGCTTATAGTACAACTGTGTAAATTTTCAAGAAAATCGGTTCAGCCGTTTCGGAGTCTATAGGTAACGGATACACACACACACAGACACACACACACAGATACACTTTCATTTATAAATAAGTTTAGATGTGTAATAAATATTCAGACTGTATTGACGATTGCATGCAAAAGGAAGATGTGCGCGGTCGCTGTCCACTTGAAATTTGATTTATAACAAACGTACACCCATTAGTCTCTCACATCTATTTCTACAGTATATTATGTAAGAAAGACACTTGTTAAGGCTATCCACAAAATAAATAAACACACACATACACACACACACACACACACACACACACACACACACACAAGAAAAAAAACAAAAAAAACAAGGTGCAAACATAATTCGTCATGACAATGAATTTCTTGAAACATTCCTCCTTCAACAAGTTTGGTTTGCTTATCAACTGAGTAAAACTGAAAACATTATCAGCACAATTTAAGCGGACTATTTCCAATATCCCACATTTGTGATAGTGTAATATAACAATCTGGCCCCACCCGAGGAAGTGATGCAAGCGATGGTGTTTTCCATCGGTGAAGGGGGAGGCGAAGCGACAAGACAGGTGTTTGTGAAATACATCCTGTCGAAGCCGGAGCGGATGTCGTTTTGACCTTATTTCCGACAGCGGCGGAAATGGCTACAGAGGCAAACAGATCAGGTGCCTCTTAGAATTACGTGACGGTGCGTGGGCGAGGCAAAAACCGGAAGGAAAGTCCCGGTTCTAGAGGACTATATAAAGACCTCGACACACGGATTCGCCAGTAGCAGAGAGCGGCCGGTGGAAGCAGAGAGAGACAACACAGGCAGACTATACTCCCGTCAGCCATTCTATATGCGCCCTCACCCTCCCGTTCTCTATTCCACACAGTTCGTCGTCATTAATAAAAATATAACCTTATATTTTTATATATGCGTGTTTGTTGTTTTGTCGTCATACAGCGATATATAACATACGCAAATTGGTGCCGTGACCAGGATTTAAAACAACAACAACAAAACAGATAGATACGAGCTTGGTTACCACGGCGACAATTGAAATTCAACGGAATTAAAACTACCAGATAGAAGACGAAAATAGTAAACAACAGGACGACAGCAGCGAAAGGTAGGTGACTTTTGATTCGATCTTGTGTGTGTTCTGCTCTTGTTCATTAAAAAAAAAAAAAAAAAAAAAATGGAACAGCATACTTTTGCCGATTTTGTTCAAGGTCTGACCCTAGAATTGAGAAATGTGGCTTGTTCGGTGTCGAACACTTTAAGGGGAGAATCTTTTTTAAAAAATATACAGCCATTAGCATGCAAAGAAGATGGTGGTTGTAGTGCTTGGTTGGAGGATATGGAGAGGTATTTTAGAGTTGTGCGCGTGGCAGAAGAAGACAAGTGTCAGGCAGCTCTTCTCACAACAAGGGGAGCTGTTGGACACTATGTATATAGACTAATCTCTAATAACCCACAACTCACATGGAAGGAGTTAAAAACTTCTTTAAAGGAATATTACGGATTGGTTTTAGACCCCGACGCACGGTTAGTCGAATTAGTGAACATTAAGCAGGGTAGAACGGAGGGGGTGCAGGACTACATGCAGAGAGTAGTACGCCTAGCGGAGGGCGCATATGTTGGGGTTGACGGGAGGAATGAAGTTGTGACAAAACAAGTTCTAGGATTTTTTATAAAAGGTCTAAGGGATCGGGAAATAAAGATGGCAGTTATGAAGGATGAGCCACAAACACTAGAGGCTGCCTATCAGAAAGCGTTATCTGAGTTGAGATGGAAAATTCGACTCGATGCAAACTCTGAATACGAAGAGGAGCCTATGGAAATTTGCCACTCTCGAAGACGGGTACCGATAGAAGCCGTAAGCCCCGCTGAATCTAATACTAATAATAATAGGAATAAGAACAATAGAAAAGTTGGTAATAGGGGAACTAAATACAAGCCTCGTGAGCGGGAGAGGAACGGGAGCGTTGTTAGGTGTTGGAATTGTGGGAAAGAAGGCCACATAGCGAAATTTTGTAGACGTGCCCCGGGAAACGGCAGAGGTCCGTTCGTGCGACGCCCAACGAACGGAACAAGACGGTACCAACGCACATAGTTGGTAATATGGGCGCGCCAATTTCCATCTTTATTAGAATAGAACGTAGACCTTATAGGGCATTGGTAGATACGGGAGCAGAGGTATCGGTTATAAGCTGTAGGGTATTTAAAAAATTGCGACTGGGACTTGAACTGCAAAAGAGGGACATTAAACTTCGAACTGCGAATGGATCCCCGTTATACGTTGAAGGCCTTTGTCGTCTACAGGTCCAGATAGGAAGTAAGTCCATACCCCATGATTTTTTAGTCGTGAAAAATCTCAATAGAAACGTTATACTTGGCCGAGATTGGCTGATGCAGAACGGGGTGAGAATGTATTTCGATTTGGGGGCATTGAAGATTGGTGAAGAATACGTGGCATTAGAGGAGGATGTTCATATTTCCTCTATTGTTAGGTTAGCTCAAAAAGTAACATTAAGACCTCAACACCTGCATGCTTGTCTGGGATTAACCAGGCTGAGAAATGGACGTGGCAAAGAATATGAAATCGAACAGCTGAGTAGTGGATATGTTAGCAACTTATGTGGTATATCAGTAGCCAACGCAGTTGTAAAAATGCCAAAGTCTCGTAAGTTTCAGTTGCTGATAATGAATAACACTAACCAGACAATCACTTTGAGACGGGGGTGTCCGCTGGCTAAATTGGAAAGGGTAGGTAATATTACTGAAATTACTATGCCCGATAAACAAAATAATAAAAGTCCTGATGTAGATTTGGAACAGGTACATGTACCGGAGGAATTCAAGCCTGAAATTAACAAATTGCTAAAAAGAAATAGGGACATGTTCGTTAGTGACGACAAGAACCTGGGCAGAACCGATACTGTGGAGATGCGTATCGATACTGGAACGCATGAGCCCATAAGAAAACGCCCATATCGCACACCCCTCAAACAAAGAAAGACAATGGATTCAGCAATCGACGAAATGATGCAGGCAGGTGTAATTGAGAGATCCAATAGCCCGTGGGGTTTTCCAGTAGTTTTAGTAGAGAAGAAAGACGGTGGTAAGAGATTTTGTGTAGACTTTAGAGCACTTAATAAGATTACAAAGAAATATGCTCGACCTCTGCCTGCCATCGATGATATACTGGCATCACTTGGTTCGGCAAGGTACTTTTCGAAGCTTGATTTAAAATCAGGGTACTGGCAAGTTAAGCTTCATGATGATGACAAAGAAAAAAGTGCATTCACCTGCCACAAGGGTCTGTTTCATTTTAATGTTATGCCATTTGGACTTGCAAACGCACCCGGCATCTTCCAGGAATTAATGTCAGTTGTTTTACGGGGACAGGAAGATTTTGCTCTGGCATATTTAGATGATATTCTGATATTTTCAAATACGGTGGAAGATCATTTAAAACATATAGACACAGTCTTGAGTAGTCTACGTAAGCACAACCTTAAACTGAAGTCAGCTAAGTGTGAGTTCTTTAAGAAAGAGACCCAATACCTGGGGTTCAAGATAAGTGAAGAGGGAATACAACCAGACCTCAATAAAGTCAAGGCTATAAAGTCAGTTTCTACTCCAACCACTGTTAGGCAAGTAAGAGCTTTTATTGGGATGACCTCATACTATCGCCGCTTTATTAGAAATTTCTCTGATATAGCCGAACCGCTGGTCAATTTGACAAGGAAATATGCACGATTCCAATGGGACGATGCTTGCCAAACCGCTTTCGATACACTAAAAACGAAGCTCGCAGAGATGATAACACTAGCCTATCCCAACCCAAATAAGGCGTATAGGTCATATACTGACGCATCCGATCAATCGATTGGCGCATGCCTATCCCAGGTGGTGTACGATAAGGAAAATAGGAAGGATGTAGAAAAACCAATTTATTTATTGTCCCATAAATTAAGTGACACACAAACGAGGTGGTCAACTATAGAGAAAGAGGCTTATGCCATACACTATGCTCTTCAAAAACTGAATCACTACCTGCATGGCGCAACATTCACAATATACACTGAATCATAGGCCCCTGGAGCACTTACTTAACTCGCCCATACAAAATAAGAAGATACAGACTTGGGCTCTGAGCATGTCTGGCTATAATTGCAGCATACAGTATCTTAAGGGTAAGGATAATGTTTGCGCGGATCTCTTATCACGCGCTGTTGATGTGAACGAAGACCATATTGCTTCTCCAGTAGATATAGATGATAGAAATGACTTGGTTAGTGTTATAAACTCCAGCCTAATGGAGCCGGAAGAATTAGCAGCCCATAAAAATGTCGGAAATTCATCAGAGGCACCCGAACGGCCCACATTGAAAGGAATAGACATAATCAGGGAGCAAGAATCAGACAAAAACATCTTAGACCTGAAGATTAGATTATGAAATGGTAGGGCTACCAAAGCAGAACAGAAGAGATATATAGTAATGGATGAGGTGGTGTACTATTTGTCTCAACCTGATGATGAACCCCTCATCAGGCTGTATGTACCATCTCACCTTAGAAAAAGGGTGCTAGTTCAATACCATGATGACAGTGGCCATATGGGGGTGGATAAGACATTCCACTCAATAAAACAAAAGTATTTCTGGCCTTGTTTACTTAGAGAAATAAATGATTTCGTACGTAAATGTATCCCGTGTCAGACAAGAAACCTAAAGAGGCAGCAACCCCACATACAGGAATGTGACTTCTCTCCTTTTCCTTTCGCAAAGGTTGCTTTAGAATCCAGTGATTCGGATGACGAATCCGGAGCGGAACAGACCGACTTTCCAGTGCACAAAAATCGACACCAACGTGTGGAATCAGACGATGAGTCTGATGTTCCATTAATGGAGCGTCGCATCATGACGCGACGTAAAATGGCGAATAAAAACGTGTCAACTATTGATAGTGATGATAGAATCGGTGGTATAAATAATGTTTCATCCACGTTTGAGGATGATTGCTCAAAGTGCGAAACGTCTGGATCTACTCATGTAGATCAGGGTTTTTCTAGGGAATCACCTAGCAGCGAAGATGTCCAAATGAGGCAAACGTCTGTTGGGGCAAAAAGCACGGATAGACCTGCAGATTCCACAGTTGATCGAAACAAAAAGAAAGAACAACTGAAAAGTCTTGTAGACTTATTGGCTGATATGCTATAGGATTGGGAAAGAAAGCAGTGGGAGGATTAACGATAGTTTAAGTGAAATAGTTAGGTCACCTTCCTTATAGCAAAACATGCGGAAGATACAAACTAATGAATTAAGAGTCACGGGTCCATTTTTTTTTTTAGACTAAATTAAGATAGATGAAACCTCCAATCCTCCACAAGTAAATTGCATGCGGATTAACGTTGGAATCAGGGTAATTTTCTTCGTTTTCTATTGAACATTTCTCGGTCAGACTATGAATGATATGTACTGCAGATAATGGCAGTTTTTCTGTGTTCAAACATAGTATGTTTGAAATTAAATTAAATTAAATGAAGTTACATGTGTAACAATAAACTCGAGCGGAAACACGCATGGTGTTGGTCAAAGGTCATTTACTCGATGTCAGTTTAGAAACTGGGGCGCGGTTACCGCCTAGGATCATATGGTCGTGCATCGAGGCGTCTACGCGTATGGACAGAGTCGAGAAAGGAAACGAACATTGAAAGTTACAGAAACTAAAAAAAAAAAAAAGAAAAAAAAAAAGAACAATGAAACATCGAGCTGGGAGAACATTATCCTCTGTATAAGTCCCAAGTAATTCTATCATCACTTTTGTGGCAGTCTCATTCATTTTGGCTTCCAACACTGCATCATGAAGCATACGCAAGAGATTCTGTGTTTTTTGTACAGGAAAATTCCACAATGGACACGAACATTGTTGGGTTGCCGATGTAGGCTCCCCCATATATAATTTTTTTTGTTGTTTTGTTTGTTTCGGCACATGTTTTGTACAATTGTCGGGCTTGTGTGGCATGGGGATTGTGTGAGGGTGTTGCGCTTAAAATGTTCTTAGGTGAACATTTTGGAAAATGGGAGGGCGAGGAGTGTAATATAACAATCTGGCCCCACCCGAGGAAGTGATGCAAGCGATGGTGTTTTCCATCGGTGAAGGGGGCGGCGAAGCGACAAGACAGGTGTTTGTGAAATACATCCTGTCGAAGCCGGAGCGGATGTCGTTTTGACCTTATTTCCGACAGCGGCGGAAATGGCTACAGAGGCAAACAGATCAGGTGCCTCTTAGAATTACGTGACGGTGCGTGGGCGAGGCAAAAACCGGAAGGAAAGTCCCGGTTCTAGAGGACTATATAAAGACCTCGACACACGGATTCGCCAGTAGCAGAGAGCGGCCGGTGGAAGCAGAGAGAGACAACACAGGCAGACTATACTCCCGTCAGCCATTCTATATGCGCCCTCACCCTCCCGTTCTCTATTCCACACAGTTCGTCGTCATTAATAAAAATATAACCTTATATTTTTATATATGCGTGTTTGTTGTTTTGTCGTCATACAGCGATATATAACAATAGTTTTCCATCTCTTGTCTGCTAGGAAGCAGCTGTCGGAACCATTTGCGCAGGTTTCCTACTCAGGTAAAAAGACCCTTACACCACTACTTCTAAGCGCATAAAATAATTAAAGAAAGCGAGACGATTAGTAAAAAAAAAGACGTAACTAATGAAAAGGTTGGTTGGAAAAATCAGAAGGGAACAAACTTATAAAGGATTTCTGCCCAAATCTGCCAAAATGACTTTTGTTGGTCGGGCCAAAACTCTTTAGCAACCATAATATATAAAAATATGATAAGCTGATATACTTCTGAAAAGACTTTTAGAAGCACATGTAATTGGTCCATTTTGATTTTATATACGCAATTGCTTGAAAATAAAGTATCTAAACTGATATGAATTTATATCTAAATGCAGCATATTCCCATTGGCGGTGGCGCAATGGTTAGTGCGCAAATTATGGTAAACTATTTCTCGCGAGTTCGATCCTCACCGAGTGTCACAATTTCGAGACCTTGCGCTAATTAAATTAGGTTTAGCACAACAAATATATCCTTGAACTTCACTTCACACGAATATTTAGAGCCTTTTATTTTAACATTTCGTTGATTTCTTTATATTTTATACACAACTTCTTTGTTTTTTTCTCACTTATTTTTTGCCGATTTGGTTTACTTTTTCTCTCTTAATTGCTAATTGCTCATTATATCTACTCGTTTTGATGATTAACTGTTGTCTTTATTCATAACGTAAAATTTGAGGTTAGTTTATTTAATTGTAGCAGAGAATATTATTGTATCGGTGTCCAAATTCTAATAGAAATGTGCAAAACTTTCCAAAATAATTTGCTGAAAACACGCCCTTATTAACTGCATCACCTACGTTACTTTTTTCTATTCGTCTAAACAAGATAAAAATATTTCAAATAGTTATCTTAACTAAAAATCTTCTTACGCATTAAAACGATTCTTTGTGATATTGCAGCGCCTCTAGCTTCCCTAGTGCGTATCTTTCTACAGTCTGTTGTAAATTTATGAGGGTGTGAGTGCATGGCTGTTCAAGTTCCTGAGTGTATATCCACATGTTTTCCGAGACTTGATCTCAATTCTTCTGTAGAAACAAAAGGGGAAATCCAGACAGATTTGACGAAAATAGAACAGATTTGAAACAAGATTATAGAATTTGTGACGTCAATGGAAAGATGTGAGATTCGTATGGCCTAGCGAAAGCAATGCAGGAAGGATGTACAGGAACAGAATAAAAACACACACCCAATCAAAGAAAAATAAATAAATAAATGAGTGTGGGTGGGGACCAGGAAATTTCTCTTTATTCTTACAATTCTTACTCTTAGCGATAATTTACAATGAACAAAGCAATCACTTTATCTTTCTCCCACCCTCTTTCTCTCTTTCTGTCTTTTTTTTCTCTTCTCACTCACCATATATGTAAGGTATGAAACTTTCTCCTAAAGACATGCTTATAGCAGGCAATTAGGTGATTAACAAGCAAACCTTTTTTGCCGATTGACTAGATATTTCGATGTCCAGACACATTACTCATGGACCAATTTAAATAAAAGCGACTTTCTTTTTAACGGTGAAATAACATGCAAATGATAACTGAAAGCAAATGGAATCAAAGAGCTAAGTGTCAAATCAAATAGAATTATTACAAAGTACGCATAATACAAACTATTAATGGTTGGTGGTTATCCTCGTGCAACTAACGGTCACATCTCTTACTATATATATATATGATGTGATGGGTAAATTGTCTCCATTTCATATATTTTTAATTTCGCGCATGTGCGTGATTTGTTTTTTTATTTTATCGACTGCACAGTATAGTAGGTCAGTTGTAAACCGTCTGTGAAAAAAGAGCAATTCACTCCGCTAGAAATTTAGAAACGACTTGCTGTACTGCTTGGCATTCGCACCGGAAGCTTCAATACAAACATTTGAATGTTTGGGTGTTAATCTAAGGACAGTACAGAGAATTCGGAAAGTGTTTGATGAGCCTAATGGTGATTACTAAGGTACGGTAGGTCGGAAAACTTTCTCTGGTTGAATTTGTTGGTGAGGGCCTCAGATTCAGCATGGTGGCCTACATCAAGTGCTTTGAGGAGGTAGTGCTGCCATAGGTTAAAAGGGTGGCTGCTGGAAAACCCAATTTCTGACACCGTGCTACACAAGCAGGCGAACCCAGTGGTGGCTGATATCAAGTTCTGCGACCACATCAGCTCATACATTTGGTCACCTAACTCCCCAGACTGCAATATCTTTGATTAGTTGAGCAAGAGACCAAAAAACCTTCTTCTAAGACCAAAGATGAATTGAAGGCAAGGATTATGGCAGCATTCACTCACTTAAAGAAGGAAACCATTCAGAAGAGTTGCAAAAGCTTCCGAAGTCACATGGAGGCTGTTGTTGAAGCCAATAGCGATTTTATTGAGCAAATTTACTATTTAATTTTTCAAGATAATTTTGTGAAGTTTTGCTAAATATATTTGTTAAAATGAGATCTCAATGTTATTTTCATTTTTGCATAATTTATACAAAAAATTACCCATCGTACCCTGTGTGTGTGTGTGTGTGTGTGTGTGTGTGTGTGTGTGTGTGATATAAACATATGTAGTTAATTTGGTAAAAGTTTTGAGCATTTTCGATCTACTCTGCTTATCTACATGAATACTGGAGGATTCCTAAATTTTCTCAGTTTGATCATCTGACCAATTGACTAAACATCGGATCTTGGAATCTGTGTCATGTTGAAATCTTAGCTGTAGTGCCTGATCCGTCGTCTTCAATGAAACCTGTATAAAACAAGGATTGCTGCCCAAATACGCTATTATATATATTACATAAGTAAAATAAGGCGAAGAAAATTATTAATGGTACATTTAATGCATCGTTGATTTTTAAATCGGCTGATGTCTTGCGGTATAAACCACAGGTGGGCTTTGAACAAACACAAATTTGTCTGCGCAGGCGTGCGCAACAGAGATTGACTAGCCTTCCTAGCATACAAATGTCCTTGAAAAACACGTAACCGACTATTATGCGTGTGCATATGTATGCTCAGTTCAGTACAAAATAAAGGATAAGAAGAAAAAGATTGTGTGAGTAAGGATCGAATTCATTATATAGTAATATTCAGAATTTAATAATTAAGAGCTAACATATCAAAGTTTCAGAGGAATATAAAATATCCACACAAAATGAGGATCAGCTGACCTATCGATATATCAACACAGTTGGTTACAGAGAAAATCTAAAATAATCTAGAATAATATTAGAACGTTATTGAACATAATAGCAAATGACCCACACAATATAATAAAAATGTTTCAACTAATTGCCGTTGATTTGATTAAATTATAAAAAAGTCAATATTGTATCTTATGAAAAAAAAAAGACACTTTACAACAGATCATTGTCAGTCAACTCAAAAATGACAACTCGTCTACACAGATATAAACCACGCTATTTCTTACCCTAAAGAGATAAACGAAGCAGGTAGAGATGAAAAAACTTAACGACCGCTGGAACAACATGACAGTTTATCTCACTGAATAAGTTTTCACTTCCTTTTCTCTTGTAAAATGTGAGTAAGGACATTTTTTTAAAATTTCAGTACAAGACCTGACTGTTTACTATCAAAATATACATTTGTAGAAAATCAACTTGCAAAGCACTTTGTTGTGAAAATGTTAATAAATTGCTGTTTGAAATTTTATCGCAATAATTGTAAGTTTGTTTGCTATATTCATTGAGACTATCACAAATTACTAACGCTATTGTTATCACTACAACTGTCTGTGAGAGTATCTTGATAACCATTCTTCTACGACGTGGTACCACAAAAATGTCTTAACTGGAAGTGAAACCGATGTGTTTTTGGAAGTGTTTTGTTTCTTCAGAGGTATGGCTCTGCCATTTTTAATTCTTATCTGAATTGGTTTTTCAAATTTTTTCTCTTTCTTTCTTTGTCTCCTCCCAGAAGTGCCGACTCCATGTCATCTTTAAATTCTCTTTTTTTTATTTCTCGTTTGAAATCGCTTTTATCGATCCTTGTCTTGCCTTGCTTTTTTTTATTCTAATGCTGTACTAGTTGGCTATTCAAGGATGCTTCTAAAAACTGACCTGTATCTTCTCCTTACGTCTCCACGTAACATATTTGAATGTTAGTTAAACATGGTCTAAAAGCTCTGTTGGTAACCGATTCGACTCTCCAAATAAGTTATTCTGATGGTACATTCGAAGAAATTATCTGAAAGTTAAACCGATGTCTTTTTGTTTTTCGAAGTTTTTTTCAAATATATGGCTCTACCATTTTTAATTCTTCGTTGAATCTGTAATGCACTTCTCAACTTTAAGGCAAAACTTAGTAACGTTTTTATTTATTATTTATATATATATTTTAGGAGAAGATAGACTTTCCTATCGTCCGGTTAATACTTCTTACCCGTTCTCTTGAATAGGAGCAGAGGCTCATTCATTGTTTCCTGTTTAGAAAGTGGTTCTCTGTTCCTTTCCTATTCTCAGGCCTTAACAGTGGTGTTGTAACGATATTTTTATTATGTGTGGATGGTGGCTGTTACATTATACGTGATCCATTCATGCTGATGGATTCGATATTAAGAAGGAAGGCAGGGACTCCGGATCTGACATGTTTTATTCATGCTCGGTCATTACAGGAAGTGGAGAAACCAAGGGCAGATTATAAGCCCTTGTCTTAAGGGATCATGCTAAGGGGAACAACTTATCTACTTATCATGACATCTCCCTTTCTCAATTGAGAGTGGGCTCATTTAATAATTTTTTTTTTTTTTAATTTCTCTTTTCTTTTTTTTTTTTTACTTCTAGTTTTTTAAGATTGCTACTGGGGGCTAGAGTCTATCTATTTGTAGGGGGAATCTTTAGAGGTCTAGCCTCTGAGGAGTCTTTACACACCGCATGGATCGTCTCGGCTTTGGGACGGGTCTGTAGTGCCTGCTGATGGGGGGTTCAGAGGTTGGCTGTTTTACCAACATGGGTTGTGCTCGTTCCTCTGGTAATATTCTTTGCTTGGGTTCTGTCACTGGTGAACTCTGCTGAGTATACTGAAGTAGTGGAGTACTGACACTATTATGTGCACTATTATTTTGGTCATCATTGTTCCTTATTGGGTCTCCCTTAGCTGGTCTGATATATTGTCGATTTCTTCTGTGGATATTACCACTTTCAGACTCAACTATGTACGACCTTGGATGGGTGTCATGATGACGGATCACCCCAGGCTCCCATAGCCTTGTTTTCTCATGCTGGACATAAACTTTTTGTCCAGCGTATAGACGTGAATGCTGTCTACTATTCTGCCTGTTGTAATATTCTTTTGATTTTTCTTTTTGCTTTAGAATTTCCATTCTTGTTTTTTCCTCATCCAGCTGTTGTTTTGACACCAGTGGGGTCCGTATCTGTCGACCATTCAGCAACTCCGCTGGTGAGCCAAGGTTTGCTGATATTGGTGTGGCTCTATAAGCCATCATCGCTAGATAACTGTCTTGTCCAGTTTCACGCGCCTTCAGCAGTATTTTCTTACACACTCCAACCATCCTTTCTGCAAAGCCGTTGGATTTCGGGTAGTGCGGTGAGGATGTCTTGTGCAAGAAACTGTAAGTTGCTGAGAAGTTTCTGAACTCCCAGCTTGTGAACTGTGTGCCGTTATCTGTGTATACGATTTCCGGTACACCCCTCTCCTCGAATATCGCTTTTATGTGTTTAATAACAGCTGCTGATGAGGTGGATCTGAGCCGACGTATGAATGGGCTTCGGCTGTACTGATCTGCTACTAACAGGTACTCATTCCCTGCCATTGTGAACAGATCTGCACTGATGTATTGCCATGGGTAAGTAGGGGTTTCATGCTGATGCATAGTTTCAGCTGGAATACTTGTCTGATATTTTTGGCAGGTTCTGCAGCTATTGATAAAGTCTTCAATGTCTTTATTCATCCCTGCCCAGTATATTACTGTACGGGCTCTCAGTCTTGTCTTCTCTACCCCTTGATGTGCTGCATGGAGTTCTTCCAGTATCCCTTTTTGTAGAGATGCTGGTATTATGATTTTGCTACTCTTGAGCAAAATGCCATCCTCAATTCCTATCTCATCTCTGAAGTTCCAGAAAGGTAGGAGGCGGCTTGGGCAGCTAGCTCGATTGGCTGGCCACCCTGACATCACTATACGTGCAAGTTCTATTAATAATGGGTCCTGTAATGTTTCGACCCTAATGTTCTCTATCCTAGTTGGTGAGAAGTTGAAACATTCCATCGTGGCGTGTACATTGAGATCAATTCCTTTGATGTGTTTGCTGGGTCTTGGTGATACTCGTGATAGGCAGTCTGCAATTGGTACTGCTTTTCCTGGGGTATATTTTACAGTAAAGTCATATCCCTCCACTTTCAGTAACATTCTTGCAAGTCTTGGAGGTGCTTGCGCTATGTTTTTGAGTGCTATGGATTCTAAGGGTTTATGATCTGTTTGGATTGTTATCTTGTGACCCCAGACATAGTGGTGAAATCTCTCCAAACCAAAAATGATGGCTAACATTTCTCTTTCTATGTTTGAATATCGAGTTTCTGGACCCGACAGTGTTTTGCTTGCAAATGCGACTGGCATCTCTTTTTGAAGAAGTGCTGCACCAATACCTGCTGTAGATGCATCGACTTGTAATATTATTGGTTCTTTTGGATCGAAATACCTAAGTATTGTAGCTTTCCGGATCTCTTCCTTGACTTTTTCGAATGCCCCTTGTTGTTGAGATGACCATTTAAAATCATTTTTTGTGGATATTAAATCCCGAAGGGGTTTGGTCAATGTTGCGAGTCGCGATGAGAACTTGTTTAGGTAATTCACTAGACCCAGAAAACTGGTGAGTTGTTTTTCGTCCCCAGGAGGTTGCATTTGTTCGATAGCTTCCACTTTCTTAGGGTCTGGTTTGATACCATCTTTTGAGATAATGTGGCCATAGAAGGGTATCTCAGATGTCTTTACAACAAATTTCTCCGGGTTGAATTTGCAGTTTATCTCCCTTGCTCTTAGCATCAGCTTTCTTAGTGCTTTGTCATGGTCACTGCCATCCTCTTCGAATCCATATACAATCATATCATCGCATATGGATAGTACATTTCTTATGTCGCCAAAATTTTCTTCCATAGCCCTTTGAAATTCATCTTGGGCACATTTTATTCCCATTGGGAATCTGTTAAACATGTATCTACCATGTGGGGTTATAAAAGTTGTGAGCTTTCTTGACTTGTGATCTAAGTTCAAATGCCAGTATCCCGACTTTATATCTACAGTAGTAAACCATCTTGCACCGTGTAGCTTTGCTGTGATATCTTCAAATGTTGGGGTGACATAATGGGGTCTGCGTATCGCCTTGTTTAAGTCCCGAGGGTCCAAACATAGTCTGACTGCGCCATTGGCCTTAGTCACACAAACAATTGAATTAACCCATGGTGTTGGTTCTGTCACCGGAGATATTATACCTTGGGTTACCAGGGAGTCTAGTTCAGCCTTAACTTTTCCTTTGAGAGCTATTGGGATCCGTCGAGGTGGATGGACAACTGGTTGTACAGTTGGGTCCACATGAATCGTGTATTCACCAGGTAGACAGCCTATGGAATCGAATACATCGGGAAATTCCCGAATTATCTTGTTCCTTTCTTGTATGTTTCCTTTGAGGCTTGATCTTGGCACTGGAATGGGTTTTGTCTTGTGTTGGGGTCGTTGAGCATCCCCTGACTGTACTGCTGTAGCTGGAGTGTCTGATTTCACAGCTAAATTTAGGGTTACTAACTCCAAATCCCGTGAAGATTTCAGTCCTATTAACATTGGTCCCTGAGAATTTACAACATGGAATGTTGTGATGATATGTCTGTCTCGGAACCTTACCCCTAATCGACATGTCCCTTCCTGATTGATTACTGATCCACCGAAAGCAATCAATCGGACTGGAGACTTTTCCAGTTGAATGCCCGTCAGTTTTTTATACAGCGTCTTTGGTAGCAGGTTGCTCATTGCTCCTGTGTCTATTTTCGCTTTTACAATTATTTGTCCTTGTTTGTTGCCGATTTTTAGTTTGGCATATGCCTCCGCAGCGTTTGTTGGTAAATTTCGGATTGAGTGAAAGTAGTAATCTTCATTCGAGTCACTATTTTCGTCCTGAGTTGCTGTGTGGATTCTTCTGTTTTTATTCCACTGTTGTTTTGTTCTTATATTTTTCCTTTGCTTCTTAGTTCGGCAAACGTTCGCAAAATGTCCTTTGTTGTTGCATAAGACGCATGTTTTCCCTTTTGCAGGGCACTCTCCACGAGGGTGTTGTCTGCCACAGCATCCACATTGCGTCTGTCTATTTTTTGCTCGTATCATGTGCGTGCTACTGTCTTCCAACGGGATACGGATAGCCTCAACTTGTTTACAAGTCACTTCCTCCGTCTCTGCTATGCGTAGAGCTTTTGCGACGGTCAGGTCGCTCCCTTCCTTGATTAAGGATTTCTGTGCCGACTTTGAATAAATGCCGAATATGAAAAGGTCAACTACGAGTGTGTCTTCTACCACTTGCTCGTATTCACATTGTTTGGCTATTTGACGAAGTCGTTTAAAAAATGAGTGTGCAGACTCGTCTGGGCTTTGGCGACATTGTAGTAATTCGTGTCTGGCCACGCGAAAATTCGAACGCGGGCTTACATACTGCTTAAAATGTGTAATATATGCTTCGGCAGTTCTTTCCTCGTCGTCCCTAAAAGAGAATGTGTCACTTATCTCTTGTCCTTCGACGCCAGTCCACAGAAGGAGATACCGTAACTTGATATCATCATCCACGTCTCGCATCGGACCATCAAAGTGAAGCCTGACTTGCCGGATAAATCTATCCATTGCCTTGGATAGGTTCGCACTAAACCAATCTATCGTTGGTGGAGGTATTTGGAATGAAGCTGCCATGGTAGTTCCGTTATTTCTCTTATTTTTTTTGAAATTATAGAGAAAATTCTCTTACCTTCGTTGGCGAATGCGCATGTGTTGACGCTCCCTTTTTTTTTTTAAGGGTTGTCCCAAAATTGGGCTAAATAATCCTTTTTCCTCCGTAATATCCAAGTCTGTTTCCCGTGTGGGTATTTGTAATCCCTTTTTCTGACACCATGTTACATTATACGTGATCCATTCATGCTGATGGATTCGATATTAAGAAGGAAGGCAGGGACTCCGGATCTGACATGTTTTATTCATGCTCGGTCATTACAGGAAGTGGAGAAACCAAGGGCAGATTATAAGCCCTTGTCTTAAGGGATCATGCTAAGGGGAACAACTTATCTACTTATCATGACAGTGGCAACGTCTTTTCATACTGTAGATACCGGGTTGGTAGTCTTCTGGTTGCTGATTCCTAACTGGTAATTAGGTGTCCGAACTATTGCGTAGCGTCTAGAGACGCATAAAATCGGGGATTTTGTAGTGCCATATCACGTATGGAAGGGTGTCCATGCAAGCATCTCCGGTGGACAACCTCGAGGCCACATTATGTTGTAGTCTGCACCAGTTCTTTTCCCGCACATGTTACATTTGACGACCGACTTCTGCTACTAACCTAGACCTTTTCCTTAATATATTACACCATAACTATAACCAACCAAATATGTTAAACTAAACCAGCCCAACAAAAAACACCTAAACCGCTCAACATTTCTTTCTCCTTCATTCATAGTATTCGTACCAAATTCTGCAGTGTGTAATCGTTCGTCTTTGAAAAGTCTCCGGGTATCCTAGCTCTCTGTGAAAGTAATTTTAACTCTGAAATGCCCGCTTCTGAGTTCTCGATTCCTGGCTAACTTCCTCTCTTTAAAAAAAGTTTAATGTCCACATGCATGGCCTGGGAGTTTAAGTCCTCGAACATCTCCTGCTAGCTAGGGAACTCTCTCTTGAATCTCCAGGGCACTCCTACATATGTATCCGTCTCTCTTTGCTAATTCCATTCAGCTATCTCTTCCTTCTCTACCGTTCTTCTTCCTCTCATGACTGTTTCGTGCTAGATAGTATTTCTGATAATATAGAAAATGTCATCTCCCTGCATTCATTTGCAAATATATTTGTGTTTGGTGACTTTCATTATGACAGGTGGTTTAAATACTCTGTCACTGGCCTTGCTGACATCCAAATCCACTACCTCTCAATTTCTCCCACAAGTGGTGGACATCCCCACGATTTTCTCCAGTATCCTTGAATGACACGCTTCTCTTCTAGTTCACGTTACCTCTATCTCTGACTCATGTCATGCTATGCAGCTCTGCCCGCTTAGTAAACTCTCATCACGCGGTGGTGTCTGTATGCATCTCTTTCCGCTACTCACCAGCCAAGAGCATCCTATCAACAAAATATCTTTCTGTTATCAACGTGTGGATTGGGACTCGTTCCGTGATTTCCTTCGTGACGTCTCTTGGAGCAAACATTTCAGACTCCCTGTTCAAGACTGCACCTCTGAGATCTCCTTCTGGGTGAAAGCCAACATCGATGCTTTCATTCCAGCAAGGAAATTCAAAGTTAAATCTCATTCATCTTTTTGGTTTTCACCTGCATGCTAGGCCGCTATAAACCACAGGAATTATGTCTTCCGGCTGTACTATAGTGACACGTCTGATTACAAGAGACGTCTCTTCGTCTCTGCTCGTAATGCATGCAAGCGTGTACTAAATGAAGCAAAGTTATTGTTTGCTGATAGAATGAAACAATGTATAGAATCTCTCAAGTTCAGTTCTAGAGATTACTGGCGGCTCTGCAAGAGTGTGATTAATAACAGCAAATGCTCAATCCGTCCTTTATTCAATCATTTCAAAGTTCCCACATGTACAGCAGACAAGATTGAAGACTTTACTCGCAAATTCTCTTCCAACTCAACACTTGACTCGTCTGGAGTATCCACACTCGATTTTACACCTAGAACAGAGGCTCTACTAAGTGACATGTGCATAAGGCTGTCTCTGTTCTCGAACATCATTTCTAAATTAGTCTCAAGGCAAGCTGGAGTGATGGTATCCTAGCTGTCGTTCTACAGAAATGTGCCTTTGAGCTGGATCCAGTCCTCCTCAAATTATACAGCCATTATCTCTCTGCGTTCTCCTTTCCAGCATGTTGGAAGTCCTCTTCTGTAATTCTTGTTTTTAAGAACTCTGGAGAACACTCTGACCCGTCTAACTATCGCCTTCTTAGTCTCTTATCGCTTTTAAACAAAGTATTCGAGGCTCTAATCAATGCTGAAGTGGTTAAACATCTCATCTCACCTCTCACGACCAACTCTCTGACAGACAATATGGCTTTTGCTTCGCCAGGTCTACTGCTGATGTTCTAACAACCATCACTGAATATGTATACCAATATTTTGATAATATCGGTGAAGGTCGATTTGTGGCTCTAGATATTTCGAAGGTGTTTGATATTGTTTGGCAAACTGGTCTTCAACGCAAGTTCCAGGATTATGGAATTATAGGACGATTGTTTGATTTAATCCAATCGTTCTTATCAAATCGTGAAATGAAGGTAGTTTTGAACGGGCACGCTTTCAGATACTTTTACACGAACGCGGGTGTCCCTAACTAGAACTTTAAATTTCTCTCGTTTCTCTGTCGCTGGCTGGTAACAGACTTCTTGATGTTATGTAGATGTCAATGCTTTCTTTGATGTTAACATATCTTTTTGATGTCAAAAAAGTTTTCGTATTTACTGACTTGAGCCTGAGTTATTCAAATATTTAGGCTCACCCTTGTCCCATTATCCAGGATGTTATTAGTTTGAAGACACGTTTCTCATTGATCAATATATACGAAAGAAATGTCCATAAGCTGGATATGAATCCTTCACAAATTTTGGCGAGTCTTAGCCGGTGAGCCGAAAAAGATATACATTTGTAACAAATTTTACACAAACCGTTTGGCTTACATAAAAAACAATTCTCTAAAAAAACATGCATGAAAAATGACACACACACACGCGCGCGCGCACACACACACACACACACACACACACACACACACACACACACACACATATATGAACGAACTGAGATAGATAGATAGATAGATAGATAGATAGATAGATAGATAGATAGATAGATAGAGATAGAAACAAACAGATCAATATGAACAAACAGAAATTGATCATTTCTAAATGAATTTCAAATGTTTAGTGAAAAGAACAATGAAAGACACATGGGAATAAGTATTGAACCTTTATCGACTCTGCCCATTTCTCAATATCGATATTTTAATGGCCAAACATCAGAATATTGTTCTTGAAAAGTAGGTCGAGCTGAAAAGTTTTCAGCACACCCTCGTACCGCAAAAAATATGAATGGTTTTGTTAACATTTCAATGCTTATTTACTTAACATGTAACAGCTAATGCCGATGAATATCATAAGGAATTGATTAGTAAACATATTTCGCGAGGCAGTTCCCACACCTAAGTAAAATAAATCTAAAGTAATAAAACCTATATCGATACACATAAACACACATATCTATAGATATAACATGCACACATACAAATTCAAAGTTTAGTTGTGTGTATCATCGATTTATGTAAGTAAATTCACTCATTTTTGATAACTGACTTTTAATTTTTTTAAAAATATAAAAGTTTTCTTGAAACTTTCATTTTAGTTTTAATTGAAAGCTAAATGATTAAATTTAATATTTCCAGTAAGCAAAATATTCTGGCGTATTTCAAACAAAAATTATATTGATAGCAATCTAAAATTTTGAATTTTTTAAATTTTGAAACTTTTAGGTCATTTTTGAGCGATTGACACATTTGTAAACAAAAATAAATTATACATCTGTGACACATTATTTTTTAAAAATTAGAAAATTTAATATTATATTAATCTTATTTACACAAGTATTTATAGCATGAAATTTAGAATAAAACTATTTCTTAAACACAGTGTTGATCTTTTTTTTACCTTTCACCCGTATTTGACACGTGATGACAGCTAGACAGATGCGAGATAAGATAAGTGTATGACGACCGGAATTGACAAAATTGTCTAAATATATTTTCCTGTAAGAGTAAGAAACCATGAAACACATGATCTTTTAATGTACACACAGAAATTATCATACAAAAATAAATTTCAAATACGCACAAAAAAAAAAAAAAAAAATTAAAAATTATTTTAAAACTACAATAGATTTGTATTAAACTTTTCAATTTTTGATTAGTAAATATAGCCTTCACTTAATACCCTAACGTCTACAAGTCATTGAATTATTTAAAAAATCTTTTTAAAACTTTATAAATTATTATAATAAAAAAAATGAAAATAATTATTTTAAAATTCATTATTAAGCGAATTTTTTTTCTTTTGACTATAATTTCTTTAATTTATATTATTTATTAAATAAATTAAAGGCTTATCTGATTAAATAATGTCATAGTTTTATTGCAATTTTTATTTTACTTTTGGGAGCAGATTTTCGGAAAGAGGGACCAAATGATTGAAAAGAATCATAAATGTTTTACATACTCCAATGAGACCTTCGTTTAACTAATAAAACCAATTTTGCTTACAAAATTTACTTTCTTGAAATTTCATGAATTTACGTAGAGTGGGGTAACAGATGTAAAAAATTACTAAGATTTTTAAAAAATAATAATTTCAAAAGTAATTTCATTCATTTGTGAATAATTTCTGATAGTTTCATTAAAATTCGACAATTATTTGATTTTTGCAAGAATTTCCAAATGAATGTGTTTGTCACCAGAAAAAAACTGAGTTACGTAATCTCACATTTCCCATTGTAACCTTTCGTAACGATTTGGTTACCCGCTAACGAAAATAAAAACAAGATTTTTACCAAAATTTCGAACGTGCTAGAAAGGATTAAAACATTTTTTTAAATAATTAAAAAATAGTTTCTTTCCTGTTAATAATAAAATAAACATTTTGATGGAAAAACTTCCTTTTTATTAAGTTTGGGTGCTTTTTTCTTCATAATCTGCTGTTTTTCAGCGATTTAGTGGAGGTACCTAAGGGACCAACAGGATATCGCAAAGAGGAACGAGATAATCATTATTATATAAAGCATCCCGTGGGAAAAGAAGTGAAGAGGGTGAAACTTGGTCCTTATACAATAATTTGGCAATCGCTAGCAAATCTTCGGTAGACAAGTGGTGTAATCCTACAAATGTTATTTTTTCTTGCTCAAATCTCATGTCGTATTGCAGACAACAGAGAATAGTGCACAATATACAATTCCCTAAGCTTACTTGACTACACACACGCATATCTACCAATACTAAGATATAATTATTTTCTCAAATGCAAGTTTCTCGCAATCTTTCATAGGAACTTCACACACTCATACATATTTTAGGGTCAACTTTATATATACACTTTATATAATTCCTTTTTTATTCTATTTAGTTTGCTTGAGCAATAAAATATGCTGTTACTAACTGTACGTAACTGTTTGTGTGTTCCTTCTTATTTTCATAATTAAAGAAATTTCATTGCGTTCATACATATTATAATTAAACATTCTTCAACACAAAGAAATAGAGTCTTCAAGAATACAGTGTTAAATTTTTCATCTTTTTCTTTTACGGTTATATTTTTGTATTTAATTCTTCCTGGTGAATTTTCCTTAACGCAGAAAAAATGACCAACAGACTTACAATATTACACAATTCGATAAAAAAAGAAATTAAAAAAAAAATGAAGCCAGTGAAAGCACTGCGGGGTGAAGATCATTTCCCTAAATGTAATTTTCAGGTATTTAATATTTATTCTATCGTTCAGTGATCAAGATCGCCACAAACTAGAGAGCATGTCAATCGTAATGTTGTCAGAATATTTAGTTTGCTAACTTACAGAAATTAAAAGGACAACACATGATATTTTCGTGTAGATCACAATGATCTCAGATTTGTATAGTAGAATACATACAACTAATTTCTGGCATATAGGTCATTTTCAAAGCTTTTAAAACATTACCAAGGCGGTAATGTAGCCCTCACTATAACACTAATTCACAAAGAAAAGGTTCTAATGTATTTCATATGTAATGTTACTACTGATTATACACACGCGCGCACACACACAAACACATAAATAAATATCCATATTATTCTACGTCTATAGCAATCATCAGGTGCATTATTTTGAATTGACGGTTTCTAGACGTGAATTTTTATTTTTGGTTCTCGCATTGTTTAAGATCGTTATAAATTATAAATGTGGGGTGCCATCTTTTAATTTACTAAATGTATCATTTAATTTGGTTTATAACAAAACCTAATCATGAAATTGAAAAGCATAATAGTAGAAGTTTATTAACAACTTTAGAAAAAATTTAGGGCCAGATTTTGGACGTTAATTTTACTGGAGACCACATGTTTATTAACTGTAGAAGAAGGCATTGGAAAGTAAAATAAAAAAATAAAAGAATATATATATATATATATATATATATATATATATATAAGAAGTAAAAGAAAAGGTAGATTAAAACCCACTGTTCATGTATTTACTTTATAAAGTGTTCTTAATACAAAGTAGAGCTTAAAATTGTAATTTTGTTATTACAAGGGTTTATATAAAGCATAATATCGCTACACAAAAAAATTCATTTTTCAGAACAATACTGTTCTTCTTCAGGTGATATTTTAAAATAAATGGTGAACATGATCTTTTAAATATCACCAGAAGAAGAACAGTATTTGTGTAATGATATTGTAATTTTAATACCAATGCCCACCAAGATTAATTTTAAGTCTTCCCACATATTCTCCAAAGTAAAAGTTGCTTTACTCTGATTGGTCCACATTGTACATACAATAATGCCTCCCTGATGAAAGAGGTCTTGCTTGTTCTTAACCTTTTAAAGCCATTCATTTCGAAATAACAACATCACTTGAAAAGACATAAAAAGTGTCGAAACAAAATAGCTACTTTTGTAGTGATATATTAACATATCAATGTTATAATTTATTAATAAATATTATTATTATTATTAGCTCTACTTTGTATTGAGCACTTTTTTAAAAATAGTGTTTCTTTGGATGGGGAATATTATTCCACCCATACTTATATATATATATATATATATATATATATATATATATATCATATCACCCCAAGCAAGGCGATAACGCCACTGATGCGCAGGGGGCTACGTAAGAGTAAGAAGATTGGAAAAGAGAAAACCGAAACCACATCCAAAACAGGGAACAAGGGCTGATCCTCTTCACCTGCTCAATAGACGTGGGTGGAGTGTGAACCAGGTGATAGTTTAGTCTATCTACTCCAATTGAAAAAGAAAAAAGAATAAAAAGATTGGAAAAGAGAAAACCGGAAACCACATCCTAAACAGGGAACAAGGGATGAGTCTCTACACCTGTTCAATAGACGTGGGTGGAGTGTGAACCGGGCGATAGATGAGTCTATCTACTCCAATTAAAAACAAAAAAGAGTAAAAGAATGGAAAAGAGTAAAAGACTGGAAAAGAGAAAACCGGAAACCACATCCTAAACAGGGAACAAGGGATGAGCCTCTACACCTGTTTAATAGACGAGGGTGGAGTGTGAACCGGGCGATAGTTTAGTCTATCTACTCCAACTGGAAAAGAAAAAAGAATAAAAAGATTGGAAAAGAGAAAACCGGAAAGCACCTCCTAAACAGGGAACAAGGGATGAGCCTCTACATCTGTTCAATAGACGAGGGTAGAGTGTGAACCGGGCGATAGTTTAGTCTATCTACTCCAATTAAAAACAAAAAAAGTAAAAGAATGGAAAAGAATAAAAGATTAGAAAAGAGGAAACCGGTCACATGACACATGGTCATTTTATAGTGGGTATTCCCGGCCATATAGCCGGACCAAAAATGTCTGTCTATTTTTCCCCAATCGTGGTTCTACCCTTAGGCGGAACCACGACTGGGTTTGTGCTCTCTACTCGGAAGCAGAGAGCGCCCTCTACCCGAAGGCAGAGAGCTGACAGTGTCATAGAAAAGTCAGGCGAATGCCTAAGAGTTTGTTACATCTGTTTCCTATTCCATTATAAAATTTGTTTTTTGCGATGACGTGATTCCGTTATTTTTCTTTTTCGATAAGTTCAAACTCTCAAAAGTCTGTCTCAGAAGTTATTATTCAAGAACTTGATTTTCTCTTTTTTCTTTTTCTTTGATAAACTATCAGCGATTCTTTCAAATTTTCTTCATCCATCATCACCGTTCATTCATATGTCTTAACAGATATGTCCTTTACAGAGACAAATTGAACGGTTAAGATTCTATTAGTTATAGGATCTGATTGAATCAATCATCAAAAAATAAATTACAATATTTACTAAGTTTACTAAAACGTTTATTTTTACGTTAACTTTATAAAACTATTTTTATTATTTTAAAGATGTTAGCTTCGCTTAATCGTCTAGGTTGTGTTATTTTGTTTGGAGTTGATTTTTATTGTTCAGATATCTATCACGTGTAATAAATTAATAGATAATTATTTTTAAATGTATGTATTAAAATATTATCTTATATGTTACATAAATGTCATATTTTAATAAATAAATAATAATACATGATGTTCTAAATAATACATAAAAATTAGCAGCATAATACATACAAATACATTCAATGAAAGATTCCAACCGCAAAACCTTATTACATTCAAATTTATTTCTTTATTTTTCTGAAAATTTGAAACCTGACATCAACTTGGCTTTGTATATATTCTTCACTTCAATTTAAACAGAAATGTCTTCCTTATTATCACGCACGTATACATTAACATTACAGACCAACAAACACACATTAATACTCTTTACCAAGATTTTCTGATTCTCATTTTTAAAAAAGTGGCCACGTTTTAATGCACATGACATGCGTATTATCACGCACGTATGCATATAAATAAAAAAGCGTTCCTATTCATGCATACATTTACAAAGATTGTCCACATGCATACATTAAAAATACTCGTCTGTTATTTTATTACATGTGATACATATTTGACCAAAAACAATCAACCTCAAACAGGATTCCAGTATATTGCCTCTTTGTTAAAAAAATTCTTTTCTCATTTTTAACCCAATCTCTGAAGAAGCTTTAATAAAAGTGAAACATGTTAGATTGAGATACGTTTACTAGCTTGTTCGTTATTCATTCTATCATATATATATATATATATATATATATATTGCTTTAAAAATCACAAACGGAAACATCTCTCAAGGGATCCCTTTCGCATCACATCAGAAGAGAACCGTTAGTAGTGGTCAAAGAACGAAAAAATATTCACGTAAGCAAAAAGGGGTGGAACAGATGCGTGTAAACAATTAGCGAGGGGAATAAAATTGAGGGGAAATATGTACAATTAGATAAAATATGTACAACAATATGTACAAAAATAAATAGGTGAAAGAGGGGGGATGAGTGTTAAAAAATGTCCCGAACAAGTTCAACGACTTGACGAACTCTTTCTGTCAACAGCGAGAGGTGTTTACGCCAAAGAATCGAGACCGACTCCAGAATCCTTAAATGGTTAATGGAGTCGGCTCTGTGTAGCACCCTGAACGAATCACCTTCATAGGGCTTGGCACAAGCTGGATTATCCAACAAGTGCTGGCCGATGGCCGATTCCACGGAAGTGGGGCGAAGGCAACTTATTTTACCTAGTCTAATCTGTGAAGGAATGTGTTGGTTGATACGGGTCTGCAAATGTAAGCCCTTAAGGCTTTGAAATCTAACTCGGACATTTATATTTGTAAACCAGATAAAGGTGCTGGTATTGTGATAGTGAATCGAACGGATTATATTCGAAAAATGCTCGTCATTTTAAATTACCTATTTATTTTTGTACATATTGTTGTACATATTTTATCTAATTGTACATATTTCCCCTCAATTTTATTCTCCTCGCTAATTGTTTACACGCATCTGTTCCACCCCTTTTTGCTGACGTGAATATTTTTTCGTTCTTTGACCACTACCAACGGTTCTCTTCTGATGTGTTGTTGGCGAAAGGGATCCCTTGAGAGATGTTTCCGTTTGTGATTTTTAAAGCAATTTACAGGGTTTGTACCGTCAAACAATTATATATATATATTGTAATGGTTGTTGCAATGGTTTATAAATACATAGTAACACTACACAAAAATTTTACGTTTCGAAGCTGCTATGAGCGCTTCTCATCGGGTGATAATTTGGAATGAAGATTAAATGGTGAAAATGGTTTATTTATAGTGATATTATGTTTAAGTGAATGTAGGGTGGAAGCTTATTCGGATTTAGTCGGCTGTATTGTAGCCTTAGAGATATAGCTTTGAATTAAGAGAGGTAGCTTAGTTTAAGACAGGTTCCTTATTTATTTTGTCTGGGTAGTTCTTATATTGGGATTTATGGTTTCTTTTAAGGAAGGGTATACATTTTTTGTTTATTTTACTGCTATCTAAGTGTGATGGAAGTGGTGCCGCTGTTAATGAGAACATGTAAATAAATGTTGGGTGGAAGTTTAGAATGATCTAGTCGTCCGTTTGTGGTTCTAGAGATGCTGCTTTGGGTTAGGAGAAGGGTGTGGGGCAGCTTAGTTTTGGACAGGTCACTTTTTCGTTTAGTTTAGGTAAATTTATATTGGGATATATGTTTTTTTTTGGGGGGGCAGTGTCGATAGTTTTTATTTTACTACTATTTATAGGTGGATGGAATTGCTGTGGGATTTATTTTCTTTTATTTCTACCATTGTAAAAACCATTACAATATAATTCTCTACGTTGTATCGAGCACTCTTTATAAAAGTAAATGCATGAACAGCAGGTAAGAAAACCTACGTGTTCTATAACCTTGTTACAATATATATATATATATATATATATATATATATATATATATATACATATATATATATATTACTATGTTCAAATTTATCTATATACCCCAGTTTATTCATATCTAGATATGTATCTCTCTATGTTTATATATGTTTCTATGTGTCTTCACGTTTATGTGAGCATATGTACACATGTGTACATTTATGCATTGACAAAAATATGAAAATATATAATTACAGTTATATAAATCTAGAATGAAAAGTGTGTGTTTATATTATAAATTATATACAGGTCTCATTGATAAATAGTCATTATTTTTATTATGGTGACTTACCCATATGACACATGAACTCTCCCAAACTATATATAAGCAGCAGTTCTGCTTTTTAGTCAGCAGAGAGTAAGAGCGGAATCTATTCCAGCAGATAATTCTGACAGCCGGAGTAACAGTCACGCTAATAATCTCTCATTGGTATATTGTTGTACTACTGTCTTTGTTAAATATATTTGTTTAAATCTATTCCTTCTTTGGGTCTTTATTTCTGACCTCAACAAGGTCACCACAACTTGACAACGAGGATTCTTAAGGACCCTTGAGGATCCAAAAGAACTGCGTGGAATTTGTCAATATAGGTTCAACGTTGTACGCACGGAATTCTATTTTTGTTACACTTTTTTCTATTCAATATTACTTGGCAATCCTTAAAAAGAAACCGAACGAAATAAAGTGTAACTAACTTACACTGAACTTGAACGTGAGCTAAACTACGAGAATTCATATTTTTCGAGAAAAAAGCACTCGTGAGTCCCTAAGTGAGTAAGAAATTAGTTATTTTTTATTCTCTTTCAATTAATCGTTATTTCGTTTTACTGAATGAGTAAAAACCTATTCAAAAAAAGAAAAGTTTTCATTTGAATTTAATTTGAATTCGGCTATCCTAAATAATAAATAATAAATAAGAGACTGATAAACATGGACGAATTTAAATCCGCCATGCTCGATTTTCTTAAGTTTCAACTTGAACAGCAAAACCAACAGGGGTTTAAATGGCAAGCAAAACCAACGGGAACTTAAATGGCAAGAAAAGCAACTTGAGCAGCAAAAAAGAATAGGGCAACTTCAGTTCGATATACAAAAAAACGACTTGAAATTTAAAACCAAACTGAGAAAGAACGACTTGAAATGCTAAATCACGCTGAAAAAGAACGGCTTGAATGTCAAAAACAAACTGATGACAGACATCAGAAACTCGAAGAAATTCTACTTCACACTCAACAAGAGCAAAGAAACTTGTTGAAACTGGCAAACTGGGACAAATTAATGAAAACAAAATGCGTTTTCAGAAAACACGATCTGGAGCGCAATAGACACTTTTACGATTTCTCCGGGCGAGGATATAACTTTCACCTCTTTTTTAGAAGATTCGATGATTTATATGCCACAGATTGCATAAATTAGTCGAACTCTAAGAAAGTTCGCCTTCTTCGAAAACTGGGCACCACAGAGCACACCAAATTTGTGAATTATATTTTACCCCGTAAAACAAGCAAATTGATATTCACGGAAGCGGTTAAACTTCTTACAGAACTTTTTACTTCTAAAACTTCCCTCTTTCATAAGAAATGGGGTGCATTAATTTAAACAGAAAGAATAGTGAAGATTTCACTACGTTTGCGTCGGTCGTGAGCAAGCATTTCGACGATTTTAAACTGTCAGAATTGAGTGTAAATAATTTCAAGTGTTTGGTATTTGTTCAGTGACTCGTTTCAGCTAACGACACTGAAATTAGACGTAGAGTTCTAAATAAATTGGAAAATGAACAAAACCTTACTCCCCAACAAATAGCGGAGGACTGTCAGAGATACGTAAGAATACGCCAAGATATCGAGGAATTTGGCATGGCTCACATAAGAAAAATACGCCTAAAGAAAAAAAATTGACTTTCCCTCTAAATCAAACCAATAAAAAAAGAAACATGACAATTTGGTCCATAACCCGTATTTTGATTGTGGATTATTACATTGGTCTAAAAATTGCCTTTACCGGAATAAAAAAATGCCTAAATTGTAGCCGTATCGGGCACAAGAGCTCACATTTTCGAGCAAGAAAAAAGTTAATAGCTACGTAAAAAACACAAAAATAGATGAACAAGATGGGTTAAACATTATGTATGTGCAAATACAAATACTAAATATAAATATTACACTGCAGTTAGATTCTGGTTTGGATTTAACAATAATAAATATGGTTGTACTACTCTTGGAAAAAGTAGGGAAAAACAACCTTGCTAAGAACTAATAAAATGACCAGGCCCGTGACAGAGGAGAAAATCAGGTTTCCCTAGAACTTATCACGAATGTAACATTTCAAGGAAAGACATTCAAACTAAAAACATTTGTATTAAAATATACAGAAAATGTATTTGGCACCGACTGAATGGAGAAATTTAAGTTGTGGGACATGTTAATTAATTCTTTTTGCCAAAAAGTCGAAAACCTGACCACCGAAGCAAATAATCTAATAAAAGTTTAAAAGAAACTTTTCCGAAATTTTTTTCTGGGGATCTTGGTCGGTGTAATAAGAAGACGGTAAAATTCGAGTTAAAAAATGACACCCAGCCAGTGTTTAAGAAAAATCGTAATGTACTTTTTGCCTCTTTACCAAAAATAAATGAAAAACTCGACAGACTAGAAAGAACCGGTGTCTTGTCTAAAATTATTTACAGTCAATGAGCTTCACCGACTGTCTACGTGAAGAAGAAATGAAACGAAACCCGAGTCTGCGCCGATTTCTCGACGGGGTTTAATGCGGCATTCAAAGACTATCATTATTCTTTACCTTCGCCGTTTAAGGAAAATGACGGATTTTATCGTTGAAATACAAAAAGAAAAAATATTAAGACTTCTGCGGAGTTAATACTTAGAAGGGTGTGTTATGGTAACTTACCCATATGACACATGAACTCTCCCAAACTTATACATAAGCAGCAGTTCTGCTTTGTAGTTAGCAAAGTGCGAATGGAATTTATTCTAACAGATAACTCTGATAGCCAGACTAACAGTCACGCTAATAATCTCTCATTGGTATATATCTGTACTACTGTTTTTGTTAAATATATTTGTTTAACTCTGTTCCTTCTTGTGTCTTTATTTCTGGCCCCAACAAGATCACAACAATTTTATATTTTGAATTTCGTGCTTGTGCGTTTTTTTATTCGTCAGTTGCGCACCGTCTGTGAGAGAAAAATCACCATGACGCAATTCACTCCTACATGTTGGACTACTTGACATTCGCAGCGGAAGCTCCAATACAAACATTTTAGAGTATTTGGATATCAATCTGAACAGTGCAGAGGATTTGGAAAAAGTTGACTGGATGATATACCCAGTCAACATCTTGGTGCTCGGAGTAATCGTAAGTGATGGTGACGTCATCTCCATTCATTTTCCTACAGGGCCTCAGACTCAACACGAAAGCCTACATAGAGTACCTTGAGGGAGTAGTGCTGGCCTGGTTCAAGATGTTGTATGCTGGAAAGCCCTATTTGCAAAGGACTCTGCACCTAACTCCTAAAACTTTAACCCCCTTGGTTATTATGTGTGGGGTACAATTGAGGGAGAGGCCAAGAAAATTCCGCGTAACACCAAAGATGAACTGAGCAAGAATTATAACAGCATTCACAAAATTAAAGAAGGAGACCGTCCAGAAGAGTTGCAGAGGATTTCGAAGTCGTCTGCAAGCTGTAGTTGAAGCCAATGGCGATTTTATTTAATACGTTCACTCTTTACTATTTCAAGATATTTTTGTACAATTTTGGTAAATATATCTTTTCTATATATATATAGGGAGAGACAGACAGATAGTGAGAGATAGTGATGCTATGATAACATACATTGATTTTTATGTATATATAATAATGAAAATGTTGCTCTGTCTTTATATATATAGTTACAGAGATAGATATGCATTACTATATTTTTACAATGAAAATGTTTTTAAATGTCTTTCTTATAAACATGAAAACACCTTCTTGTGTTTGTTTCTACATCAACATCACTAAAATCACGCAGCACAGTTGCTGAAAACATCGAAACTGAGCAAATCCTATAATCAGTATAGTCTTTTGATGAAGGCATGTAGTAGACATCATTATCATGAAATTCCATCCCAATTCATGCGCGCTAATCAAGTAGTAAATAAAGCATTTGCATAGTATGAATGTTTTTTTTCCTCGCTCTGCTAGCGTCTATATACACTGATGGAAAAAATTGCAATATCATGAAGCCAATTTTGACCTGGGTACAGTATGTGCACGCCATGGAATATTAGATATTCTGAAAAAAAATTAGAAATCTTCGGTCATCTTGTGACGTAATAACACTTATAGCAATGCTGTGTTGTTATCTTGCTTTAGTCAGTAGCGTATGCTGCGATAAGCGTGGTGAAAGAGTGTAACGAAGTGGCTTCTTAAAAAGGGCGGGGTTAATAGATGTATAAATAAGTAGATAGATTTCACAAAACAGTTATTGTTAATGTTGACATAGATAGGTTAAGTAGGAAAAGATAACAGAATATTTAGCGCATTCCGATCTGTCAGAAATGGTTATTTCTTCAAAAAGTTGTTCTTTGATTTAAGGTATTTGGAAGGAGAGTAGCGAAATTGTTTTCATAAAGTGTCAATAGAAAATTTAGATTATTTCGTGGTACAAATATACAGGGTGCGATACCTAAATTGTCATCATCTTATATTTTTAATTTCGAGCATGTGCGTTGTTTCTGATTTTGTCGATTGAACAGAATCGTATGGTCAGTTAGGCACTGTCTGTGAGAAAGAAAGAAAAAACACCATGACGCAATTTACTCCGCCAGAAATTTGGAAACGTCATGCTCTACTGCTTGGAATTCGCAGTGGATGCACCAATCCGAACATTTCAGAGTTTTTGGCTACCAATCTGAGGACAGTGCAGTGAATTCGAAAATATATGAGTTTAATGGTGATTATGAAGGTGTTTGGAGTGATCATTAATGATGGCGACAATATGCCTCCATTCATCTTTCCACAGACTCAACACTGAGGTCTGTATCAAATGCTTTGGGGAGGTAGCGCTGGATCAAGAGGGTGTCTGCTGGAAGACCTTATATCTGGCAACAAGACTATGTACTATGCCACACAAGCAGGAGAAGCCAATCATGGCTGTCAGACAATTTTTGCAACCATATCACCCCTTACACCTGGCCACCTAACTCCCCAAACTTTACCCCACTTGATTATTATTTGTGAGGCGCAGTTAAGCAAGAGAGGAACAAAACTCCGTATAACACCAAAAATGATCTAGACAAGAATTATAACTGCATTGACCAAATTAAAGAAGGAGACCGTCCAGAAGAGTTGCAGAGGGTCTTGAAGTCGTCTGCAAGCTGTGGTTGAAGCCAATGGCGATTTTATTGAATGTTTACAATTTAGTATTTCAAGATATTGTTGTGTAATTTTGGTAAATATATCTGTTCAAATGAGATGTCAGTGTTATTTTCATTTTGTATAATTTAGACGTCAATTTTTCTCTCGCACCCTGTAGATATAAAATTTTGATGAAAGACGGGACGAAGATGCTGAACGGATAAGACCTACATAGACGGAGAAAGCTGAAAAGATTCGAACATTGTTTTCCGCGAACATTAGCACTACATAATTAGAATCCAGTTCAAGCAGATATCACTCTACGTTCTTTTTTTGTCCAGTTAGAACCATTGCAAAGAGTTTGGATTGTACTCATTCCTGAATCTGGATGACCATTTTTTAAAATTGTCTTCACATGTTGATAGTTAAAATCGTCGAGGCTTCCATATTAGCAACAGTGATCGAATATTGACCAGGTTCTGGACGGTCATTTAGTACAGATGCACACTAGAATAGACGCATTGTACAGCCAGTAGTGTCTACAGCACAAATGCACAAATCAGATCAAATGTAGCCACAGGATCGTTGAGAATTGTTTACTTGCAGAAGGACTACTCAGATATCTAATTACGCCACAACAATCGTGCACATTTCCAGTGATGTCGCGTTAGATAGAATTAAGTTCTATAGTGTTTAAAGATGAGAAAAAGTTTAGTTTTCATGCAAGTGATGCTGACATGGCAAACAACATCTCCCAGAGTGTATGCGCACGTAACACACATGCCCAAACTCTGGAAACATGATGTGGGGTACCGTAAGTTGTAAAATTCGCTTGCTCTTGTAATTTTGTGAAGAGAACGTTGAACATAATCATGTACATTGAAGACATTGTTCTACTGCCATGTACGCAGTAAGACTGTGATATACTGTTCCAGCAAAATAATGCCCATTCTCTTGACCCGTGCTAATCAATATGATCTACAAGAGGATTTACAGTTTCCCTGGACAGCAAGATCTATGAGACATGAAATGACGCTTCGTTCAATTAAATCACCTATATTTGCTCTAATGCATCAACAGATGCAAAAGACATGAAATAGTGTGTTGCAGAATGGTACCTGCCATTTGTTCGATCTTATGTATATGATTGTACAGGCTTATGTTAATGCCGATAGAGAATAAACTGTGCATTAATCTGAAATTTAAAGGGCATTGAGAGGCCCCTTGTTTTGGAATTTCTTTGCACGCATTGATCATGCGGTCATTTATTGTAATCCAACTGTATGAAAACAAATATTTAGGGTGCTGCAATTATATTTTCCGGTGGAAAATGTGCGAGTGAAGATGCCTGTGTATATACAAATATATGCTTTGTATGCGTGTCTGTTTTCTATATAGATATGTTTGAAATATGTTTGGTATCAACCTTTTCTTCTCCTGCTTACTCACTTTAGAATGAAGTTATTTTTGTAATGAGTGTTAGTCACGGAAACAGACAAGTAAATCCATCTACCATACGAAAGCTGTTATTTTAATATTATATACTCAAATGCAGAAAATATAATTCCTGGTTCTTGAATAGACGAACGCCTGAACAGGGTATGAGGTCTTTGTAATTTTTATAATGCCTGTCTTTTTGGACCAACAACATGAAAATGGAAATTAGGATATTTTCATCTATCAAAACTGAATTATTTTTTTGTTCGTCATATTGAAAATTTAAGCAAATTCATTTTTTTATTACCACCGAACGAACCATTCTCCTCATAGTATTTCTCTTTCATTGTTTCGACAATTCTCCGTTTTTATTGCAAATATTTTAAAAGGTTTTGTTTAATGCGTTTAAATGTTCGATCATGATTCTACATGAAATGCGTTGTTTTATGCACATAAGAACACACAATAGCGGACTGGCCAGAGTTTCAACTTGCCCGATAGCAAGTGGACCCATGGCGGAATGAACTTTCTATATCAAATTAAAATGTAGTAAAAAAACCAACACAGACAACGGTTTTAATAAATAAAAAATAAGAACTTTATGAAATTATTTGCATATTATCAATTATTCAAGTTCAAAGTGAGAGGACATTTTCAAAACTAAACGTCATAAAGACAAAGTTAAGGAATTCAGTGTCTGAGGAAAACTTGAACTCATACATGTTGATATCCATTAGACTGGAATTTTTACATGAATTGGATGCAGAAGCAATTATTAGTAAATTAGAACAACCGCCTAGCGAACAGAAACGATTACTTTAATGTGGTGGACTGTATGCAATGCTTTGTTGTGCTTTTGGACTGTTTGTTAATGTATGAATCGTGCAGTAAATTATTTAATGTTATTAATCAATTCCTTAAACTTAAAAAAAACATTGAATAAAAGATTCAATTACAGCATTGTGTATTTCCATTTAGAATCTACTGGTAGTAGTATGCACAGTATATATACACTGTAATTACTAAGAAATACACATTTTCCATGTGTATTTCTTAAAATTTTATTTACTCGTTATGAAAATTAAATGATACCATTGTAGTTGTAGGTGGGTCCCCTTTGTCTCCTGGCAACCAATATTTTTAGACTCAGTCTACAGCTGAGAACATTAAGAATTGACCAAATATTTCTGTCGTAAATTATTATGCATATAGCAACCGCTGGATTTTAATGTTGTGCATTTCAAGTATGAGTAGTTTTGCATCTTGTTTCACTGATATAAGCATTAAATGGAAAATAATCTCGTTTAAACAGCTAAACAAGGGTAAAGCTTTCCAGCTACAGTTTTCGTTGTCCAGTTCATAAAAATCTGTCAAATTTGATTACATCTAACAAAATATATCGACATCCAAACAAATTTTATTACTCACATTCTCTCTAGATTCTCACACATGCAACTCAGCAATAGCGAAAAAGTACATCTCAAGCAAGTGATTTATTGAAATAGTAAAAATAAATTTGCCTTACACTTGCGCATTGCCATACTTGCGCTATAAAACCTTATACATGGGTGATTATATATATATATATATATATATATATATTTATTTATTTTACTCAACTCACTGTGACATCCTTCAAGACATAACCATATATATATATATATATATATATATATATATATATATATATATATATATATAGTTATGTTGTTGTATATCAATAAACAACAAACACGTCTATATATAAAAATATGAAGTTATATTTTTATTAATGACAATGAACCGTGTAGCACAGGGACAGAGAATTTAGAGAGCGCGCTTCTAATGGGGTTGACGGGGGGGGGGTGTCGTCGTATCTGTTGCTCCTCTGGTCTGGTCTGTCCGGACTGTCTCTCTGCGTCTCTCTGCCTAGACTCCCTCCGTTCTACCGAACAATCCATATTTCTCATTTCTACGGTCAGATCGGCAAAAGTATGCTGTTCCATTTTTTTTTTTTTTAACGAGACCTACTATAAACACGAGCAGAGAACACACACACTATCACATCAAAGAGTCACTTACCTTTCGTTGATGGCTATGGTCTATATTCGTCCGCTGCCTCTATTTTCGTCTTCTTTCCGGTAGTTTTAATTCCGTTGAATTTTCAATCTCACCGTGGTAACCCTCGTATCTATCTGTTTTGTTGTTTCAAAACAGCAAGTCACTTAAGCACCAAATGACCAGTCTGTTTGCCTCTGAGTTATTTCCGCATCTGCCGGAAATAGGGTCAAAGTGACATCCGTTACTTTTCACCGACCGGAAACAACACGGCTTGTATCAGCCTTTCTTGGATGGGCCAGACCGTTATATTACAATGTCTTGAAGGTTGTCACAATGCATTGAGTAAAATAAAGGAAGGTAAAGAAGTTTTGGGTATTACCTATTTATTAAACATTAATATTTCGAGATCAAAATGGCAGAGAAGCGTACGTCTGTCCGAGTGTGTTCTTGGCCTTTCAAAGAATGGTCATTCCTCTTTCCTGGCTGGCTGTCTGCTACTGCTGTCATTAATTTTACTCTGTGTGTGTGTGTGTGTGTGTGTGTGTGTGTGTGTGTGTGTGTGTGTGTGTGTGATTTATAGTTGGGGCCTTTTTGGGTCTGATGATATCAGTCTGCTTATATGTGTGATTTATCTAAGTGTGACCTGACCGTTGGTTTGACTTTTGACCGGGTTGAAGAGGCCCCAACTATAAATCACACATATTACAAACTTATTTCTTACAAAGAATATATATTCTATTCATACAAATCTATTGTAAAAATCTTGGTCGGCAATAAATAACCAATTGAGGTCGATATACCGTAAAACAAACCAAACCAAACCAATAAAAACATTTTACATTGCTACACAAATGCTTACATGCTTCAATACTATGTTTGTTTTTCGTCAGGCGAAGTAGCAAAAATAATGATATCAACATATGTAATTGCACAAATGCTAATAAGTGTCCATTACAAAACAGATGTCTAACTCGTTTCTTTGTTTAATTATCTACTATTTCTACTATAGAAAATCTGACAGTTAATTAATTTTTTATCGGCAGCACCAATAATTCCTTTAAAACTCGGTGGTATCAACATATATCATCTTTGAGCAACAACACGCACAGAAATAAAACATCTATTTCTAAATATTTTGGTACATAAAAGAACTTAACAAAACCCTTACGGTAAAATGGAAAACATTAAAAAAAAACTAGAAATTGTAAATCTTTACAATGTTTCCTGTATTTACAGGAAAAATTTCAAATAATCAAGTTTGCTAACAAAAAGTTCTGTTCAACCAAAGAAGTCAATTAGCAGTGACATGATGACACAGTCTACCTTTTATTTTAAAATATAGTTAATTTTTTTTTATAAAAACCAATTACGTATTACAATTTTATATCAATATTTTATTAGTATATAATGGTTTATCCTCTACCCTCTACGGATAATTACTTTATTTGTTTTATTCAACTTCAATATTTCTAGGTTTTGCCATCTATATATTATTATTAGCATCCTATGTAGATATTCCACAGTTTTTATTTTATCTACAGGCCCCTTTAAGAAACTTCCTGAAAATCAAAAAAACAAAACAAAAAACACTTCAACAAATAGAACGCCATATTTGACTGCATGCATAATACCATTGTTGTTGACATATTCTCAACAATCGTTAAAGATGACATGCCTAAGCGCCGGTTTATCGTGACATGTTAAAATAACTCACCCACCTCCACCCTCTAACTTTATTTTTTTATTTAGCATAGATCTGAACTTTACTTGATTAATCGAGACATACTCACAAGTATATTTTTTAATTCTGAGCTCATGTTCTTCTCTTTAACTGTTGGAAAAAAGGTAACGATTTCTTTTTAATTTCTATAAAAGCAATTACCATCACTTGACGAAGTACAAATCATAGTATTGAAACATGTAAGCTTTTGTGCAGCGATGTAAAATAGTTTTATGTTTATCACTTACAATAAAAATATTATATTCTATATTGCTCTACTTTGCATTACGCACTTTAAAAAAAAAGTAAATGATACAAACTGTGTATTTTTACTCCATTTGTTTTTACCATTATATATATATATATATACTAGTAAACGAGCAGACAGTAGATCGAAAAAAGTGCTCAATGCACAAATAAAACGCATGAAATGAATATGCATTTTTCATTGTTATTTTCATGTAAAGTTACATTGACTATTTCCGCCAATTCAGACATTTACAGCAAAGACTCGCCATGCCATAGAAATAGAGTAGAACATTCTTTTTGTTCTTCTCTGCTGTAGCCAGGTATTGAACTCACAACTCTTTGGATCAAGTCGCTGGATTCAACCAAGGCTTTTATTCACTGGGCCGTGTGTCCTTGAGGACAAAATCTTGGAGATTTGAAATTAATGGAGATAACTGATATTGAGTCATCCGGGAGAGGCATGGCATATGGAACCAGAACAATCTACCCCAGTAGCCAAAATAAAGGATGCAGTTCAAAATTTCAATCATCAGAAGAAGGCCGAAGAGTACAACGCCCGAAACGTTGTGAATATGGCAACGATGATGAGGAAAACCGTCCCAACAATGTATATAATGAAGAGAAAATATTAGAATTTTGCTAAAAAAGAATTATTTCAATCTTTCGATTGGTTCAAATATTTTATTCCTAGTAAAAAGAAAAGAAAAGAAAAGAAAAACAAAGTGCACATAATTCTTTTTGATAACATTTATCGTTATTCATCTGTGATTTTTTAAAATTTTTATTTTTTTCTTAATGTGTTTATTTGATAGTTTAAAAATACTCTAATATTGTGTTGGAACAAAGGTCTGTAGCGTTTTTTAAGAGGTAGCTTTGGGACATGTGATTTCTTTTCACATTTGGCTAAAATCTATGACATATTCTGAAAGGTGACATTTCAACGCATCTTCCTATATGATTTGTATGTAAATTAAGAATATTTTTATGTTAAATATGAAAATAGAGAAAAATGAAATGCATTTTCATTTGACAGTCTTCCAGAAAATTCAACAAAATAATGTTGTACAAACAGCAAAAATATGTTTCATTTATTGCGATGATGCCATAGTACTGTAAGACATGAGCACGTTCTAACAATCGTTGATAATGACGAAATCAAAATACTGATTAAAAATAATCCAGGTCACACTTAATATATTTAATCCAAATATCTCGTATGAATGTTATAAAACGTTTGAAAACAATTCGACACCGTATTTTCATCTGAAAGTATCTGCCCAAGAACAAAACGAGTCATTTTTTTAAAAGCCCGATCAGCAGAGATGAAATATTGTATATTTGGCGGGATTGTGGGTACATTGTGTATTACGAGTTTCTTTCGCAAAAACAGACGTTGACTTCAGACAAGTTATGTTCCCAACTGGGCCAATTAAATCCAGCAATCGAGGAAAAAGATTTGCAATTAGCCAATTGTCTTCCAGCATGACAATGCCAGACACCCATTTCCTACGTCATTTTGCAGAAATTTATCCATCTTGACTGTGATGTCCTACTACACTCGCTGTACTCACTTTCAGATTACCACTTATTTTGATCTCTACAAAATTATTCCAATAGGAGAAATTTTAATTATTTAGAAGCCCGTGAAATCCATTTAGATCAGCTTATTACCAAGAAAGACGTCATTGTCTAGGAGGATGGAATCAAGAAGCTGCCTAAAGATGACAAAGATACTTGAACAAAATGGCATATGTTGTTGAATAAATCTATGTACAAATATGTTTAAAAGTCACTTTAAAATGCTACGAACTTTTATCCCTCCCAGTATTTGAGACCAAATGCTAGATAATCTTTTAACAAACGTGTGTGTTTGTGTGTGTGTGTATGTGTATGCACACGTGCGCGTGAAAGAGAGAGAGAGAGAGAGAGAAAGAAAGAAAGAGAGAGAGAGAGAGGTTGTGAAAAATGTCCGTTAATGTGCATGGGTGTACGCACACACGCAAGTAACAAATTTCGAAAAATATAGCATTGGCACCAGAAAGGGATTTTACAAGAGCAAATCTATTGTTGAGTCACTTTTGTGAATGCATTCAGATGCCCGGTCACCAGACAATTACGCTACGACCTTCCCACAATTGAATTTTTGCCTAATATTCATGTGTTCCGGCATACTCACATTTACATACACAGGTGTGGTTTCTAAAGTGATGAAAAGATAAAAAAGAGAATATCAGATAATGCACTAGTGATTCCGATCCCAAGTGGAAAGAATAATGTGGTGCCACACAATAGCTTTTGATTGAGAATTTAAGACTTTCACAGTTGTTATGTTTGAACTAAGTCGAAGCTTTCATATGACTCAAAGTAAGGATCCATTAGGATCCAAGTTGGATTATTCCCTATCTATTATCGTTATTATAGTTAGTTAATCAATATTTAATCAGTAATCAATTTACTGAAAGCGGCAATTCAATTTTTACACAATTTTATTCGCATCACATCACTTTAGAGAAATTGTGGTTGACAAATGTGTAATTCTTTTTAAAATTAGGGGATAGTAACAGTGAATGTGCGTGGGTGGTGCAATGAGTATTGGCTCGGAATGAGAAATCGAAGAGTTGAGTTCGAATTCCATTTAAATTCATTGCATTCACTTAAGCGCAAATACACTTGGGAAAGGTATGAATCCATCTCTTCTCCCTCCAACTATGGTTGAATAACAGGACAGTTTGAGTTCTATAGCCTTGGTTGGCAACCAGTCTGCTTCAGAAAGAAATGGCAATTCACTTTTGGAAAAAATTCTGCTTAGTCAGTCATGGATCGAAGGTGACGTGATCGCTCAAGCGTGTATCACGTGATGGCAATAAACTGACTGACTGAACAGCCATGAAAAATTCCATCTGTCTACATATATGTACGAACATGGACTAAGTATGTAAACATTGTGCGAGTATGTGCGCATGAATTTCAAGATATAAGTCGTCAAGAATGTATTGCAAACATTGATTCTCCGGAGCAATCCACTAAATGTATGTAAAATCCAAAGCAAATGTTATTCACTTTCAACGCATTACAAGAATTTCTTTTCGAAATGCTCATAGAAATTAAATAAAGGGCAAATTTAAAAACGAGTTTTGTTCCAAAAGCCGATTGTTTATTGCAAGATGATACCCAAATTTTATTATCTGTTAGAACTAAAAGCAGGTGCACAAATATACATGTGCAGTTGCTGTGTATAATTATTTCTGCTGGCACACGTCTTTGCCAGTTTTCTTGATTTAAAGATTGTAAGCTTTTGAGTAGCTCCATTCCCATCAAGTAAGGTTTATCAATAATTCTCTAGCCTGACACGTGATTATTAGCTGAATTTTGATTTTCACTGCGCCTCCGTGGCGACATTGTTTTAAATGACCTCAAATGAAATGACTAAATCGAATTCATAGCTGCATCTACTGATAGGAAGGTTGGGTCAATGAGTCGGGCCAGGAAGGTTTTCTTGTCAGAATCCATTTTGCACATTTATAAATCTACCATTCGTCTGTGTATTGAATACCGTTGCCATATCTGGTCGGGTGCTCCTGCTACATAATCAGCAACATAATCAATCCTGACTTGGCAGCTCGCCTTCAGTCACTTTCTCACCAACGTGTGGTGGCTTCCCTCTGTCTTTTCTACAAGTATTTTAATTACAACTGCTCTGACAAGCTTTTTTCCCTGGTTCCCCGACCATATAGATATACGCGTGCTACAAAATTGGTATCTATGTCCCATCCTTTTACCGTCAAAATAGTTCAATTTAACTTCTTTTTCTACTCTAACAGTTTCTTTTCTCGCACTTCCCGTTTGCGAAACTTTCTTCCGTTTGCTTGCTTTCCTGATTCTTACACTCTTCAAAAGTTTAAATAAAACATTAATTGCCATCTTCTATCTACTTGAATCCCATCCATCTCTTATCTTTCTTCGACATCCCCTGTACCTTGTTTTTTCTTGCACTGTAGTCCCTTTACGCACAATGGCAGTCCTGCCTGGCTTGGGGTGAAATGATTATATATAAAAAATCTTAATTTTTTACTGCATAATGTTCGATCTATGTGATTAATATTCCCCACTGAATGAATAAAGAACAAAGACAAATGCATTTGATTTAATGTTTAATTTACACATGTCGTGTGTAGAAAGAATAAACAAATTGTTTGTTATAATATTAAGGAGGTCTTCGAGGCTGTTTTTTCTTTGACGTCTTCGCATGTTTCTTAATACGAATGTTTCCTTTTTTTTCGCTATTGTCGATGTTATCCATTCTTCACGCTCTTGTGACGATTATCTTTACAATTTCTTTTACTTTTACGTTCGTCTTTCTTCGTAGAAGTTTATTGATTTTAACATGGGCTGCTTTTTATCAGTTCTGACGTCAACTCAAATTTGTTACTATCTTCAATCACTTTCTCGATCTCCATTTGGTTGGGAGAAATTTGTTGTTGACACAAACAGTCGATCAATTTCTCTCTTTCATTTTATATCTTGCTTATATATAAACGAACAAATCGGTTTCTTTTTACCATTGATTCTGTTGCTTTTCTAGATGAATGGTCTATTACATCCAAGACAACTGATTGTATAATCTCTTAAGTAATATTAATCTCTGAATTGGAGACAGGTTTCTCTGTGGTTTCCCAAATGCCTCAGTTTATAATAATTTTCAAAAATATGTTAAATAATGAATTGTATATCACATATTCGTACATTAAGCTGCTTTCAGTTCACTGCAAAACTCTTCAAAGCCGACACAAATCTTAATGTCCATTTAAGAAGACAGTGTTATTTGAATAACTATATTCAAAGCACAAGTGTACATATTAATACTTATTATTTTCTATTGAACAGACTTGTCGATATTGTGCATCCGTTGCAGACAAAAATGAAATTCATATATACTGTTTTTTTTTTTCTGAATCGAGACTATCAAACTATTCATAAAGTCTTATAAAAAATCATTTTGCTTTTTGATATTTAGAAAATACAAGAGCAAACATCTTCTAGCTACTCTTGTTGCGGAATAACACCGTCGCCTTGTTGTTATTGAAAAAATATTATGAAGGCGGGCATTTTGTGGAGCTGATAACGTATTAAGACCTGTTGTACTTGTAGTACATACTTCATGATCAAATATTTCACCTGCCCATAACTAGATGCTGAATATATGGAATTTGAATTCAGGATTTCGGGATATTTCAATTATGTTTACTTTCCGAATTTTAACATCCTGCAATTTATTTTAAGTACATTTTCTGAATGATATACTCACGAGCGAAGTAAAATGTCAGAACGAATAATTCAGCATTCGCTTTTCCTTCGCTTCTTTTTTTGTTTTCACTTTCCATATTTCAAGCATGCTTTCATTTGGCAAGAAATCTACTAAACTAAACGAATGTATTTCTAAATGTAAAGGATTTAATTGGGCTCTCTTCTTTATATACGACCATCTTTTTCAATACATCATTAACTCTGTTTTTTAATCACTGACCATTGCTTTGTGAAATTTTTCAGCACGTACGTCAGTAGTCAGGATGTGCGTTGTGGTGCAGTGGATATCGGCTCGGAACGAGAAATCGATGAGCCGAGTTCGAATTCCAGTTAAATTTGGTGCATTCACTTACGCGCAATTATCCTTGGGAAAGGTAATAGTCAGTCTCTTCTACCTCAAGCTTTGGGTTAAATAGCTAGACAGATTGGCTTCTATCGCCTTGGTTGGTCTACCGCAGAAAATAATGGCAATTTACTGCAGGAAAATCTTATGTCCAGTCAGTCATGTCTCTTTAAAACATGATCGCCAAAACGTGTATCACGTATTGCATTTAACTGACTGATGTCATTAGTCATTTTGTAAAAATGTATTCTTTAAACATTCTGTTTCGCGACATCAGCTTCTGAAAATTTCTAAATAGCAACTAAATTGTTCTCACACTTCATGGTGATGCAACTGAGCCTAGCCAAGCAAGAAGATGTAGGTGAGTTAACGCTGTCACTTATTTTGTGTCATTCCTTATATCGGCAGCCAAACAAAGACTCTTCTGGAGGTTAATGTTGCTCATACCAGCGTCATGTGTGAGGCATTGGCACTTATTTAAACCACTTGTGAGATTTTGTAAGATTTAGTATGATTTTAAATCAGTGTCCTATCTGTTTGTCTATCTATCTGTCTGTCTATCTCTCTCAATTTAACAGGCTTTTTTAAAATGTGAATCTGTGTCTTGGTATATACTTGTTAATGACACTTTCTACACAAAAATATCATGTGCTATATCAGTATGGAAATGTGAATATGCAAGGAAGGGTGAAGTGTGAGTGTTCAGTTGTATAAGACTGAAAAACATTTTTTCTAAGTTTACGGTTATAAGAATCAGTTTGTTCTAATCTAACTTTTATTTGAAACTGTAGGAAGGCGTGTAGACTGTGGAAGAAGAGTGAGACATATTATTTGACTAATAAAGTTCTAAACTGCCATACGAAATTCTTTTGATGTAAACATAATTACTGGGGCGGTCTGCATGTAATGCTCAAAACTAGTTTATCTTCATTTTTAAATCTCTATTTACAAACAGAGTCACTTTCGTTCTTAATTGAAATAATTATGGCTACTATTAATTTCTTTAAATGAATGTCCAAATAATTACCAACTAACAAGCAACCGGTGAAAGTATTACGTACACTTAACATTATATTTAATCAAAGGCGTTATGATTGACTATACACCCCAAATTATTCTATGTAAATAATAACATAAATCATTCATTCGTTTATCCTTCTAGATTAGAATAGGAATGAATAATAACAGAATGGTAGAAGATCTTTTGTCTCCATACATAAATAAAAATTAAGACTTCTTGCCTTCTTTTAAGAGAATATAACTTGCTTACATCATTTATATGCAAGGTTGTTCCAGGTATTTGAGAATACACCTTTAGCAGGACATAAATGGAAGAAGATCGAATATAATGTTATGTTTTTATTTTATTCATTTAACGGATTCCGAAAAAAAAATTGTAAATATAATTTTATGTGTTAAATTTTAACAATCTCATTTTTTCTTTCAGACGTATCGAGAACAGTTTCTATTCGGATACAGGAAATAAAAAGACACATCAATTAAAGAGACTCGGATATAGCCAACTTCTAGAAAGTATCTAGGTTAATAAGAGGAACAGCAGCTGGCTCTACCCAGACCTCACATAATACAAATTGTGATACACATCAAAGTTACGGCGTCTGTGATGGTCCTGAAGATCATGAGCAACGAGAGCCAATTTATGTAACCTTTTTTTAAAGATATCGCTCCCAACATATGGCTTCTTAACCCTCATTATTTTAACCTTGTTAACAACTACATTTGGAAAATTGTCAAGAGGGAGGCCAAACAGCGAATATGAAGAAGATTTCATTACATTGCTCAAAGTTGCCAAATCTCAAACCCATTGTTTCGGATGTGTTTTATTTTTAAAAATAAAATTAAAATAAAAGTATTGTATTCGGTCTCATTTGTCTGTTTATGCTTTTGTTTGTTTGTTTGTATACCTGTCAGTGGTCAGGATATTTCAAGACCCGTTGAATAAATTCTAATGAAACTTTCAGGGATGATTGGCCTCATAACTGACACCAACTGATTAGAATTGGGGTTCGATCCGGTACAGGATAAAGTTTATGGGTTATTTCTCTGGTTTTATTAATAAAATCTAATTTTTCCCTTTCAAATGCTAAATACTGAATTACGTCCCATGGATAATTTTAAATCCTGAATTACCTCCTCTGTTTAATTTTAAAGGAGGCATTTATTTTTGAGAGCAGTCTAGTTCATTTTGTTTTTTGTATTATCACTCCTATGAGCGGTCAAGTTCATTTCAGTTAGTCATTCTTAATTTAATAATCATCTCTTGCTAATGACCCAGATAATGTCGGTATTATCTTTATGGTCTTTAACTGTTCTTTTTAGTATTTTACTTTTTTAATTTTTTAAAACTATTTACATTGATCAAAACGATAATGGCACAAGGTGGCTAATGGGAGTGAAATAGAATAAGACTTTAGAATGAAGCGGAAACCCAATCCTAAACAGAAAACAAGGAATAAACCACTACTCCTGTTCAAAAGACTGGGGTGGAGTGTGGCCAACAATATTCACTCAGTAGAATCTTCACAAAATATCTTGTAGCAGTTTATATTTAAGCATTAGATTTTAAAAGAAACCTTTAATGATCTTCTAGATATTTAATCGAGTTATGAACTATTTTACACTGTGGATCAACATGTAATAGTTTCGGCTCATCAATGTTGAAGTATATTCATAAAAACTGAATAGAATGAATGATGGTCATGAGATTGTGTAAATATCAGCTTATTCAACATAAAATGTGACTATTTAGTTAAACGAAACAAATAAAATAAAATGGAAATACTTTTTAAACAAAATATTCTACTTCGAACTAGTTTTAAAAATCTTCATTCAAAGAACTGATAAATTCATTAAATGCTTCTTTAGCTTTATCATGATTGAAGTTTTTTTCTTGCAAGGAAATGGTCTGACTCTTTGAAAATTTTAATCGATCAAGGGTGGCTAGATAGATAGATAGATAGATAGATAGATAGATAGATAGATAGATAGATAGATAGATAGATTACATGAATGGACAAAGATACAATAAAAGTCCACATACTCAACTGATTCAACGTTCATGATTTCATTTTACAGTATAAGAGCAAGTATTATCATGCAACAAAATTATTTACATTCTGTTTACCAAAACTGGACATTAAGTGTTTTGAATGCACTATTTCAAATTGATTTATGTATTTCAGTGCATTAATTGTTTATAGACCTTGAAGGTAGCTATGACGTCTCAAACCACTCTGGTCCAACCACACACTCTCCTTTATGATATCTAGGGTCGATGATACAAGTTGATATTTCAGCTTCTCGGGTTCTCACACTAATACAAAAATCCATTCAAGTAATGATACGATGCAAACTGGAATCAATTTCATACATGATTAATGCAAACATCATTACGATTTATGTTTGTCATTCAGTCCAAATAAATCCACTTTATTGGGCTTTTTATGAACACAGTTAAGCCCTTTTGAAATTATTTCATCCAATGCATGAAAATTTGTTGTGAATTTTCTGACTGAGTTTTGCATCATTTTTTTACTTCAGCCTTCAACACTTCAACTGGTGCATATGACCAACTTAAAAAGTCTAAAACCAAGCTCTTACTGTTCATCTATTAAAAGCGTTGTTACAAAAAGCAGAATTCCAGTTTGATTAAAGCTCAGTTTTGAAATCATAAGTGATTTAAACACAAAAATCCTCAGATAAAGGGTTTTGCATCTTGTTAACAAACGGAGTTAATAGGTGTCTGTCGTAGTTGGTAATCTCCTGGGAATTTTGAATCCAGATCTTTATTAAATCCACTCTGAAATACTACAATTAAAAAATTAAAATTGATAGCATTCATGCTGAATTTTCAAAAAATAATATATTAGTAAAATTATCAATTAAAATATTTTGTCTGAAAAATGTTAATCATGTTGAACAATTTAATATATTAGTTACAATACAAATAAAGGCGCTTTTAGTTTTTAGCTGATGATTCCAACAGCTGTCGACTCTAAAATGTTGCTTATACTTTCAGATATTACTTATGTAATTTTCAAATTTTGACACTTAAAAAAGAACATCATCACTCTAAAGTAAACATTGTGTGCTTAAGTTATTTGTCCCAATAAAATTACAAAAAGCCTTATGTTTTGTGTATGAATGTGTTTTAATATTTGTTCTTAGTATAGATAACAGTTTTTATATCTTTCAATTTCTTTTTGATTATATGTTTTAATATTTACTGTTCCTTCTGCCATTTTGTTTTAAGGCATTTCTAACTTAATGGTGTAATAGATTGTGGCTCTGAATGAAAGAACCAAGTTCGAATTCCCCTTGAATTCGTTACTTTCACCAACGTGCAAATACCCTTGATAAAGTTATGAATTCATCTCTCCCCTGCCCTTCTTAGCTATAGGTTAAATATCAGGGTTTGTATAAAGTTGGTTGGCAACCACGCTGAAGAATATGACTCGGTAAAATCGCTCATCTCCAAGTAAACCAGTGCTACTCGTGGGGTTGTATCAGTCGATGGAACGCCACAGTAACTCAAATTATTCATTCGTGTGAGTTCAGCTTCATTTTTGTGTAACTTGATATAGTATTTATGTGCCCATTTAGATACTATTTTATATCTGCATGTTACGTGTATACTTGTGTGATCATTCATGTAAACGAGTATAATTATTGATAAATTTTAGCTAAATGTTGACAAAGCTAGAAGCTCGCATCAACTTGTTGATGCGAGTTGCAAACACGACTCCACACGAGATGGCCTTTGTTAGCTTAGATACTACATGAATATTTCCTTCATATAAAATTTTGTTGATTTACTGCTCATAATAAAAATTGACGGTATTTATTTTATCCTGTTAAAAGTGTTGAGAGCCAAGCAAAATATTCTGAGAAATATACGAAGCAATAATGAAATATATAAAAACGACAATAAAAAAAATTAAAAAAAGAAATACAAATAAAATATTTGAAAATATAATTACAAAAGGCAAATGTCAAGGCTTGCAAGATTACTCTTAAACATTTCGTTAAATAATTGCCTTTTTTTCACAAATTATATCAGTTGTTAAAAACATTTATAAAAAGTGAAGTATCATAATAAATAAAAGAAACACGTGAGCAGAGTTAAAAATCAATATTCAAGACGTTTTAAGCATTTAATGATATAACGCTATTTCTACCCAAATTAGTTATGATCACAGTCGAAAAATATTGTTGCTAAATTTTCTTTCATAGAATGTTTTATATTTTGTGAAAACTTCATTTGTATTTGTGTAAATATCCGTAGAATAAATAAAATGGCAGTTGGATTTGAATATGGAGTCAGGTTTTAGCAATTATAACTAGCATAAATGTGAATGTGAATCGAGAAATTGTATGATGTTAAAAAAATTAAACGCCTTATTACTTTTCAATGCATTGTAATAAAAGTGAATTCATGCTAAATCTAATTTTTAGAAAGAGTTATAGCGTCTATACGTAGAGAATTCATTGAGATTAGGAAGAAAACTGTTTGAGAAGGCCGTTCACTCGTGTGATTCAACTACAGCAAGTGGCCTTTTATTACAAATGCATGTGTATATTGTGTTAAAAAACGGACAAATTTCGACGTTGTTAATACTGGGGAAACCGTTTGTACATATTATTTTTTTATCGAAGGGCAGGGCGTTACTTCGACTCTTGAAGTTTTTATACTACAATGTATGAATTAGGTTAAAAATCTCACAAGCTCAAGAAAGAATGTTTTGTTGTCAAACATTTTTAATAAACAAATTCCTGTATTTCCTTCAAACTTAGATGCTGGGTATGTTGTGTCTATATGTATAGCGGTTTATTTAGTAACTATTTCTCAATTTATTTATTTCTGACATACAAGAAAATTTTTATTTTTATTTTATCTTAGTCGGGTTGTCATATACGAAGATTTACTAAGAATTCGATAATAGCGCATTAAAAATTACTTTTTTCAGTCACGTTTTTTAATAAAATTCACAAAATATCACACAAACTTTCGACATCCTTGGATTAGATATTAAAACAAACAAGGTTACGTCCAATAGAATTCAATCAAAGATGCCCAAATCTTATAAGTCTTTCGTTAGTATTAGGATGTTACAAAAATAATGGCCAATTTCAGAAACATAATTTTATTCTTGAAAAATTAACTGTAGAAATGTTGAGATTAATCAAAATACGAGCCTTGACCATCTATGCACTTCTGCCATCGATCGACGAGATTATTTATTCCTAGTTCATAAAAAGTTATTGGCTGTGATGCAATGACATTTTTGAAAGCTGATTCCACCTCTGGTTTTGACCTAAAAGTTTTACCATTTAAAATAAATGTGCTTAAAATGATAATCAGTGGGTGAAAAACCAGGATAATATGGAGGATGTGGTAAATCTCGTCTCACAAGTCTGTGAGTTTTTGTAACATCATTCTTGCAACATATGACCGTGATTCTTCGTGGAGCAAAATTGGAACACGTCGATTCACCAATGCAGGTCTCATTTTTCCAGATGTGCATGTATTTCAGCAAGTTGATTGCAGTAAAGCTCTGCATTAATGCTCTGATTGGCCCCCAGAAAGCTGCAGTGGATAACATCAATTTCAGACAACTAGAGGTTCACTATAAACTTTTGCTAAAGCAACTTTGGCTTTGGGAAATGTTTGAGGGACTCATCAAGATCAAGCCATTGACCTGATTATTTACGGTTATCATAAAGAATCCACTTTTCATCACAAGTGACTATTCACTCAAGAAAAGGATCATAGGTGTTACACAGAAAGAGCATCGAACACATTTCAAATCGCCAAAGTTTTGATTTTTATTGAAATCAGGAGAAACCCATTTATTGAGATTTTTTACTTTGCCAATACTATGCAAATGGCGTGAGACTGTTGCAGTACTAACACCAAGCGTGTAAAATATTTCTCTGGCACTTTCATGTGGGTTTTGCTCAACAACTTTTTGCTATTGTTCGTTTTCAGGACTGCATGACCGTCCTCTACCTTCTTCATCTGCAGCTTCCAAAACGAAGCTGCTATCAATTAACCACCATAGACAACCGCATCTCCCTCCCATTAGCATGGAACAGGCTTGCCTCCCAAGAGAGTAAAACACTGCGCCTCCTTGGCCTAACATTCTCAGCAGACCTCAAGTGGAATGACTACATCGAATCCATTGCTAAATCCGCTGCTATGAAAGTCGGCTCTCTGTGCAGGGCCCGGAAGTTCTTTCCGTCTGAATCTATCCTGCACATATATAAATCTACCATCCGCCCGTTTATTGAATACTGCTGCCACATCTGGTCGGGTGTCCCTGCTATTCTCCCCGCGGTTCTTGACAAAATACAGCGGAGAATCTGTAACGTGATCGATACCGACTTGGCTGACCGCCTGCAGTCACTCTCTCACCGGCGTGACGTGGCTTCCATGTGCCTCTTCTATAAATACTTTCACTGCTTCTGCTCTGATGAACTTAAATCACTGGTGCCCCCTAGGTATGAATTTGCACGAGATACTAGATTAGCAACTAGATCCCACCCTTTTACAGTGAAACCGATGAAATGTAACCGCAATTTCTACTCCAACAATTTCTTTTCTCGCACTTCCCGCCTGTGGAATTCCCTTCCGCATGCTTGCTTTCCCGACGGATTATGTATTAGGTTGTTACAAAAATAATTTCTATATATAATCGCTACGAAGGTACGTTCGTTTCAGCATTGAAGTCTCAATGATTCATCAGGCGATGTGTAAAGTACTGGAAATCCTCTTTCTTTATATTTATTTAGTTTTGTTCGAGGTGTTGACTGGGGTTTAGTGATAGAGGGATATGTCGTTGACAGTTGGAATTTTTTGGGAGAGTGTTTAGTTAGAGGTGTTGGTGGGGGTTAGCGAGATAGAGGAATAAGTCTGTGACCGTTGGAAACCGTTTTCTCTATTAAATTTTAAGTTTTATATTTCTATTCTCATATCTAGTCAATATATGATTCATCTTATTATGGTTTTGGTTAATAACCTTAATCTTAATCTAATTATGTTTATGGTTATTGACCTTACTCCAATTATGGTTATACACCTTATTTTATAGTTAATATTAAACATTATATATATATATATATATATATATAGGGTTAATAACCATAACCATAATTAGAGTAAGGTTAATAACCATAACCATAATAAGACGAATCATATATTGACTAGATATGACAATAGAAATTTAAAATTAAAATGAGGTGTATAATCATAATTAGTATTGACTAATAAAGTAGGGTTAATAACCATAATTGGTATTGATTAATATTAATTATAAAGTAAGATTAATAACCATAATTAGTAAGGTTAATAACCATAATTAGAGTAAGGTCAATAACCATAATTAAAATAAGGTCAATAACCATAAACATAATTAGATTAAGGTTAATAACTATAACCATAATAAGATGAATCATATATTGACTAGATATGAGAATAGAAATTTAAAATTAAAAATTTAACAGAGAAAACGGTTTCCAACGGTCACAAACTCATTCCCCTATCCCGCTAATTCCCACCAACACCTCTAACTAGAAGGCAGAGTGCTGACAGTATTGCAGTTGCAGAGGCAAATGCCAACTGACATTACCACTAACAACACCGAGGTCTTGACACTACCACTATTTGTAGTGCATGAAATAGTTAATTTATCATTAAAATGATGGAGAGGGCCCTAACACCCCCCTCCTAAGATTTTTTCATCAATTCTCATATTTCTTTCTTTTCGGATCCACCACCAAATGTTGCGTTGCCTTCATTTTTCTAGTAGATTTCCGCTTTGTTACTTCTTTCTCTTGCGGCATTTGTAGGTCGAACGTGTCGTAAATCTCTTCTATGCTATCATCTGCCCTTGACAGCGTGTCTATAGCTTCTTCAGCTAATCTTTTTCTTATCTGGTTCACGTGTCGTCTGTGGATAAACTTTTTTGCCTTTAATCATATATAACATGTTTCCGATATGTTCCTTTATTATTCCCGGAAGCCAGGAGACATTATTATTTTCTTAACTTTTGAAATAAACTTTTTCATTTTTGTTGAATTTGCTTTTTGGAGGTTGAGTTGTGAGTGTAAATGCTTTTTCTCTTGGAATTAATTTATCAAACGCCGATCGCATCTTTCTCGCGAACATCAATTCTGCAGGTGACAGTGCTGAAGGCGCAGCTTTATTAGGGGTTATCCTATAAACTTGTAGGAATAATTGCAATGCCTTCTTAGTAGGTGTCCCTGACGTCTTTTTTAATGCCTTTTTTTAAGGGCATTTAAGGTGTCGACAAATCTTTCAGCCAATCCGGAAGTATCCGACTGACTTGTTAGCACAGTTCCAATCACTCTAGCACTGGTATATCGCTACTGTGACATTACCGCCAACAACACCGAGGTCTTGACACTACCACTATTTGTAGTGCATAAAATAGTTCATTTATCATTAAAATGGTGGGGAGGGCCCTAATAATATGGTATATTTTAACAACATCAAAAAGCTATGAAAAGGTCTGCCGAAAACATGACAACCATTATTATTGTTATATCTAAATAAACAAACGTAATTCTTTTGGAACTTGTTTGAAATAATAATTCTCAAGAAAAATTGACAAATATGTACTGAAATACATATTTAAACTACCGCTGCTTTTTTCTGTTACACCGCAATAATGTAAAATATTATGTTTACTTTTAAAACTACAATTACTTACATTGAAAACAATCTTTAGTTTAATGAGATCTACATGAATTGGATTTTATTATAATTTTGTAAAATCCACGCTATTCAAACTGGTATTAATATTCATTATTAGTCACTTAACGAGCTTGGAAGGAACAATAAAAATTGTTTCAGTTTAAAATATTTTATCGTCGTGTCTCATAAGAAAACAAGTGACTTATCGATTCTGAACTGAAATGAGGACAGATTTTAGCTTGATGTACGTTTCCAGCTGCACTGGTTTTTCAGTTGTTGCTTCACATGAATCTGAATTTTGAGCACGGCTAAGATTTAAATCAGTGGCAACTCCAAGAAAGAAAATAACGAGAAAGTGACGCAGGAAAGATAGATGATGAAAAGATCAGACAATGCTCAAGCAAGGAATATCGACTGGTGGCATCAAACCAAACGTCTTGGCAGTGACTGCCACTGTTTGGATTATGAATATTATAAATACTTTCGAAACATTTTGTAAAACTTTTCGATTAAAGAAAAATTATTTGTATTGATATGAACGAAGCTGATGTTGGTGCTAACTAAACAAACATTACTAGCGGGTAAACATCGTAATTGTAAATCATATGTTTGACAAATATTAAAAAATTAAATCGATATATATATATATGTATATATTTATATATATATGACAATTTGAAAGGCTTATTTTGACATGTATGGCTGATAAATAAATCAGAAAAATAATTTTATATCAACAAAACCTACATTAGCGAGATAAAACATATTTTATGTTAAATATGTAAATGCCTATGTTTTACTTTGTGTCGTTATAAAAATTACATCTTAAATAAGTTTAATTCAGTTTTTATTCACTTAAAAAAGTTTAAATCTCCCACATTTTTCTTTAATACATTTGGGGATAAACTGACATAGATCAGTCGCATATTAATCGTAGATCATCGTACTTTCAATTTGAGTAAATTGCATAATTTAACAAAAAAATGAAAATGACATTTTTCAGCTCAAAATTAAGATTAGGTTGGTTCCAGTAACATACAAAGGCATTGTAACTTGAAGATTTCATATGCTTAACGGAAATAACTTGTTAATGCCAGTTTTGTTGAATTCTTTTTATAATGATGCCGATTTACTAGGGAAACATGTCAAAAGAAATTTTTTCCAAATTGTCCTATATATTAATAGGACAATAATAATGTAATAGGACAATAATAATATGTTAACCGCGACGTGGTGTAATAGTTAGCAAGCCTGTCTCGCTAGAACCTATTACAACTGAGTAGTGAATTTGATCCTCACTGAGTACCCCGTACTTTCGCCGCTTATATATATATATATATTCACTCTTCTGTCGGGTTCTCATTCAAATTTCTTTCTCTCTTTCTAAACACACATAAATGCATACACACGTACTTCTTGTTTGTAAACATATGTGTTTGATGCACAAGAAAGCAGTCAATCTCGAGCTGAACTTTGTTGTCTCAGAAAAGGAAAAGAGAATGAGAGAAAGAAATAAATGATCTGTTATCAAAAAGTCAATGAAAGATTGCAACAGTTTCGTGAGAGTTCTGTAAATGTTTATTGTTCCAAATCATTTTGATGTACAATTAAATAGAAATTCAAGGTATCAAAGTTCTGAAGTGATTTGATTTCAAACAATCAAAGCGAAATTGATCTTGATGTTGAGAGGAATCATAATTACATAAGAAATGAAATCATCCAGGTTAAAACAGTGAAAATAAATATAAATGAGATATTGAAGAAATGGTTTTATAAGATCCCTAAAAACGTGCCCGGTGTCCTGAATAATTAATGGTACACTGCGACTCCTCGGCCTTACCCTCTCTTCTGATCTCAAATGGAACCACTACATCGAGTCCATAGCTAAATCCACTCGAAATAACCGAATAAGACCAGTTTTGACCGGTTTTGAATTTATCCACCGCGTTGGTTAAGCAATATTTGACTAGTACCTGGGCGTGCGCGCTCAGGTTCCCCACATTAAAAAAGACCTTGTGGCACATGTCTCTCAAGTGGGGGAGAAGAGTAAATAACTCTAGGCACGCAAGGCACCGTCCTTCCGGGTCCGAAATGACCGAATACGACCTGTTTATACTGGTTTTCAACTTATCCACCGCGGTGGATAGGTAATGTTTTGACCAGTACCTGGACGTACGCGCTCATGTTCCCCATATTAAAAAAGACCTTTTGTCACATCTCTCTCAAGTGGGGGAGAAGAATAAATATCTTAGGCCCGAAAGGCGTCGGCCTTCCGGCTGGGTCCTAAATAACCAAATAAGACCTGTTTAAGACCAGTGTAGACCGGTTTTGAACCTATCCACTGCGGTGGATGGGTAATGTTTTGACCAGTTCTTGGGCGTACGTACTCAGGTTCCCCACGTTAAAAATGCCCTTCTGTCACATCTCTTTCATTCACACAGGCTTTGGCTTTCCTGGTCCGAAATGACCAAATAAGACAAGTTTAAGACCAGTTTAGACCGGTTTTGATCCTTACCACCTCTGTGGATAGGTAATATTTGACTAGTACTTGGGTGTACGCGCTCACGTTCCCCACATTAAAAAAAGACATTGTGTCGCATCTCTTTCAGGTGGAAGAGAAGAGTAAATATCCCCTCCCGGCCCGAAAAGCTTCGATCTTCCGGCTGGGTCCGAAATGACCAATTAAGACCAGTTTAGATTAGTTCTGAACCTATCCACCGCGGTGGATAGGTAATGTTTTGACCAGTACCTGGGCGTACGCGCTCAGGTTCCCCACATTAAAAAAGACCTTGTGTCACATCTATCTCAAGTGGAAGAGAAGAGTATATAACTCTCGGCTAGGAGTGCAAGTAGCCTCACTGCATCACGACTTTGACTCACCCAATCAAGTCGACCGAGTCCAGCAGCATCCAGCTCACTCCTGCAGTCTCCAGCGACATCCAGCTCTCACTCATGCAGTTTCCAGCAGCATCCAGCTTACTCCTGCAGTTTATTGTGGCATCCAGCTCACTCCTGCAAAGACTCCAGCTAATTCCTGCAGCTTCCAGTGACTCCTGAAGATACCTACTGCAGCGTTCCACGCCCGACAACCTGTTCCAGTGCCCACTGACGTCCAATGATCTGTTCCAGCGCCTACTGTCGTCCGACGACCTGTTCCAGTGCTCACTGACGTTCAGCAATCGGTTCCAGCGCCCGCCGACGTCCGGATACCGCTCCCTATGCACGACCTCCCTCGCCACACCATTCACCGATCGCTTAAGAAAAGAAAAATAAAGACACGATTTTTATCGTCTCCAACTGACCACCTGTGTTTGTCATCCTTCTTTGCTACTGCCGTCTCCTTTCCTTGCCTTTGTGTCTATTTTGTTAGTTGCATGGTTGATTAGCACTCACACCTCTCGGCCTACCCCGCAACATATTCATGACGAAATGATTTACTTATTACTTACGCAGATGCTCACACTCCTTGTTTTTAAGCGGTCACCCACCTAAATATGATTCAAATTTAACGCTTCTTAACTTCAAACTTGTACCGTGAAATGTTTGACTCAAATAGAGCCGGCAACCACTATCTATGAAAAAAAAAAATAACCTGGCTTCTTGTATTTGAACAACTGATCGGCAGCAATATGCATTTTCAGATTTTTTGCATATTATTGATTCACAAGTTAATCTCAGAAATTTAGATCTTTTTTTAATATAGTCATCTTAATAAACTTCATCAAATTGTCCCGTTTTTTACCATTTTGACATGCTTTCATTTATTTTCCTTTTCTCTTAACATATTCTAATTAAAAGACATATAGCAGCAGCATTAAGACATAGCAGCATTATGTTACTGTTAGTTAGAAAATTATTTGTAGTTGTAGATTTAATTAAATTATTGATAATTACTTTTTTATTTAAAATACTTTTAACATCTTATCCATTTAGTTTTGAAGATTTTTATTTAATACTAATTAATTACGGTTAATAAAGAAATTGACTATTAGGGCTGTGGGTCTATATTTACATTCCAAGAGAATTTTGAATTGTAATTTTTCATTCTAAGCGAGGAAGTCAGTCAGTTAAGTGCCATACGTGATACACGCTTGGGCGATCATGTCTCGAAAGAGACTTGACTGACTGGGCAGAAGATTATCCCGCAGTAGGTTGCCATTGCTTTCTGCGGTAGACTGGTTGCCGACCAAGGCTATAGAACCCAATCTGTCCTGCTATTTAACCCATAACTGGAAGGAAGAGACGGATTAATACCTTTCTCAAGGATATTTGCGCGTAAGTGAATACAATGGATTCAACTGGAATTCGAACTCGGCTCCCCGGTTTCGTGTTCCGAGCCGATATCCACTGTACCACAACGATCTTTCTTTTATTGAAGATTATACAGAGTTTTCCGTTTACTCGATTGCCTTTTCAGTCAATCCACGGAAGATAAATATTCCATTTCGTTTTTAATAGTAGATGTTTTGACGAAATGGCATCTTGTTTAGTTGGACTGTCATTTAATAATAAATCAGAATCATCTTCTTTCTCTGTTGCATACACACATACACACAAAATAAAAACTTTAGACCTATTTGTTTCTTCCTCTTTCATAATATGCATGTATACTTCCATGAATGCATTCGCACACACGCATGCATACACACACTCAGACATATACATCAATATATATATTTCAAGTTGAAATGAAAAATGAAATCTAATTGAATGTATCTGTTTAGACAAATTATGTTCATTTTATTATGATTTCATGTATATTTTTCATTGTTTTTTTTTATTTGTTTCTTCAGCAAAAAAAGATGAATCTTTTTTTTACTGACAAAGGGAACGTAAAGTATATATAAAATCAATAGTACTTAAATTGAACAAAACAGAATTTTTAATCTCGGCTACAGAAATTCTTAATATGGATTTGGCACATCAGATCTTGAGCAGAAGGTTATTCAAAAAGCAAAATATTTGTCTGCATTAATCTCTCTCTCTCTCTCTCTCTCTCTCTCTCTCTCCGTGTGTGTGAGTGCGTGAGAGAGAGAGAGGGAAAGGTGGCATTCAACGCATTTGATTCAAAAAGCAAGAAAGTTTTTTTTTTTTTTTACTCGTTTCACCCCGAGCAAGGCATTCCACTGCCACTATTGCGCAGGGGGTTACATAGGGTCGGGGAAGTGATGGGAAAAGGATGGTTAGATATAGGAAATGTCAGAAGGAGGGTGATAGAAGGGTAAGGGTACTGAGAATGAGGGCTGGTTAGATGGTGAGAGTGTTTGAGAGAATAGATGCAAGTTAGTGTGATAGGAGGTGTCTATTGATCTTAAACTCCTGGAGATTGTAGCTGTCGGGGAAGCAGGCATGTGGAAGGGAATTCCACAGTTGGAAGCGCGAGAAAAGAAGCTGTTGGAGTAGAAATTACGGTTACATCAGTTTTACTGTAAAAGGGTAGGACCTAGTTGCTAATCTAGTATCTCATGTAAATTCATATCAAGGCAGCACCAATGACCTAAGTTCATCGGAGCAGAAGCCGTGAAATTATTTATAGACGAGGCACAGGGAAGCTACGTCATGCCAGTGAGAGAGTTATTGCAGCCAGTCCGTCAAGTCAGGATCGATCACGTTACAGATTCTCCGTTATATTTTGTCAAGAAGCCCGAGGTGAGTAGCAGGAGCACCCGACCAGATGTGGCAGCAGTATTCAATACACGGGCGGATGGTAGATTTATATATGTGCAGAATAGATTCAGACGGGAAAAATTTCCGGGCCCTGCACAGAGAACCAACCTTCATAGCAGCGGACTTAGCAATGGATTCGATATAGTCATTCCAATTGAGGTCCGCTGAGCTGAGAGTGTAAGGCCAAGTAGGCGGAGTGTTTTACTCTCAGGGAGGCAAGCCTGTTCCATGCTAATGGGAGGTAGGTGCGATTGTCTATGGTAGTTAATTGATAGCAGCTTCGTTTTGGAAGCATTGAAATTCACGAGCCACTTCCTACCCCAGTCCACCACGGATTGGAGGTCCTTTTCAAGCGAGGTTCACTTTGTCTGCTACACCGGGTTTTTGATCGAGACGAGAGTAAATTGTGGTGTCATCGGCGTACATGCCTACTTGGGATCTAATCTGGGAGATCATTGATGTGGATCAGAAAGAGTGAGGGACGCCAGCGTTCGTATGGTAGTTTTGGGAGGCATGTCCGTTTAATACTACCTTCAATGTGCGGTTAGAGAGGAATGACTGGATTAGATCAAACAAATGTCCAGTTATACCATAGCTCTGCAGTTTGCATAAAAGGCCAGCATGCCAGACTCTGTCGAACGTAACGGTTCGGGCTTCGCCATTCTTGTCGAGAGCCTGGTATATGTACTCGGTTATGGTCGTTAGCATATCAGCAGTAGACCTGGTGAAGCGGAAACCGTACTGTTTGTCCGAGAGAAGCTTGTGGTTCGTGAGATGCTGAATCACCTCAGCGTTGATAATGGCTTCGAAAATTTTGCCAATGATCGGAAGGAGGCTGATAGGGCGGTAATTAGCGGGGTCCGAGGGTTCGCCAGTATTCTTAAATATAGGAACTACAGAGGAGGACTTCCAACAGGCAGGAAAGCAGGAAGCAGATAGGCAGAAGTTATAGAGAGGACAGAGGAGAGATCTGGGGCATATTTCTTCATGACTATGATTGGGATTCCGTCACCACTGCTCGCTTTGTGAGAGTCAAGTTTTGAGATTATCTTAGAGACCAGTGAGGGTGTAATGTTGACGTTATTCAGTTGAGCCTTAGTTCTAGTGGGAAGTCGGAAGTAGGTACTCCTGACAAATCCAGTGTCGAATTGGTAGAGAATCTACGCGCAAAGCATTCAATCTTGTCCGCAGAGGAGGTGAGGACCTCAAATTCATTGATTAGTGAGGATATTGAAGTCGTACTCTTCTTGAGCACGTTTTTGCAGAGTCGCCAGTAATCTTTGGCACCTAACTTAGAGGATGCTGTGCGGTGCTTCATTCTGGCTGCAAACACCAGCTTAGCTTCATTTAGAATTTCTTTACACTTATTACGAGCTGAGGCGAAAAGGCGCCTGTTTTGGCTTCGATAGAGCCGGAAGAAATGGTTCCGGTGGGCAATGGCGGCCGAGCAAGCGGGCGAGAACCAGGGAGACGAATTTGATTTAAGCTGGAATTTCCTGGCAGGGATGAAAGCATCAATGCCAGCCTTAACCCAAGAGGAGACATCGGACGCACAGTCTTCGACGGGAAGACCGAAGACGTTGTTCCAGGGGACGTCACAGAGGAAGTCTCGGAACGAATCCCAGTCTGCTCTCTGGTAGCAGTAGGATATTCTGCTGGTCTGGGTTTCTTGGGTAGAGTGAGAGTGGGTTGAGATGTTGACGGAAACTACGGCGTGGTCAGTGTTTCCGAGAGGGCAGAGCTGCTTGGTAGTGCAAGAGTCTGGGATGGAAGAAAAGCAGAGGTCTAGTAAAGAGACCCTTCCGTTAGGGTTATTAGAGAAACGAGTGGGGAAGTCCACCACTTGCGTAAGAGATTGGGTTATTGAAAAATTCATGGTGCGGATCCCAGCAAGGTCGGTGACAGAGTTTTCCAGCCACTTGGTGTGGTGGGCGTTAAAGTCACCAAACACAAATATATGGGCAGATGGATGAGAAGAAATAGCCTTGTCGATATTAGTAGAGATGCTATCAAGTATCGAACAGTCAGAGGAGGAGGGGGAGCAGTAGAGGAAAAAGAGATAGCTAATCGAGCTTAGAAGTGAGAGACGGAAGCACATGAAAGAATGATTCAGGGATTCGAGAGATGTTACCCTGGCTAGAGGGAGGTGTTCGCTGACATAAGCACCAAGCCCATGCATATGGACATTGGAGTCCTTCATGAAGAGGGGAAGGTAACCAGGAAAGTGTTTATGTCTTTATGTCTAAGTGACTTGACTGGATAAATTTATATACAAAAATCAGTGTATGAGCAAGCGTATAAGGGATCCTAAATAAAAACATATAAGGATATACATACCTATGGGAGAGAGTAGGTGAAAACAGAAAAACACATGCATATATTTGTAGAAATATAAATTCTATATATAGAGTATCGCCCATAAATAAGTGTAACCTACTATTTTTTTCATAAAAGAAAGAAGTTAAATGTATTTTTAATGCATTTTAAAAAATAAAAGTCTCTACTTTAAAAACTATGCCTTTACAAGAAATATTTCAACATTGTATGCTCTTGTTATATTCAAATTTACTAAGATCACGTACAAAAAAAATTATTTGAAAAAATTTTTCCTAGATAGAATAAAATAAACTTCTTTGTAAGAAAAGTTCTTTCAAAGAAAACTACACGCGATTGGAAAGCGCACGTCGAAAATTATTTTGTATTGGTAAAAAATGTAACTGTAAAAATCAATACTGCATTATAGGCATATTTATTTGAAGCCAATGTCGCCTCCGTCGGCGTCAGTTCGTTTTCTATGTTTACTTGTGTGTGTACGTGTGCGCGCACATGAGCGTGTGACAAAAAGAATCATTTCTCTCAGGCATTACTAAAATGGGTGGTACAGCTACACATTTTAGGAGTGATGAAAAGTTTCAAGGGACTGGAGAAAAAAAGGAGCGGTAATGAGGCAAATGGATATCGCTAGAATTAAGGGTACGCTTTATTCTTTCTTTTTGTTTTTTCTTTTTTACAACATTTCTATGCCAAAATATTAGTAACAAACACTTAAGTAATAAAGGATAAGAAATGTATGTTTTCAAAAAGACAAAACATGCTTGTTTTAAAAAGTATAAAATGTTTATGTATTGCAAAGTATAGTTTTACAAACTTAATTTATATGTGATTTTATTTTATTTTGGGGTTAGAAGTCAGGAGGTTTTTTTATTCTTTAATTTAATGACGTTGTCTGAACAGAACCAGCGCCGCACGCTCGCCTGGTCAAACAGCAGACATGACAGAGACTGGTGGTTATCATATTTTTCATGTTTTCAAGGCCCAACTCCCGAAGTAGATGTAATCACGGAATATAACTTTGGGTGTATGTTCGTTGCATGTGGTGGTGAGGGATGTGGCTTTAGAACCAGTGAATCGGCGGCATGAAAATTTTTGAAACACTAATTTATTTATATGATGATATTTTTAGCACGCAATTCTTCTTCTTCTTCTTCTTCTTCTTCTTCTTCTTCTTCTTCTTCTTCTATGCGCCGTGTCCTTTCAGGGCGTAGGCGATCATGGCTTTTCACATCTCTCTATCCTTTGTGGCTCTTAGCACGCTTTTTCTGTTACACCACGCAACCCTCGTCCTGTCATCCACCTGATCAGACCCTTCAAATATGTTATCCGCTGCTTACCCTTGTCACTTTTTTAACCTTTTCTCGTCTGTTAGTATCAGGTTCTCTAAGCCCTACTTCCACATTGCATGTCCCAGGAACTTCAGCTGTCTCTTCCTCATGCTCAGTATTAATTTCCTTTTCGTTTCCATCCTTTCCAAAACCTCATCATTGCTCACATGCTCGATCTATGGTATCCGCAACATCTTGCTGTAGAACCAGATTTCAGTTGCTTCGAGTTTTACCTTCATCTTTGATGATATTGTCCAGCATTCACTGCCATATTGAAGAAGTGACACCACATAGCAATTCAGTACAATCTTTTTTGTTTTCCTTCATCTTCGATGATATTGTCCAGCATTCACTGCCATATTGAAGAAGTGACACAACATAGCAATTCAGTACAATCTTTTTTGTTTTCCTTCATCTTCGATGATATTGTCCAAGCATTCACTGCCATATTGAAGAAGTAACACCACATAGCAATTCAGTACAATCTTTTTTGTTTTCCTTCATCTTCGATGATATTGTCCAGCATTCACTGCCATATTGAAGAAGTGACACCACATAGCATTCAGTACAATCTTTTTTGTTTTCCTTCATCTTCGATGATATTGTCCAGCATTCACTGCCATATTGAAGAAGTGACACCACATAGCAATTCAGTACAATCTTTTTTGTTTTCCTTGATCTTCGATGATATTGTCCAGCATTCACTGCCATATTGAAGAAGTGACATCACATAACAATCCAGTACTCTCTTTTTTGTTTTCCTTCATCTTCGATGATATTGTCCAGCATTCACTGCCATATTGAAGAATTGACATCACATAGCAATCCAGTACTCTTTTTTGTTTTCCTTCATCTTCGATGATATTGTCCAACATTCACTGCCATATTGAAGAAATGACATCACATAGCAATTCAGTACAATCTTTTTTGTTTTCTTCATCTTCGATGATATTGTCCAACATTCTCTGCCATATTGAAGAAGTGACAACACATAACAATTCAGTACTCTCTTTTTTGTTTTCCTTCATCTTCGATGATATTGTCCAGCATTCACTGCCATATTGAAGAAGTGACATCACATAAAAATCCAGTACTCACTTTTTTGTTCTGCTTCATCGTCGATGATATTGACAAGCATTCACTGCCATATTGAAGAAGTGACATCACATAACAATTCAGTACTCTCTTTTTTGTTTTCCTTCATCTTCGATGATATTGTCCAGCATTCACTGCCATATTGAAGAAGTGACATCACATAGCAATCCAGTACTCTCTTTTTTGTTTTCCTTCATCTTCGATGATATTGTCCAGCATTCGCTGCCATATTGAAGAAGTGACATCACATAACAATTCAGTACTCTCTTTTTTGTTTTCCTTCATCTTCGATGATATTGTCCAGCATTCACTGCCATATTGAAGAAGTGACATCACATAGCAATTCAGTACTCTCTTTTTTGTTTTCCTTCATCTTCGATGATATTGTCCAGCATTCACTGCCATATTGAAGAAGTGACAACACATAACAATTCAGTACTCTCTTTTTTGTTTTCCTTCATCTTCGATGATATTGTCCAGCATTCACTGCCATATTGAAGAAGTGACATCACATAGCAATCCAGTACTCTCTTTTTTGTTTTTCTTCATCTTCGATGATATTGTCCAAGCATTCACTGCCATATTGAAGAAGTGACACCACATAGCAATTCAGTACAATCTTTTTTGTTTTCCTTCATCTTCGATGATATTGTCCAGCATTCACTGCCATATTGAAGAAGTGACATCACATAACAATTCAGTACTCTCTTTTTTGTTTTCCTTCATCTTCGATGATATTGTCCAGCATTCACTGCCATATTGAAGAAGTGACATCACATAGCAATCCAGTACTCTCTTTTTTGTTTTCCTTCATCTTCGATGATATTGTCCAGCATTCACTGCCATATTGAAGAAGTGACATCACATAGCAATTCAGTACTCTCTTTTTTGTTTTCCTTCATCTTCGATGATATTGTCCAGCATTCTCTGCCATATTGAAGAAGTGACAACACATAACAATTCAGTACTCTCTTTTTTGTTTTCCTTCATCTTCGATGATATTGTCCAGCATTCACTGCCATATTGAAGAAGTGACACCACATAGCAATTCAGTACAATCTTTTTTGTTTTTCTTCATCTTCGATGATATTGTCCAGCATTCACTGCCATATTGAAGAAGTGACATCACATAGCAATCCAGTACTCTCTTTTTTGTTTTCCTTCATCTTCGATGATATTGTCCAGCATTCACTGCCATATTGAAGAAGTGACACCACATAGCAATTCAGTACAATCTTTTTTGTTTTCCTTCATCTTCGATGATATTGTCCATCATTCACTGCCATATTGAAGAAGTGACATCACATAGCAATCCAGTACTCTCTTTTATGTTTTTCTTCATCTTCGATGATATTGTCCAGCATTCACTGCCATATTGAAGAAGTGACACCACATAGCAATTCAGTACAATCTTTTTTGTTTTCCTTCATCTTCGATGATATTGTCCAGCATTCACTGCCATATTGAAGAAGTGACATCACATAGCAATCCAGTACTCTCTTTTTTTTTCCTTCATCTTTGATGATATTGTCCAGCATTCACTGCCATATTGAAGAAGTGACACCACATAGCAATTCAGTACAATCTTTTTTGTTTTCCTTCATCTTCGATGATATTGTCCGGCATTCACTGCCATATTGAAGAAGTGACACCACATAGCATTCAGTACAATCTTTTTTGTTTTCCTTCATCTTCGATGATATTGTCCAGCATTCACTGCCATATTGAAGAAGTGACATCACATAGCAATCCAGTACTCTCTTTTTTGTTTTTCTTCATCTTTGATGATATTGTCCAGCATTCACTGCCATATTGAAGAAGTGACACCACATAGCAATCCAGTACTCTCTTTTTTGTTTTTCTTCATCTTTGATGATATTGTCCAGCATTCACTGCCATATTGAAGAAGTGACATCACATAGCAATCCAGTACTCTCTTTTTTGTTTTTCTTCATCTTCGATGATATTGTCCAGCATTCACTGCCATATTGAAGAAGTGACACCACATAGCAATTCAGTACAATCTTTTTTGTTTTCCTTCATCTTCGATGATATTGTCCAGCATTCACTGCCATATTGAAGAAGTGACATCACATAACAATTCAGTACTCTCTTTTTTGTTTTCCTTCATCTTTGATGATATTGTCCAGCATTCACTGCCATATTGAAGAAGTGACATCACATAGCAATCCAGTACTCTCTTTTTTGTTTTTCTTCATCTTTGATGATATTGTCCAGCATTCACTGCCATATTGAAGAAGTGACACCACATAGCATTCAGTACAATCTTTTTTGTTTTCCTTCATCTTCGATGATATTGTCCAGCATTCACTGCCATATTGAAGAAGTGACACCACATAGCAATTCAGTACAATCTTTTTTGTTTTCCTTCATCTTCGATGATATTGTCCGGCATTCACTGCCATATTGAAGAAGTGACACCACATAGCATTCAGTACAATCTTTTTTGTTTTCCTTCATCTTCGATGATATTGTCCAGCATTCACTGCCATATTGAAGAAGTGACATCACATAGCAATCCAGTACTCTCTTTTTTGTTTTTCTTCATCTTTGATGATATTGTCCAGCATTCACTGCCATATTGAAGAAGTGACACCACATAGCAATCCAGTACTCTCTTTTTTGTTTTTCTTCATCTTTGATGATATTGTCCAGCATTCACTGCCATATTGAAGAAGTGACATCACATAGCAATCCAGTACTCTCTTTTTTGTTTTTCTTCATCTTCGATGATATTGTCCAGCATTCACTGCCATATTGAAGAAGTGACACCACATAGCAATTCAGTACAATCTTTTTTGTTTTCCTTCATCTTCGATGATATTGTCCAGCATTCACTGCCATATTGAAGAAGTGACATCACATAGCAATCCAGTACTCTCTTTTTTGTTTTCCTTCATCTTTGATGATATTGTCCAGCATTCACTGCCATATTGAAGAAGTGACATCACATAGCAATCCAGTACTCTCTTTTTTGTTTTTCTTCATCTTTGATGATATTGTCCACATTCACTGCCATATTGAAGAAGTGACACCACATAGCATTCAGTACAATCTTTTTTGTTTTCCTTCATCTTCGATGATATTGTCCAGCATTCACTGCCATATTGAAGAAGTGACACCACATAGCATTCAGTACAATCTTTTTTGTTTTCCTTCATCTTCGATGATATTGTCCAGCATTCACTGCCATATTGAAGAAGTGACACCACATAGCAATTCAGTACAATCTTTTTTGTTTTCCTTCATCTTCGATGATATTGTCCAGCATTCACTGCCATATTGAAGAAGTGACATCACATAGCAATCCAGTACTCTCTTTTTTGTTTTCCTTCATCTTTGATGATATTGTCCAGCATTCACTGCCATATTGAAGAAGTGACACCACATAGCATTCAGTACAATCTTTTTTGTTTTCCTTCATCTTCGATGATATTGTCCAGCATTCACTGCCATATTGAAGAAGTGACATCACATAGCAATCCAGTACTCTCTTTTTTGTTTTTCTTCATCTTTGATGATATTGTCCAGCATTCACTGCCATATTGAAGAAGTGACACCACATAGCAATCCAGTACTCTCTTTTTTGTTTTTCTTCATCTTTGATGATATTGTCCAGCATTCACTGCCCTATTGAAGAAGTGACATCACATAGCAATCCAGTACTCTCTTTTTTGTTTTTCTTCATCTTCGATGATATTGTCAACATTCACTGCCATATTGAAAAGTGACACCACATAGCAATTCAGTACAATCTTTTTTGTTTTCCTTCATCTTCGATGATATTGTCCAACATTCACTGCCATATTGAAGAAGTGACATCACATAGCAATCCAGTACTCTCTTTTTGGTTTTCCTTCATCTTTGATGATATTGTCCAGCATTCACTGCCATATTGAAGAAGTGACACCACATAGCAATTCAGTACAATCTTTTTTGTTTTCCTTCATCTTCGATGATATTGTCCAACATTCACTGCCATATTGAAGAAGTGACACCACATAGCAATTCAGTACAATCTTTTTTGTTTCCTTTAGCATCTTCGATGATATTATCCAGCATTCACTGCCATATTGAAGAAGTGACATCACATAGCAATTCAGTACAATTTTTTTTGTTTTCCTTCATCTTCGATGATATTGTCCAACATTCACTGCCATATTGAAGAAGTGACACCACATAGCAATTCAGTACAATTTTTTGTTTTCCTTCATCTTCGATGATATTGTCCAACATTCACTGCCATATTGAAGAAGTGACACCACATAGCATTCAGTACAATCTTTTTTGTTTTCCTTCATCTTCGATGATATTGTCCAGCATTCACTGCCATATTGAAGAAGTGACATCACATAGCAATCCAGTACTCTCTTTTTTGTTTTCCTTCATCTTCGATGATATTGTCCAACATTCACTGCCATATTGAAGAAGTGACATCACATAGCAATCCAGTACTCTCTTTTTTTGTTTTCCTTCATCTTTGATGATATTGTCAACATTCACTGCCATATTGAAAGTGACACCACATAGCAATTCAGTACAATTTTTTTGTTTTCCTTCATCTTCGATGATATTGTCCAACATTCACTGCCATATTGAAGAAGTGACACCACATAGCATTCAGTACAATCTTTTTTGTTTTCCTTCATCTTCGATGATATTGTCCAGCATTCACTGCCATATTGAAGAAGTGACATCACATAGCAATCCAGTACCTCTCTTTTTTGTTTTCCTTCATCTTCGATGATATTGTCCAGCATTCACTGCCATATTGAAGAAGTGACATCACATAGCAATCCAGTACTCTCTTTTTTGTTTTCCTTCATCTTTGATGATATTGTCCAGCATTCACTGCCATATTGAAAAGTGACATCACATAGCAATCCAGTACTCTCTTTTTTGTTTTCTTCATCTTCGATGATATTGTCCAGCATTCACTGCCATATTGAAGAAGTGACACCACATAGCAATTCAGTACAATCTTTTTTGTTTTCCTTCATCTTCGATGATATTTTCCAACATTCACTGCCATATTGAAGAAGTGACACCACATAGCAATTCAGTACTCTCTTTTTTGTTTTCCTTCATCTTCGATGATATTGTCCAACATTCACTGCCATATTGAAGAAGTGACACCACATAGCAATTCAGTACAATCTTTTTTGTTTTCCTTCATCTTCGATGATATTGTCCAACATTCACTGCCATATTGAAGAAGTGACACCACATAGCAATTCAGTACAATCTTTTTTGTTTTCCTTCATCTTCGATGATATTGTCCAACATTCATTGCCATATTGAAAAGAAGTGACATCACATAGCAATCCAGTACTCTTTTTTGTTTTCCTTCATCTTTGATGCCATTGTCCAGCATTCACTGCCATATTGAAGAAGTGACACCACATAGCAATTCAGTACAATCTTTTTGTTTTTCTTCATCTTTGATGATATCATCCACATTCACTGCCATATTGAAGAAGTGACATCACATAGCAATCCAGTACTCTTTTGTTTTCCTTCATCTTCGATGATATTGTCCAGCATTCACTGCCATATTGAAGAAGTGACATCACATAGCAATCCAGTACTCTTTTTGTTTTCCTTCATCTTCGATGATATTGTCCAGCATTCACTGCCATATTGAAGAAGTGACATCACATAGCAATCCAGTACTCTCTTTTGTTTTCCTTCATTCTTGATGATATTGTCTAGCATTCACTGCCATATTGAAGAAGTGACATCACATAGCAATCCAGTACCTCTTTTTGTTTTTCTTCATCTTCGATGATATTGTCCAACATTCACTGCCATATTGAAGAAGCATACCACATAGCAATTCAGTACAACTTTTTGCTTTCCTTCATCTTCGATGATATTTGTTATCTTTCACTGCCATATTGAAGAAGCGACACCACATAGCAATTCAGTACTCTCTTTTTTGTTTTCCTTCACATCTTCGATGATATTGTCCAGCATTCACTGCCATATTGAAGAAGTGACACCACATAGCAATTCAGTACAATCTTTGTTTTCCTTCATCTTCGATGATATTGTCCAGCATTCACTGCCATATTGAAGAAGTGACACCACATAGCAATTCAGTACAATCTTTTTGTTTTCCTCTTCATCTTCGATGATATTGTCCAGCATTCACTGCCATATTGAAGAAGTGACACCACATAGCAATTCAGTACAATCTTTTTTGTTTTCCTTCATCTTCGATAATATTGTCCAGCATTCACTGCCATATTGAATAAGTGACACCACATAGCAATTCAGTACAATCTTTTTTGTTTTCTCTTCATCTTCGACGATATCATCCAGCATTCACTGCCATATTGAAGAAGTGACACCACATAGCATCTATACAATCTTTTTTGTTTTCTCCTTCATCTTTCGATGATATTGTCCAGCATTCACTGCCATATTGAAGAAGGACATCACATAGCAATCCAGTACTCTCTTTTTTTGTTTTCTTCATCTTCGATGATATTGTCCAGCATTCACTGCTATATTGAAGAAGTGACATCACATAACAATTCAGTAATTTCTTTTTTGTTTCTCTTCATCTTCGATGATATTGTCCACATTCACTGCCATATTGAAGAAGTGATACCATATAGAAATCATATTTCTTTGTTCTGCTTCATCGTCAATGATATTGACAAGCATCGCCGTTATTGAAGAAGTGACATCACATAACAATTCAGTACAATCTTTTTGTTTTCCTTCATCTTCGATGATATTGTCCATATCTACTGCTATATTGAAGAAGTGACATCACATAGAAATCCAGTATTCTCTTTTTTTGTTCTGCTTCATCGTCGATGATATTGACAAGCATTCATCATATTGAAAGAAGTGACACATCACATAGCAATCCAGTACTCTCTTTTTTGTTTTCCTTCATCTTTGATGATATTGTCCAGCATTCACTGCCATATTGAAGAAGTGACATCACATCGCAATTCCGTATTCTCTTTTTTGTTCTGCTTCATCGTCGATGATATTGACAAGCATTCACTGCCATATTGAAGAAGTGACATCACATAGAAATCCAGTATTCTCTTTTTTGTTCTGCTTCATCGTCAATGATATTGACAAGCATTCACTGCCATATTGAAGAAGTGACATCACATAACAATTCAGTACAATCTTTTTTGTTTTCCTTCATCTTCGATGATATTGTCCAGCATTCACTGCCATATTGAAGAAGTGACACCACATAGCATTCAGTACAATCTTTTTTGTTTTCCTTCATCTTCGATGATATTGTCCAACATTCATTGCCATATTGAAGAAGTGACATCACATAGCAATCCAGTACTCTCTTTTTTGTTTTCCTTCATCTTCGATGATATTGTCCAGCATTCACTGCCATATTGAAGAAGTGACATCACATAGCAATCCAGTACTCTCTTTTTGTTTTCCTTCATCTTTGATGATATTGTCCAGCATTCACTGCCATATTGAAGAAGTGATATCACATAGCAATTCAGTACTCTCTTTTTTTCTTTTAATTTATTTTCGATATTGTCCAGCATTCACTGCCATATTGAAGAAGTGATATCACATAGCAATCCTGCACTTTCTTTTTTGTTTCTAGTGAAATGTTCTTGTCTCTTAATACTCTATTCAGCTTCTGGAATGCGTCCTTCGCCATCCCCAGTCGCCTTCAGATCTCTGTGTTGCACTTTCCGTCTTCTGTTACAACACCTCCCAGGTACTTGAATTTTTGTACCTGCTTGATTTTAGTATCACCCGCCTGTATTTGGCATTTCGGCTGCCCTTTATGCTGATGAGCATGCATTCGTTTCTCTTGTAGTTTATTTGTACTCCTTTCTTGTCACTCTTTTCAGCTTCCTTCTGTAGGAAGTCTTGTAATTTCCTTTCCATGTCTTTTATCAGCACTGTATCATCTGTGTACCTTATGTTGTTTAAATTGTGGCCTCCAATGAAAATTTCTGGCTTAACATACATTCTCACATGGTTCCTCCTCCTTATAAAAAAAAAGAAAATATTTTTCTAAATCGATATGATCAATTTAAAAAGACATTGTAGAGATTTTTATACGACTATCAAATCAACTAAAATAGAATGAAAATATCACAAAGAGTGTTCAAATTTATAGCAACTGGGTAATTTTCAAATCAGTTATTTTTATATGATTAAAAACATTAGCCAGGAGTCTGATATTATACTGCAGTCGATCACACAAAACTATGTTTTATTTTTTGCTTTTGTTTATGACACTAAAATTGTGAGCATCTATGTAAGTAATCCATCCCATTTTTCATTATTTTTTATGTTAATTCATATATTCTAATCGATGCAGAAATAAAGCGACAGATAAGAGACAAGAATTTACACTTCTTAATGTGTTGATTTATGCGTGTGTTTTAGTGTTGTAGTCTTGAAGTATATGTGTATATACTGTTAGCCTTGTCTATATATCGTATAAAAACATGCATATATTTGTATTTATTTTCATGTATCTATTGGAATACTTTGTTATATTTTAATGAAGTTTAACTTTGCAAACTGTGCATGGGTACAATTCTCTATTCTCAAAGGAAAATATTCGGTTACTTAAAAACTTTCTTCTGTTTTATTGAGAAATGTCTTTAGGAGTATTTAGTTTCATGTAATTCCATTCAAAAATATTTATTTTGATTGTATCGTGACAGCTGTGGTACCATCGAGAATATTTTAAATTGTCAAACTTATTGTTTTTTAGCGTTAATTGATTCTAATATTTTAAATAAAAAAACAGTTATATTTTTAGTACATTTTGCTTTTTATTTTAAGAAAGTTAAAAATTAGCTCAGAAACAAAAATATTTGTGCAGTTTATGCATAAGGTGCTGTGAATGATCGAATCTGACAAAAATGGTTTGAAAGTTTGTGTGCATCTGGAAATATATTGTTTAAGAGAAAAGCAGATTGTCAATGAAGAAATTCTTTCTTGCGGCAGTTTTTTTTTTTTCATATAAAATGCATTTAACATCGGTGAAATTTGGAACGAAAACGTAAAAGAGAATTATTGTCGGAAGATTATTGCGTCAGTTTAAACCTAACCAGTCATCCTCGGCAACAAGTGCCGGATTTACCTATAGGTTTAGCAGGCTGAAGCCTAGGACCTCAAAATCTAGGGAACCTCCAACCAAAGTGTGTAATATTGTCATAGGCCTTTCTTCTGTCATAAACTCTAGACAACCATTCAGTAATTTTCCTTACATTCCATTTCAGAATAATACTGTCTTAACTCGATGCTAGCATTGATTTCTTTATCGATTTTGTTTTTCAAAGAAAGCAATGAGGTGGATAAGTAGAAAACACAGCTGTGCAAGTATCTGAAAAGGCCGTTGCCGTTTTCATTAGTCAAGTTAGTAATAAAACTTCGCTTATTTGTAGCTTTTTGCCTTTTCCTATCATTAACAAAATAGGAAAAGGCAAACTCGTTTTCTGAATGGTTTTTGGAAGCAGATTTTATTCAGATTTTGTAATATAATTGTCAATAAAGAACAATTCTTTAAGAACAAAATGCCAAAGTATATATTATACAGGAAAAAGTTAATTTTTCATTTTTCCTCACTAAAGTGGACTCCATGTTGTGAAAACGTCTGTAGAACGAACAAATGTCGCAAAAATCAGAAAAACAGTAAGGAGACAGCAAGGAAAAAAAGTAAGTGTACCTGGTCCTGATGTCTTAGATGGACTCTCTTCAAGAGATAAGTTTAGGATAAAACCCTTTATTCTTATACTAGATGCACTTGAAACCAATTTAAGAAGAGCTACTGTATACAATTTGTTGCAAAAAAGCTTTCCTTTCTTGCCAATCTGACATTATTTAAGCAAGAAATTCAGCAGGTGTTGAACTGTTGATGAAAGCATACATACAAGATGTTGACCTGAAACTTACTGATGAATTTTTAAACTTTCACATGCACGTGAAATAAATCCATAAGCTAACTGAAAGCACTCTCTGTCTTATACAGATTTTTATCAAATGATATACAAGTAAAAATATTCAGATGGCTTTCTCTAACGTGGAAGCAATCTTATGGCTATTTCTTAGCTTAATGGTCACTAAGTGTTCAAGAAAAAGGACTTTTTAAAACTCAATTTTTATAAAATGAATTAAGGGCTACAATGTTCCAGGAAAGGTTATTTGCCCTGAACATTCTGTGCATTGAAAATGATGAACAAATTTTGATGAACTTTTGGGTGGTTTTGTTATGAATAAGACCATAAAAAACTTGTTTAGTCTTAATATATTTTATGCTTGTAGTTTCTTTATTTCTTAATACGTATTTTAAAGCTAACTGTATAATGACAACATAGGACGAATGTAAAAGTGTCACATTGTCACTGCCAGGTAGTCATGATCATCTTAGTAATTCTTCCCAGGGAATAAAATATGTAAAGCCTGTTCCTTTTTTTTTAATATAAACAGTAATTCTAAAAATAGTTTTCTTAAAACTCCTGCTTATTCCACAAAATGTTCACAAAGTTCGTTTATTGCAAACATTTCTCACAGCGTTAATTTTAACATTCGTGCCTTTTTATCAATCACATACTGTTTTTAACAATAACATTTTATGTCCTTTAGATGGGGAATTGTCAGCTGCGGAACACCCGTCTTCATCCTCGGCTTTATTCAAATTGTTTAATTTAACACTCTTCCATTTTCTTAGTGAGAATTTGGGGATTTGAATTGGCCTTATAAGTGGAATAGCCGAACTCTCTTCATCGAAATCCGGCCTTGTCGCCAGCAGCAACGATATGCGTTAGATTGTCCTTTTTCGGGATAACAATTCTCAACTACTACAAAACTGTCCTTCTCAGGACAAGGCCCTTTTCACTCTATACATGAGCATGCAGAGATATCTTTTGCCTAGTGTATTTTTGCCGTTGTATTTTTCTTTAAAAAAATAAACTTGGCAATTTATTTTTACTCAAGTTTTCGTCTTGTTTGTTATTGCATTCCGTCATTCAATATCTGTTTACAAGCCAATATACTACCCGCGGCAATCAGATACATTGCCAGTCGTCTAGGTTCCAATTAGTAACGTCACCAACCCAGATGAGGAATCATGACCTGTGTTGTAGTATTATAAACAAAACACTGGTGGGTCTTTTGCTATATCAGATGAGTGTCTGGTAACTTCTGCATTGAATGTAAATGTGATTTAAGCCAAATGGATCGGCCACTTCACTATCTACGGTGGGTGGTAATGCCTTACATCAGGTATTATTGGTACTGTAAATAGTGGATATCAAATGATTCGCAATTGCAGAAATGGAATCTCCCATCTGTCTGACAACCTCTATAGGCGCCCCAAAATTCTCATTACCTTGTTATGAAAAGACTCGCCGATGTTTACACTGAGCCAATAAATGTCAAGGCACAGCTAATATAAGTCTGAACATTTCCATGACGTCAAGCTGCAGTGGCGCACTTTGCCATTACCTTCATATACTACCTACCCATGACTTTTGGGACGTCAGCATATACAGGGTGATTGAAAAGTAACTTCCTATTTTATGTATGATGGACTCTCCTGTCAAACTATAATTTATAGAAGACGGGAGAGTCCATTATGCATAAAATAGGAAGTTATTTTCAATCTCCATTTATATATATATATATATATCGTCAAGTTTCGATCCCGGCCAGAAGCAAGTGGATGTGTCTAGCCACACCGATGAGCTGTGATAGAGCGAAACTAGCTTGTATGTGGATGACTAATATAATATATTATGCTCTCATTACGATTGAGCTCTATAGAGAAGAAAATTTTAAAAACAGTTTCCACTTCTACTACATAAGCGTGACTCTTCTGAAATGAATAGAATTCTTTCAGTGACTGGCGTGTGTATACATTGCTTATATACAGCACGTTAAAATTTCCCTTCTCAGATTCCATGCGCTCATGACTTCGGGAGTAGCGACTCCGACTCCTTAAATCGGTCGAGTTTCAATCCCGGCCAGAAGCAAGTGGATGTGTCTAGCCACATTGATGAACTGTGATACAGCGAAACAGGTTTGTATGTAGATGACTAATATATATATATATATATATATATATATATATATATATATATATATACGACATAAAATAACTTTTCTACAAGCTTCGTTTCTGCCAATTGAGCGTCATGAGGTAGTTTTTTTTTTACTACCGGGTGATACATGATTGGTAGAAACCGAGTTAGCAGAAAAGTTAGTCCCAACTATTTAATGTCTTAATTTGTTCTGCATTTTCGTTTTTTGAAGATTGTATATTTTTTATTAATTTAAGCTATTCTTTGGCAAATATTTATGTTAAAAATTGGATTTTTTTAAGTATATGCATTATGGGTATAAGACTTTTCACGTGGTTCACAGATACTACGTTTTCATCCGAGGCAGAAGTGCCAATTCATACGTAAACAATCCCATCTTTTTTTTTTTTTACAAGCACTATGCTAGTATTTATTTGTGAAGGAACTGTAAATATTTGTCACAATTTGTACAACATGAACATAACAAGAACGCTTGCGGTATTAACATAATCATATTTATTAATGAAATACATCAAATAAGGCCTAAAAATGAGTAAAGGATGTTCGTCATCAATGTTGCTGGTCCTCTTAATTGACCAAATTATTCGATAATATTCCTTTCACCAAACAATTACATTTTCGCCAGTTATTCACAAATTCTTTATGAAGTTCTAACTAAATCCGTATGCACAACTTGTTTTCGTGGGATGTTAAGAGAAACTTTTAAAAATTTGAATCCTAATGTATAGTTACAATGAATCGGGAACAATTGTAAAAACCAAGGAGAAACAATGCCAGTAACAACAATCGTAATTGTGGCAGAAATGTCTGTTAACTAGATGAAATAACACAATATTTGAAAATTGAATCACTCACACGCACCCACTTATCCAAGCATAACAACACCTACAAAATAACAAAAAAACAAAAAAAAACAAACAAAAAAAACAAACAAAAAAAACAAAAAAAAAACAACAACAACAAAAAAACAAAAACAAAAGGAAAAAGTGGAAGCGCAAAGCATCACGCACCTACTAGAGAACTAACATCTCTGTTCCCTAAAGAAGGAGGGTGGAATTAAACTAAAAAAAAAGATTTGATTTTAGACGATACTTTCATACGATGTCTTTTTATTGATAGTTCAAGCAATACTAGGCCCAAGAGCCACTCAAAGTAGATGGTTACTCAGTGACATTGTAAGGGTTAGAGAAGGGGGAAGTATTATAAAAACGAGTAGGAAAGATATTGGTTGACTCAGGACTACGCACAGTTGTTAGTGGGGCAAGGGTTTATAAAGACGGTAGTAATGATTACACGGTGGGTCAAGGCTGCAGCACATTTAACTAGGGATGGTAGTTTGGCTTTTGTTGGTATTTTTGTAGGCGATAAAGCTTTCACTACCGGAGAGAATTCACTCAGAAATGAGGGAGGTCGTACTGGAAGGTCTGCTTTGAAGAGAGCTACGAGGAGTACTTTACAATGTAGGATCCAAAGCTGTCCCAATCGATATATTATTCTATGAAGAGGCACTGCTTACTCGTGCAAAAGTATAAAACAGTTTTTCATGTACAAATATACTTCTAGCAAAATATCTAGTTGTTTACATAAAGTAATGTATTTTTATTAATTTTATTAATATTTTTTTTATACGGAACGTCTAACCAAATATTTGTATAAAAATAATTTTAAAAGTAATAAAAAAAATCTGTTGTATTAATAAAAATGCATTACTTTAAAAAAATTGCTTTGTTTACGTTTGGATACGAAACTGTGTAGATATAAAAAAAAAATTCGAGGATCTATGACAAGTAAAGTTTCGCTTAAAGGCACAATTCAGTCTTGCAGGATAGGTTGTTTTTTTTTTTTGTAGCTTAGTTGGTTAGAGAGGTAACGCATTCTGCCTAAATTGACGTAGATTCGAATACTGCTAGAGACTATTCAGACGAAAATAAATAAATTATACTATTTTATAAATAAACGGGGCGTTTGAAAAATAATAATTAAAGTGATAAAAAATAGTTATGTATTGGATGAAACGCTGATTACATTAGGAATTATCACTTTTATGCTCAGGTTCGTGATGGATGATATATTCAAACTTGAACAATAGTCTAAGACACAACTGAGGAATAAACAAACTATTCAAGGAATACACATTATCTGCTACTGTATCTACGTTGCTATGTATTAATGTTAATTCGCGTGTGTGCATGTGAAGTGAAAAAGTTTCCGGATTAGAAATGTGATTTGTAAATTTGCCCAAAATGATATAATTCAATAAGACTCTGGTAATCGTTGAAATTAATATTCTAATCCGATTAAAAGATTTAAAAGTAAGATCAGATAATCCTATTTTAAAGTTGGCGAGTGACGTGATGACGTCACTTTCTGTTTAAGGAACAAAACGTTGATACAAAGATATTCGTGTTGTTGAGCATACTCCAAGGATTGAACTCATTGCAGTAGTAATGATTTATGCGACTAGTAGTACTAACAAGCGCTCCACAGTAGTTTCAATTTATTGTGCATTATGTTAAAAGCCAAGAGTAACCTTGCAAATGAGATCATTTTATTAAATAGCTGGTAAAGATATGACTCCAACTTTACCGACGAAAACTTCTTATTTACTTTGAATCTATTCAGATTATGCGCATCCATTTTTCTCTGTTAATATTTAGTTCGTTAATGTGCACAAATGAATATCTGGTTTTAAATGTATTGTAATACATACACATGCAGCTCCAATCTTGCGAAAAACCGTAACACTTAAACAATTTTTTTTCAAAGTCAAAAATATTTTCTTCGTTTCTGGTCAGTACTAAGTGACAGAGATTAGAGTTTGAATCTGAACAAAGTCAATATTTGAATACTGTACACTCACTGCTTTTACGTATTCACCATTTAGTGCATTAAAAAACTTGTAAAATCCGCGATAAATTCAGGTTTTCAGCGTTTACTGTAACGTGATAGTAAGCTTGTTACGGGGTGCAATTCTATAGAGTAGTGAGTTTGATCTTCCCACGTACCTCACGTGACTGTGTCCATGTACCAGACAAAATTAAACTTGCTAATAACCAATAATATATCTGATATATTTGAGGGTATGATTTTCAATGTAAATGAAAAACTATTTCAAATAATCCATAAATTGTATAAAATTGCATTAATTATAATTTTGAAATATTTATTTCTATTCATTACAGTAACAGTTTGTTGCTGGGGGGGGGCGAGAGGTGTGAGTGTCAATCGAACGTGCAACTAAGAAAGTGGACACAAAGGCAAGGAAAGGAGACGGCAATAGCAAAGAAGGATGACAAACGCAGATGGTCAGTTGAAGACGGTAAAAATCGTGTCTTTATTTTTCTTTTAAGCGATCGGTGAAGGGAGTAGCGATGGAGGTCGTGTATCGATAGCGGTATCCGGACGTCGGTAGGCGCTGGAACCGGTCGTCAGACGTCAGTGGGCACTGGAACAGGTCTTTGGATGTCAGTGGTCACTGGAACAGGTTACTGGACGTCAGTAGGCACTGGAACAGGTTGTCAGACGTCAGTGGAACGCTGCAGTAGGTAGCCGGAGTCGCTTGAAGCTGCAGGAATTAGCTGGGGACTGCAGGAATGAGCTGGAAGTCGCTGGAAAATGCAGGAGTGAGCTGGATGCCGCTGGAAACTGCAGGAATGAACTGGAAGCCGCTGGAACCTGCAAAAGGGAGCTGGATGCCCGTGAAAACTGCAGGAGTGAACTGGAATGCCGCCGCACCCGGTCGACTTGATTGGTTCCTTGTCCTCCTAGCCGAGAAATATTTACTCTTCTCCCCCACTTAAGAAAGATGTGACACAAGGTCTTTTTTAATGTGGGGAACCTGAGCGCGTACGTCCAGGTACTGCTTAAAACATTACCGATCCACCGCGTGGATAGGTTCAAAACCGGTCTAAACTGGTCTTAATTTGGTCATTTCGGACCCCAGCCAGACAGCCGGGGATATTTACTCTTCTCTCCACGTGAAAGAGATGTGACACAAGGTCTTTTTTAATGTTGGGAACCTGAGTGCGTACGCCCAGGTACAGGTCAAAACATTACCTATCCACATTGGTGGATAGGCTCAAAACCGGTTTAACTGGTCTTAAACTGGTCTTAAACTGGTCTTAATTGGTCATTTCGAACCCCAGCCGAAAGCTGAGAATATTTACTCTTCTCCTCCACTTGAGAGAAATGTGACACAAGGTCTTTTTTAGTGTGGGGAAACAGCGCGTACGCCCAATTACTGGTCAAAACATTACCTATCCACCGTGATGGACAGGTTCAAAACCGGTCTAAACTGGTCTTAAACTGGTTTTATTTTGGTCATTTTGTACCCCAGCCAGAAGGCCGGGGATGAGGTTATTTACGCTTCTCCCCCACTTGAGAGAGATGTGACACGTCTTTTTTAATGTGGAGAACCTGTGCACGTACGCCCAAGTACTGGTCAAAACATTACCTATCCACAGTGATAGATAGGTTCATAACCGGTCTAAACTGGTCATAACTGGTCTTCTTTTGGTCATTTCGGTCCCCAGCCGAAAGGCCGGGGGCCCGAGGGTATTTACTCTTCTCACCCACGTGAGAGAGATGTGACACAAGGTCTTTCTTAATGTGGAAAACCTGAGCGCGTACGCCCAGGTACTGGTCAAATATTACCTATCCTCTGCAGTGGATAGGTTCATAACCGATCTAAAATGGTTTTTTTTTGGTCATTTCGGTCCCCAGCCGGAAGGCCGGGTGCCCGAGGGTATTTACTCTTCTCCCCCACTTGAGAGAGATGTGACACAAGGTTTTTTTTTAATGTGCGAAACCTGAGCGCGTACGTCCAGGTACTGGTCAAATATAACCTATCCACCGCAGTGGATAGTTTCATAACCGGTCTAAACTGGTCTTTCTTTAGTCATTTCGGTGTCCAGCCGTAAGGCCGGTGGCCTGTAGGTATTTACTCTCCCCCCCCCCCCCCACTTGAGAGAGATGTAACACAAGGTCTTTTTTAATGTGGGGATCCTGAGCGGGTACGCCCAGGTACTGGTCAAATAATACCTATCCACCGCAGTTGATAAGTTCAAAACCAGTCTAAACTGGTCGTAACTGGTCTTTTTTTTTTGGTTATTTCGGTCCCCAGCCGGAAGGCCGGGGGCCCGAGGGTATTTACTCTTCTTCCCTACTTGAGAGAGATATGACACAAGGTCCTTTTTAATGTGGGGAACCTGAGCGCGTAGGCCCAGGTATTGGTCAAATATTACTTATCCACCGCAGTGGATCGGTTCATAATCGGTCTAAACTGGTCGTAACTGGCCTTTTTTTGGTTGTTTCGGTCCCCACCCGGAAGGCCGGGGGCCCGTGGGTATTTACTCTTCTCCCCCACTTGAGAGATGTGACACAATGTCTTTATTAATGTGGGGAACCTGAGCGCGTAGGCCCAGGTACTGGTCAAATTATTTCCTATCCACCGCAGTGAATAAGTTCATAATTGGTCTTTTTTTGGTCATTTTCGCTCACCAGCCGGAAGGCCGGGGGCCCGTGGGTATTTACTCTTCTCTCCCACTTGAGAGAGATGTGACACAATGTCCTTTTTAATGTGGGGATCCTGAGCGCGTACGTCCAGGTACTGGTCAAATATTACCTATCCACCGCAGTGGATAGTTTCATAACCGGTCTAAACAGGTCTTTTTTTTTTTTTTTTGGTCATTTCGGTCGACAGCCTGAAGGCCGGGGGCCCGTGGGTATTTACTCTTCTCCCCCACTTGAGAGAGATGTGACACAATGTCTTTATTAATGTGGGGAACCTGAGCGCGTAGGCCCAGGTACTGGTCATATTATTTCCTATCCACCGCAGTGAATAAGTTCATAATTGGTCTTTTTTTGGTCATTTCGCTCACCAGCCGGAAGGCCGGAGGCCCGTGGGTATTTACTCTTCTCCCCCACTTGAGAGAGATGTGACACAATGTCCTTTTTAATGTGGGGATCCTGAGCGCGTACGTCCAGGTACTGGTCAAATATTACCTATCCACCGCAGTGGATAGTTTCATAACCGGTCTAAACAGGTCTTTTTTTTTTTTTTTGGTCATTTCGGTCGACAGCCTGAAGGCCGGGGGCCCGAGTTCCCTTGCTGTGAAATCGCTGACATTCATACAAACGCGTTTATACAACAGCAGCGAGCTCGCTAAACAAATAAATGACTATAATTAATTTCAGGCAGTATTAATTACAGTCAAAAGTGTATTCTCTGTTTCTTGACTGTATTTACATTAATTTCGGTCCAAAAGGGAATGACACAATGTCTTTTTTAATGTGGGGAACCTGAGCGCGTAGGCCCATTTGTTTTTGTTTCGTGGCGAAAACTAAGTTTTAGTGTTTTTTGTTTGTTTGAAAAAGAGGTCGTTGATATTTTTAGTATACATGGGTCGTGACCGTTTTCTGTCACCCGGCGTATCCGGGATTGTTTACACAAATTGGACGTGGTGATCGGGCACACTGTGACAAGTTCGTTTTGTAATTGCTTTTGTTAACCATATAAATTCAAATATGTGACCTTGCATTTCAGTTTATAACATAAATTCCTCATTAAATTCTAGTATGGTTCGATTTCGAATTTCAAACTGATATAGTGACTTTGTATACAAATTTTAGTCCCAGCGAATATTTGCCTCTTCCAAATCGCTATTAATATTTTTTTGATTGTACATAACGGCTGTGATAACCGAGGGATTAAGAAGTTAGACTTGAAACTGTACATAACCCAAAGAAACAGACGATGTCGGAATTGATTCATAAATAAGAAAATTTCATCTTCATTTCGTCAAATATTAAGCATATCATTGTTGTCGCAGAGTTGTTGTTAGCGTGTCAGTCTCGCAATATGTGGGCATTTTACCCTAACTTGGTGCTTCATTAATGTAGGCATATTTTCGTCTAAAATATATCGATCTTATGGCTATTGCTGCTGGGTTGGTTCTTTCACCTAAACACTCAAGACTTGTTGAATAGCTTTCGTCGCTGAAATAAATAGGCAAAGAGAAAAGGAAAGATACATAGACACTAGAGGGACAGTTTTGATATTGATTTTATTTTTTGATTCCAACCACCTCTTGTTGGGAAATTCCTTCCCGAACAGTCGGCACGTCTTTACCAGTCGAAGTCCAACAGAAAAAAGAGAGAGAACTTATTTTTGGTGCCAGGACGCCTCTCTTTTTGCACATGTCAGAGGACTCCTGGGAGATTTTATGTTTATTTTATTTTGTACTTTTATTTTATTTTGTTTTTTTTTAATTTTATTTCGTAGTTTTTATTTTATTTTGTATTTTTATTTTATTTAGTGTTTTTTATTTTATTTCGTATTTTTATTCAATCCCTACAAATATCAATGTACAAAACTGCAAAGTTAAACAAGATCTGTACCTCCTGCTTTAAGCTCTGACGATTTCTGTTTGTGAGATTTGCGTCACTGTAACACCTGTAACTGGATTGAAATGTTATGTTACGTTAAACTTACTTTAAAACTTGTGTTATGTATCAAACTACTAAATACCATACGCACAACGAAAGAAAATGTCTTCACTGACGAGAAACAAAGCTCCTGAAACATAAGTGATATGTGGTAACGTGGACAGTTTATAATTTTCGTACATCAACTAATGTGCGTTGTAGTGATATCGATTCGGAACGACAAATCGGGAAGCCAAGTTAGAATTTCAGTTGAATTCCTTGCATTCACTTACGCACAAAGACCCTTTGGAAAGGCATTAATCTGCATCTTCCCTCCAGTTATGGGTCAAATAATTGGACAGATTGGATTTTATAGCCTTGGATGGCAACTAGTCTACCCCAGAAAGCGATGGCAACCTACTGTGGAATAATCTTCTGCCCAGTCAGTCTCTTTCGAGGCATGATCGGCCAAAGCGTGTATCACGTATAACACTTAACTGATTGAATGGTTTCATGGTAAATGTTTCGACTTATTTTTTTGCAAATATCGTTAACGTTTATCCTTTTGTTAAACTGAGTTTTGAAAATCCTTTACAAATATTTCGCTGTTCTTCACGTGTTAAAAATAGAATTTGTCGGATATCACAATACTGGTTACATCCCCACATCAGCCTGAAGAGATAAACTCATTGAATTTGAATCAGTAAATTATTATGACATCTGGTGAAACAAGTAATTACTACTTGGGTTGTCAATCACCTCAACAGAAACTACCTCCTGAGCGACAAACAATATGGATTTTGCTTCTGTAGGTTCACTGCTGATGTCTTTACGTTCTGAATGAGTGATTCACTTGAAAATTAATCCATCACTAAACGATCTCCTTACATATATCGAAGGTGTGGCATCGGGGACTGATACAAACTCAACATCCATGGCATTTCTGGGAGAATCTTCTCGATTATCAAGTCCTTGCTATCAGGCCCATGAAGGTCGTTGTTAATGGACCTTTCACTGAAACCCTTAAGATCAATGTACCCATTATCACATTACTAGTAAATATGTATGTAGACGAGACCACGATTTTTGTGATCACCACCAACAATCTAGATGACCAGGACTTGGCAGCTGATTTCTCCTCTGACTTTGATCACACAACTCAGTTGTTGTTTTTGTAGGTGTGATTGTCATAATGAATAAGAACTCATGCGATGAAAAAATAAATTTACTATTAAGCGATAAAGACACTTATAAAAAAATAAACGAACAGTTACTGAAACACAAAAATTTAACAAAACAATTAGAAAGTTAATTAAAAATGACGACAAACCATGGTATATAGATTAATAGAATATCATCCTAGTTAGTCGAGGTTGTTATTGGAATAAGTGGCGGGAGAGGCTTATGGATAGGATTAGGACTTTCAACACCGACTATAGTCAAAGGTCTGCAGAGAAGTTTATGGACGAAGAGTGTTGGAGATGCCTTCCCCAGCCTTACCATCGCTCCTCCTAGTTTCGACGCTAAATGCTGACATAGCTTTTCGAAACAGTCCAAATTCTTTTTTTGATGTCGATTGGCTTTGCGGCGCGTTCTTCCGGATTCCAGTGATTTTTCACAGCCTAGGAAGACATTGTATCGGAAACGTGAAAGGGGTCGTGTCAGACCCACTCAGCAAACAGCTCGGCTGAGTGGCTTTCTTTCTTGTCCTGGGCGCCAGTGACAAATTAACTCAGCAACCCTAAGTTTTTGCTTTCATAGCTATTGATCCGGAACGCCCTGTCTCTCAATGTCGTGTGTTTCAGAGTGGGATGGGCGGATATGCCCTATTGTCGTCGGTTTGGCCTTGATTTAGAAGAAACGGTTGCGCTTACCTTCTACCACTGTCTTCGGGTGAGCTCGTCCTGGCAGCATGTCGGCGAGTTGACAGCGCGTGTCAATCCTGAACATCCTGAACATACGCGTGTGTCGTCTCCGTGTTCTGGGGTGAGGAGATAATGTTTCTGACGCTGCCTGCCCTGACAAGTATGGTGGTGCAGACAACGCAGATGGAGAGAGTCTTATGATAGAAACATTTTCTTCAGGATCAGATTGGATTCTTTCGGCATTAGCTCAAGATGGAGATCAGAACTGATAGAAAGCGTTTACTATCGGCAAATTTCAGCGAAAGCTGGGTAAATGTGGCGAGCCTGGTTTGCGTGAACAGGGCCAGCCTTGATTTTTTAGTACACTTTTTAACACAACGTGGCGGATTTTATTTTGGACCCCTCTCCTGGTTTAGCTAGACTCTTTGTTTGCCTAGTTAATGTGAGTAATTGTTGTTCTTGGCCTGCTTTAGATATTCTCTTTTGTTATGATCCATGTCAAGATTTCCAACCTCACCAGTTTGTTTGTTGTTTTTTTGCTTCCTTTTTTTTTATCTTGACCGAGTCAGCTTTTGGTTTTCCACCTCACTATTTATTTTTTCTACCCGTACATTAAGTGAGTGAACGTCTTGATTTTGCCTATCGTCAGAATACAGCGGACACTCTCCGTTTTTTCAGTTGGCTAGACGGGTCAGACTAATATTTTATTTTTAGTTTATGTTTTGTTGTATTTTATCTTCGTTCTTGAGTTAATTCCCTCCCCCTTCATTTCATGCAATATATTTGTTAGGGGAGGTAACTTTCCCGTAATAATTCATTGACTCTTCAGAAAAAAGGGACAAGAAGAACTACAACATTGCTGCTGGATAATACACCACGTGTAGACAGTAATTTGTTATCCCACCGAATTCTGCTGTATCCTGGTCAATGAGAATGGAAAACAAAAACAAATATTGTTGTCTCAAAATATATCTGTGTTTGTTATATTTTGTTGTTCCTAATATTTGGTGTTACAACAATTTTTTGGCGACGAATGAAAACAAAAACTCGCAAAAATAGCGATATCACTAGAGACATACTGAAAGAGACATTGAATCAACAAGAACATTTTCAAATGTCACAACAGCAGTTGTTGACTATGATAACTCAACAAATCAATCAACAATTCACTCATCAACTGGGAATTTTGAGATATACATTGGAATATCCGTCTACTAATTCGGAAACTGGGAATTCAGAAACATGAGAGTTACACAAATTACATCCTACCAAAGCAGCGGATTTCAAATTTACAGAAACAGTAGAACTGCTAAAAGAAATCTGTAGGGAAAAGCAGTCTGTTTAATACCAGGTTTAATTGTCTAAAATTAGAAAAAATGACGAAGACGATTATGCAACTTTCGCAGGTATTGTAAATCAGGAATGTGAAAAATTTAAACTAAATTCCCTCACAGAGAATCCATTTAAATGCTTGATTTTTATCGCAGAACTGACGTCTGAATCACACAGTGATATTCGGACCAGACTACTTTCCAAATGGGAAAACGATAAAGACATCACAATTCAAGCTCTAACAACTGAATACAACAGCCTTTTAAGCATTCAAAGAGACACCATGTTATTGCAAAAATCATACACCCCATCGTTAACAGAAAGCGTCCAAACAATAAAAGAAAAGAAGTCTCCATCAACTTGTTGGTTTTGTGGCATTACGCACGTTTTTGCCTGTTTAAGTGCAATGTGTGCCACCAGATTGGACATAAAGAACATTTTTGTAATGCAAACTTTAAAAAAATAAAGTCTCTTCTACAAGAAATTTGTTAAAAAACGAAAAAAAAATAAAAAAAACGACGCAAACAAACTTTATGATCGCAACATTCAAGGCGGATTAAAATAGCATCTAAAAATATATTGTATTGTTTCAGTGAACAACAAACCAATTCGTTTCCAGTTTGACACAGGGTTAGATATTATGTTGATATCCCAGTCATCTTAGAAATTATTCGGAGAGCCATGTTTGACTGCAACAGAACACATAGCAAGAAGGGCCCCTGGGGACGAAATTCATTTAACTGGTGAATTAACTTGTAATGTTACATTTCGAGCTACTAAATTTTCGGGTGTATGCTATTTTGATGAAAATTCTGAATTGAATTTAATTGGTTTCAACTCGATTGAACAGCTTAATCTTTTTAAAATTCTTTCCTAGTCTGTGTTCAACGTATTTAGTCTTATGTCTGTTTCGAACATTAAAAAACATTTTACGGACGAACTTAAAAATAAATTCAGTGACGTTTTTTAAGAGGGACTTGGTTACTATACTAAAAGTAAGACAATTTTGAAATGAAAAGAGGACTTTAAACCAATTTCTATACCAAACGACCTATGCCTTATGTCGCATGTGATATGGTTGAAAAAGAACTTCAACGTCATAAGCAAGAGGATGTAATAGAGCCTCCAAATTATTCTCAAGAGGCAGCTTCTATTGTAGTAGTAAAATAGCAAATGGAAAAGTCCGGATATGTGCTAAGTACTCAACTGGTTTAAATAATTCTTTGGATGCACATCAGTACCCACTGCTAGTTTCAGAGAATCTTTTTTTACTAAATTAAATGGTGGAAATTTCTTCGCAAAAATTTATCTTTTCGATGCTTTTCTCCAACTGGAAGTTGAAAAGGAGTCTAAGTAGCTGCTTTCTATCAATACCCACAAGGATGTGTTCAGATGTAACCGCCCTCGCTTCGGAGTCAAACCAGTACCAGCTATTTTTCAGCAAACAATGGACGCCACGCTGACTGGATTGGTTGGAGTTGCAAAATTTATTGATGACATCATTGTTGCAGCTGTATCCCAAGATGAACTTTTGAAGCGTTTATTTATTTTCTGTTTGCAGGTGAATCCAACAATACAGATTCTGTGTTAAAGCTGAAAAATGAGATTTTTTGGGACAAAATCAAATACCTTGGTTTCATATTTGACAAAAATAGTAGAAAACCATACCTAGAAAATATCTCCGCAATAAAAAATACGCCGGCACCAACATTACAATACAAAATAAAGTACCAGAAATCACTTCAGTATTTGTATCTACTGTAAGAGCATTACCAGTCATTTCTATAATGATCTGTGAAGCCACAGCTTCTGGTCCAGTTCTACAAAAAGTGATGTACTTCCATCGTACAAAATGGCCAAATCATACACAGACAAAAGAATTTAACCTTTCTTTCAACGCATTCTACATCGTTCTGAAAATGTTACATATGATGTAGACATAGAGTGTACAGTTTCGGTTCGACATGCAAATCAATTACGATCCCTTCACCTACCAGAGACCAAATCAAACTTCACCTTACGTATAGATATCCTATTGAACACCTTCAAACTGCCTCCGCAATGTTCCTAAGATATATCAAAGGATAATTCTAGGACTTTACCAAAACTTAGAAATTCGTATAGACTTCGGAGAAAACCTATCAACTACAAATAAATTCCCAAAATAAGTCATACGAATAATAGGTTAAAAAGGAGAGGTGTTAAGGAAGATTCATTGACTCTTCAGAAAAAGGAGGCAAGAAGAAGAACAACATTGCTGCTGAACAATACACCATGTTTAGAAAGTAATTTGTTATCCTACCCAATCCTGCTGTATCCTGGTCGGTGATAATAAGAATTATAATAATAAAAATGAATATAGTTGTGTTTCAAAATATATTTAACTGTGTTTGTTATATTTTGTTGTTTCTAATATTTGGGATTACAACAATATTTTTATAAAAAACAAAATAAAACAAGACAATTGTATATATTAAAAAATGCTTTTGTCATGGGTGCTTTTTAAAGTACCCCTCCAACCCCTCCGCTTTAAGTGTGGGGTATTGTGACGTATGTTGGATGAATTTAAATGAATAAATTCTTGTGGTGTTTGATTAAATTGTAATGAATGAATGGGTCGCAAATCAGATTAGATAGTTTTAGGATAGTCAGTGACGACCAATCTCACCCTACTTCCTCTTCGGCTTTGTATTCTTTATGCAATAAATAAGATGATGATCAAGTGTAGTATCTGTTCCAGCAGCCGATAGCCAGCCCTAATCTCCAGCTATCAGAAACAGTTCCAGCTAGCCAGTTACCCTCTTCTCCAGCTTGCCATCGGCCGTCGCTTCAGCCAACTCTACTAATCATCCAACTCCTGCCGTTTTAGCCAGCTCCAACAATCATCCCGCTCCAGCCATCATCGTCAACAGCAACGATCTGAAAAAAATTGTCCTTTTCAGGATAAAGTTCTTCAGTAACCACAAAACTGTCCTTTTCAGGACAACGCTTTCCAGCGACCTCGAAACTGTCCTGATAAGTACAACGCTGTTCTCATCTTCTACATGAGCTTGCAGAATTATCTTTTGCCTAGTACACTAATACATTACTTTACTTTATATATTTTCTTTAAGAAAAATTAACTTGGCAATATATATATACCGAGCGCCCATAGCTCAGAGGTAGAATCGCCGACTGACGTCAATTCGGTTGGGTTTCAATCCTGAGTAAAAAGCAATCGTATGTCTAACCGTACTGAGGAGCTGTGATACAGCGAAACAGATACGTCTGCGGATGACTATATATATATATATATATATATATATATATATATATATATATATATATATATTTATAACTCAATTTTGTCCTTCAACATCTGTTTGCAGGCAATATACACGCAACAAGCCCATCGGTAGTCCAAAAATCTGTCTATAAAAATTCCCGTTGAAAAAGAAATAGTATTGATTTGTAACGAGACGAAAATTTTCTTTAATTTTATGTTAGTAGTGGGAGTCTGATTTTTGACTTAAAAAAATATCTATATAAGAATCTAAGCATTTTGTGAAGTGCATGTATGTTTAAGGAACAAAAAATTGATTAAAATTTAATAAAAAAATTAACTTTGTCTTTTGATCTTCATATAAGAACACATCTAATTTTTTCTACTTTTATTCTCTACCTTCCCCGGAGCTCGAATTGCCGCCATCTTTGACATCTGTTTTCTTAGATTAGCATAGATGTTCAATTTATTAAATAATTTTATATCTATTTTTATTTACAGATGGATATACACAGTATTTGAATAATTTATCCATACATAAATAATCTTATCATTTGACTATTATTATGTTACTAAGTAAATAGTTTACTTATATTGTAAAAAAAGGATAATATTTTTATACATTTTCATTTTATGTCGTATTGCATTTCCTTGTGAATGTTCAATACTTGCTTAATATTAAGCCAATCAAATAACATTGTACATTGTAAAACTTATAGAGATTTAACAGATGTTGCAGCAAACGGCTTATTTATGGGTTCAAGATGATGGCATCAGGCATATTGACAAACTGAGAACAAAGAAAAAAATAAGGAATAAAAATTAAATGAAAATAAAGAAAATTTTAAAAAAAAAAATGAAATGACTGAAAATGAATATATCAAAGAAAAAAATTCTGACTTTTAATTCCTGATATATTTTGTGTCTGGAAAAGGCAAAACTTATGAAATACAGTATTAAATTATTAGCCGGCTATAGTTGGCATTATCACATAATTGGTAAGATGCTGAGACTAAAGACACACGTGTTGGTGGAGCTTTGAAAATGGAACGAAGATATGAAGTGACCATCAAGCATTCCAAAACGAAAAGAAATGCATTCGCATAAATCCATGTTTTCTGCTGTTTCGAACAGATGAGAGGTGGTCAAACGAATTGAAATAAGGATATCTTTGTTTCTTATCCGTTTTCAGTATTTTTCTTTCTCTCTCTCTCTCTCTCTCTCTCTCTCTCTCTTTCTCCCAACATTTTGAATGAAATGTTTTTGATCTACAGAATAACGAACTGCATTGTAGTTTCTACTGCTACCACAAGACACAAGATTCTAAATCGTTGCAGACAACTTTATGCTTATTGCGTTGGTACCTGACTATCAAACTCATTATGTATGTGGGTGGTTCTTTGTTATTTTGATTTGTGTTTATTGATTACAGGTTGTGATAATGTCTAGGGAAAAGCTGTCCTAATTCTTTCATTCTAAATCATTCCTTCTCCTAATTACCTACTGGTACCATAATTTCTGGAACATTTGTTTTTGAAAAGTGAATCTTGCCACACAAATGCAAAATAAAACGATTCCAAATTCTTTGCTCATATTCATCGAATAAAAAACACAAAAATGAGGCAAGTTCCACTCTGAGAACGTTTCTAGTGCGAAGCCATTTTTTTCTCTCTTCACTCCTCCGTCACACCGATTGGAGGTGATAACAAGTAATCACCCAGAAATTCGTACTTTTATCAAATGAATAGGAGTCGTAACTACAAAGCGTCCTTTGAATTCATTGTGAAAAAATATCAGTATTTTCGTTTTTTAGAATCATGAAAATAAGTAGAAAAAAAAAAACAAAAGAAAAGAAAAAATAATATTCAGAAAAGCAAATTTATTTCTGATGTGAAAAAATTATACCATTAAATAATTATTTGAAAATGCATAAAACTATTAAAAAGCATAGAATATTTCATTTCTGAATTACACTTTGGTTGTTTGGGGAAGTAGGTGCTGTTTTAACTCAAATTTCTGTTCCCTTCAAATTGTATTTTATTCAGTGCTAAACAAGACGGAGAAAGAGATTTTCACACACACACACACACACACACGCGCGCGCGCGCGCATTTTTTCAGGACGTAGGCGATCATAACTGTTTATTGTTCATTTTTTTATTATCAATGCATTGACATAACTTCTTGCAAGTGGTTTTCTATTGCCTTTGCCACAGTTTGGAATTCAGAGTTTTCCTACCTTTTACTGATTACCTCCAAAGGCTAGAGAGCTTACTCACCTTTAGCTGAGGTGAAAGAGTGGACGGATTTACATCTTTCCCGTGGGTATTGTGTGAAAGTGGACGCAGCAGACTGGCCCGAAATTTCAACACACACACAGACGTACACACATACAGACTCACACATACATATGAGAAATACAACGTAAATTTCATTTTGCATGTTTTTTCATTATTTGCAATAACATAGTGATTCAATTTTTTTTATTTAACCCGTGAATTGTTTGTCATATTGTAAATAAATATATAAAATAGTATAGTTATCTATATTTATTTTTCAATTTCATGTACATATAAATATTGGTATACGTATTCATAGTTGGTATAAAATCCTTCTTGAACAAGAATCAACATCCTCTAACAAGTATTTTAAGAAATAGGATTCAAGATAAACCTTTTCAAAACAGGAACTATGATTTGGAATTAGAATGAAACTATTGACGGCACGTACCCTGAATTCTTCATGAAAATTCAGAATGTGTAATTAGTACATACTTTTTCTTCGATGTACCGTGTCCCTTCAGGACGTTTATGATAATGCCTCCCAACAATTTTCTTTCGTTTGTTTGTTGATCTTAATAAAATTTGACTTTTTGTTATCTTTCCTAAACCTTGCTCCGCTATTCATTTACTCAAGCACTCTATGTAGGTTATGCGTTGTTTTTTCTGTTTCTCTGTTATACGACAAGCCTTCTTTTCTCACTAAGTGTCCTTTTTGTTTCCATTTTCTTTAAAACTTCGTCGTTGTTCGCATATTCGGTCCATGGTATTCTCAGTATTCTTCTGTAAAACCACATTTCTGTTGCTTCAAGTATCTTCATCTATGAGAAGATTGTCCAGCATTTACTGCCATATAGGAGGTTTAACATTATATCACAGTTCAGTTATTTTTTCTTTATTTATAACAACAGTTTTCTGTTTTTTAAAACGTTGCTTAGCTTTAAACACTTCAGATATGCGTATAGGTCAGTTATAAAGTAGAAGAGTCATGGAGATAGAATAAGCTGAGCTAGAGGTAGTATTCCCCAATGCCGCAAATGGCTACAAAACTAAAACATTAAAACTGGAGTCATGTTCTTAGATAGATAAACATGGCACCAAACATGTTTAAAAATATTTAAAATGTCAGCCGTATGCAAACACTTTCTCAGATCAATGTTTAAAATAGATTCGAGCGAATGAAACCGTTAGTTCTTAGCTAGGAGCATCCATATTCGAACCTCTAAGAACTGTAGCTAAAAGGTCATCAACAACTAAAATGGGTTAGCACATGTAACTCAAAGTGAGAATAATGACATAATGAAGATGTTGACGTTTTACATTATTGCAAACAAAGGTTGAGGAAAGAACTCCCAACAACACTTAAAAAAGCTTTAATAGTTACTGGACTTGAGAAATCAATCTTTTTAAAAAAAAAATTATTAGTAAAATTTTAAAAATTTTAACCGATAGTTGTACTGGCTGCTTGTTCAATGAATGCCGAATGTTTTCTGATAAGTAATCGGTTAATGTTAACATTACCATAGTTCGCAAGAAAGATATAGCCTCAAAAAAGGAAAGAGATTGTAAATTTTCTGGGTGATAAGAATCCAGCGTTGGTAATTGCGAAACACTAAACAAAGATCAGAGAACAATAAAAAAAAAAAAGAAAGGTAATTTATAAATAAAGAAAAAATGGTTTCAAGAGTGATATCAAAGGGACTATGAAAAAATGAAAAGGCTAATTAAGCATGAAAAATTAATTGTCAAGCAATAAGCTGGTATTGTTAATGTAAACAGAGAGAAAAAATGCAGAAAGTAACGAAACTATCATCTAAAGCAATGAAAACAATCAAATTATTATCTTTAAGTGACCATCACAAAAAATGTTTCAGCTGAGCAGGGAAATACATGAAAACTGATTGTTCAACAACATTTTTTAGTGATTAGTGTAAAGCTACATTCGATACACCTGTTGACTAAACCAGGGGTTGGATTCTTCACAGAAAAAGTCAGCCAATAGAAAGATGGAGTAATATTTTCAGCTCGAACTATAGATAGTAAAATTATAGATCCTTCCAAAGTTAATGGTAATGTCAAGAAAAATAAAGAGAATTATTCTAGATTCATAGATAAGAGATTTAAGCTGTTGTTATATTATGAAGAGTAACTATTGACCACCTTGCCAAAATAGTTTCAAAGGTAACAGAATGATGAAATGGTTTCTATCCTCTCAGAATATTAATCAAATGGAAATCTTTAAAAAGTTAAAGCTTATAGCTAAATTGGACTCCCATGCGCATGACAAAAAACAGAAGTGAAGAAAAAAAGAGCATATTTGCAAATTCAGAAAACGGACTAGAATTAAGTATATTTTTTATTTCATATTGCATGAATCGCACACACCTATCCACATAGACATGTTTCCTTCTATTATTTTTGCTCTCTATTAAATCTTGTAAAATTTTAATACCTGTGTTTTTTATTCGTCTCTATTGGTTATTTTCTTTATCCATGTATCTGACCCAGCGAAAGAAACTATCCACTAACGGAGGGGAAAACTTTTGACAACATGCTAAACACTTTTTTTTACTTTCCTTTTTAAATTTTATGTTACGGCAATTTTGTTGTAACAATACACACACACACACACACACACACACACACACACACACACACACACACACACACACACACACATATATATATATATATATATATATATATATATATATTTTAAAAGAGTTATTACGCGACCTAGGTTTCTACCATGTAGTGTCTTCAGGCGATTTGCAATAACGGTAAAATCAGTTATTGCAAATCGTCTGAAGAAACCACATGGTAGAAACTTAGGTCGTGTAATAACTCGTTTACAAATGTAAAATATTCAAAAGTTCTACCATATAATTGCATTGAAAACTTTAATACAAATATGCACTGGTCTAATTTTATTATGACCAAAGACTAAGTAATTAAAAAATCAATATATATATATATATATATATATATATATATATATATATATATATATATTGTATCGAGGCAACAGATAATTTTCTAAACATATATTGTTAAACATAACAGACAATGAATGTCTATTATATTTAATCATGAGCCTTTCTAAACATCGTATTTTGGCTTTAATTTCAAGTGAAAATACAGACAAAAATTGTCCAACATTTGGTTAATATTTATTATGCTGGTTCTAAGCATAACTTCATTAATGTCCCTTTTAATAGTTTATTTTCAATCTAATTAACAAACTCCCATAATTTTTGTTGTTAGTCAGTGTATAGAAATATTTAATCCCTCTATCATAATAACTCTTCTTGCAGTAACATTTGAAATACCGAATGATGTCACAATGGTCATGGATGATGCTCGCTGGGTTATGTCACCATGGATGATGCCATGATCACAAATAAAACCCTCTGAGACAATTGGGAGGAGGAAGAGTTGCTCAGGGGAAATCTCACTCAAGAAGCAATAGAATCTGACGACGATGAAGAAGAAAAGTATGAGCCCATTCGAGATGTGATAACTTACAGGGTTGCCAGTGCCCACCTCGATGATCTGAAATCATTTGCTTTGGTTCATGAAAACCAAGAAATGATGGACCAAATAAATAAGTGCCAATATCAATTAGAATTGAAGTGGTCACATTACAAAAAAAAAGAAAAAAAAACACCACACAGACTGCAAGAACTGAATTTTTTAAGTCTACACAAGTGTGAATAAATAATTTTTATTTCTTTTGTTAACCGTTGCAAATACGTTTTTAATGTTAACAAAATAATTATGCTGATAAATGTTTTCAAAGTTAGACCATCTTATGTTTTCATTTATTTAATACCAGTTTACATGGTAAAATATTAAAATATGTACATTCTGGAGACTAAAATATACGATCGAGGGGAGGATAGGTCACAAGTCTTTAGTGAGCCTTATGTAACCAGTTTTGATGGCAGTTGGGGTAGTCGCATACAACAGGTTCCACTGCGTATATATATATATATATATATATGATAAAAATATAGTTTTATAGTATGCTATATTTATGCTCAAAATTGATTAATATCAGGATAGAGCGTGAGTAAATGTAAAAGTGGTCACTGAGGTCAACACCGAGTAGCTACCCTGTTTTATGCTTGAACACGATCTTCAACATTAAAGCAGGAAATAGACTGTTGTCCTTCAGATTTGACCTCAGTGTACACTTATTTATATATATATAAAACATATATGTGTTTGTGTGTTTGTGTGTAGGGTGGTCATTGCACATTAATTTTCAGTTTTACACATCAGTGTGATCTTAATCTTCAGACCAAGCAGAAAATTTGAAACATTATATATATATATATATATATAAGAGTTAAACTGTGAGTTCGGTTTTGGGAGGGTTAGGGTGAATATGTTATTGCTTCCCAAAATATTGTTTTCTATTTTCGTCAAGGATAAGAAGCGATAATAAGAATCTTTTCTTGCGAGATTGATTTCTGGCCATGACCTCAATTCTATAAAGTCTCAAGCGGCATCAGTGAAGAGTTTTTTTTTATCGTTATTATTTCCTAATTAAATACACATATACAAAAAAAAAGTTTCAACTTAGACATTTGGTATCAAAGGAAAACATTTCCGGTAATTGTTGACAAGAGATCCCTTCTTGTAATCCTGCCAATCATAATACGTTAAAAGTGAAGATGTACTTCTTTCTTTCTTTCTTTCTTTCTTTCTTTCTTTCTTTCTTTCTTTCTTTCTTTCTTATAACTTCCGTGCTCTCTTCCTTGTTCTCAGAACTTCCTGAAGTCATTTTTTTCTCTCCCTATCGATTTGTTTATCATTTTCTTCCACTGGAAGGCTTCTTTTTCTACATTCTAAATTTAGGAGAACACCACTAGGTATGTATTCTGACGCATTAACTGAATTTTGATCTGAGAATTTCACTGTATAATGTTCAGTTTATGTATTAATATTCACCAGTGAATTAAGTGCATTGACAAGTAAAGAAAGTGTTGAAAAATATTTTTTGTCATTAGATTTATTGATTTACCTATGTCCTAAATGCTAATTAAACGAATATAGATATCACCATTCTCATATATCTTCACCTTCTATGTCAACAAGATAGAGATCCAGTCGATCAAAAATATCTTAATTGCTAATGGCATAGACCAGTATGACACCTCACTGTGAGATGAAATTTAACACAGGTTCAAATCTAAATTCAATCTGATTGAATGGATACATTTTTATCGCATATAAACTTTTAATGATGCTTAGAAAATAATGTGAAAACCCTTATTCAAAAATGAATAGTATTTAGAATATTCAAAGATTCAAATTTGTCAAAAGTGTTTCTCTTTTTGCAATGACGACTAATATTGGCTGTATGGAAGCCCACAGTAGTCAAATGTTGAATTGAAATTTGTTATTCTCTTGCATTTATCAGTATCAAGTATGTATTTTATAAGCTAAAAACAGATCTTGTATTAGGTATTGAGTTTTGTGTAATCATTTTCCTTATATTGTTGGTTCTAACAATCGAATGGGTGAAATAAGACTTTAAATACAATTCTTGCTTGTAAAAGGTGAAAATATTTATTATAAATATTGTTTTGGTACCTCGACGTGGTGTAATGGTTAACAAATATGACTCACTTAAATAATTACAATTGAGTAGTGAGTTCGATCCTAACTGGGTTGCTCTATACTTTTGGTGTTGTGCCACATTTAAGCTGCGCATAGCAAATCGCTATTACAAATGTTATTTTATTCTAACTCATTATGATAGGCCAGAAGACTAAAGCATATTTACTGGTAACGAGATTATCATGAGAAATTAACAAAAGAAAAGATTGTTCAAATAATAAATGGCTAAATTTATATTCGTAATTTTCTTGTTTGTTTAACGCATAAAAATATGTCGGCTTCAGTTGTACAAAAATGTTTCAGTGACACCAAATGATTATTACATTCCATTATATTTTAGGTCAAATACTGTACACAAAATATATAATTGAACTCACTTGTAATCGATATTAATAGGCGCCATTATTAGAATGATTTCTCTTTATGGAATTGGTTGTATAGTTCATCATTTGGCAAACGTCACCTGTTCCACATGAAAATTATTCTGAGAAACATTGGAAATTGAAATCTGGGGATTTCTATTTTAATACATCACCTACTTCTGTACAATCATAAATGATAATTAAACTCTCGATAAAACTGAATTTAAATTTGTCCTCTTCAAATAAAATCATCTTTATACGTCAGAATGATTATTATTTTATTGAAAATTTATGACAAATGCATTAAATTCAATTAACTTCATCCAGCCACAAATTCAATACATTCCCAAATACTTAAAATAAGTACCAACACTTATTAAAATAAAATCTTTGCATTTTTAGTCAATATATTCTTCAGCTCTTAGATTAAACTGTGGCAACAATTCATTCGATTTTTAATATTAAAATTGTTCGGTTAATTAGTAGAATTTGAGAATTATTTCGTCAGAAATTTGTTGCCCTATTAAAGGAGCTGATGTTTTAAAATTTAAATAAAGGTTTTTCTTTTAATAATTGTAACAACGTTGCAAAAGTATTTTTCACCTCTTTACTCGAGTTTAACAAAAATATTGGAATCCCATATTTTAGATGCCAAAGATGCAAAATTTCAATTCAGGCTCATTGCTGCCGGTCTTAAGAAAACTGATTTTCATATACGAAGCACTCAAACATAACATCATAAAGCCTTCTGCTAGATTTGGAAAATGGGTGCACACACACACACACACACACACACACACACACACACACACACACACACACACACACACACACACACACACAAACAAACTGATATATCAGCCCACATGTACGAACACGTAAATGTATGCATGAATATCAATTTACTAAGAAGGTTTAAGTTTTCTCTTTTACTCTTCTGTCTTTCTGTACCGGTGATCTTCGTCATTTTTTTTTCTTGGTACTTATTTTTCCGTGACGTTCATACAAAGAATGATTGAAAGTTAGTCAGACGGATTTGATTTAGAAGCTTTATTTATTTTTTAGATATGGCCATTTTTAAAGCCCACAACTTCAACAAACGATGCTGCAGTGATTTGATTCTGACAGAAAATCCTTTCTCTAAGAAATGACAAAAACTGATTTATGTCACACACACACACACACACACACACACACACACACACACACACACACACACACACACACGTAGATGAAGGTACATATGTGCATATGTGTACATTTATTTTGATGGGCAAAATACCGGAAGAGAGAGCGACTAAGAAAGCTGAAAGGGGTTCATATATTCATATCTTTCCATTACGCCATTATTTTCTCTTATGTAGGTCTGTATATATGAATACGCATATATATTTGTCTTTTCTTTCTTTTTGTCGTAAAACCATTTTAATAACAGGCATAGACTTTTTTGCATGCGCTCATATATATAAATGTTGTGCTTAGTGTGTGGCTAACAAATCAGTATTATATATATACTGTTGCGGAAGCGAAGAATTGTTGACCTGGAAGACAAAACTGTCGCTGTTGTCGTTACTGCTGTAGAGATTAATTTTGTCTTCGCCTTAGCAAATGGGAATTCAAGGAAAGAGGAAGACGTCGGATTTTGGGTAAATAAATGCATGATTTATTTACATATGTACAAAAATATCAAACTACTATCTGTTACTGTTGTGAAGGCAACGGAGTGGGAGAGGAAGAAAGAGAAGACAAAAAATATTGGTTGCTGTCGGCTGATGTTCTGTGACGACGGCAGCGAGGTATATGTTGGAGGTATATGTAGATCCGAAGAGGTAATATACCAAGCAACCATCTATCCTAATGAATACAATAACGAGAAAAAAGTATAGATAGGAATTTCCGCCGGACCATGGAAACAACGCCTATATAATCATAATCATTCATTTTCTAAACCCCACCTAAAATATCAAACTGCTCTCTCTAAACATTTCTGGGAATTAAAAGACAGAAATCTTTCCCCTCAGATTGAATGGAAGATTATAGGGAATTCCCAAACCCCAACAGCTTCAGAAGCAGATGCAATTTATGCTTAGACGAAAAGATTAAAATTATCAAATTCAGAGAATCTAGCCAATTATTAAATCAAAGAAATGAAATAATCTTCAAATGCCGCCATAAAAATAGACTTAAACTGTCTAACACATAAAGTCTTGGAATTACCCCATTCCGACACACTTGCCAGTTCTTGCATATTTTATGTTGATCATTTGTTGGAGGATTTTACGGAACGGAGAAGCGAGGATAGAGATCTACCATGCAATATACTGAGATGACATGTCAATATAAGTACACAACGACTTTATATTATTGATGTACGAAGTTAAAATGTCCTGTCTTGCACGGTGTGATTGTAAATGGTTTTACTGTAATGACTTCGATATAAATATTTCACGTGTATAATGGTGCACCTTTAAGGTTAGGTATATGTATATGCACGTGTATATGGGTGCACCTAATTATGTGCATGTTCCCAAGTATAGTTATAAATATATGTGTTATATGTATTATTGTATGTATTATTGTGTATATAGGGGTGCTCATTAGTATAAGTATATTTCATGTATGAGAGTGGACCTAATTATGTATATGTTTTTCCAGTATGTGAGAACACCTGATTATATGTAGGTTGTGTTAATCTTGGGTGTAGTCGATTGTGCAAATTTTTATGTGCACACACACACACACACACACACACACACACACACACACACACACACACACACACACACACACACACGTGTGGGTGCGGGAGCTTCTATGAGTATGGATGTGAGGATGTACAGTGAAACGCATAAGTATTGGATACATGTTATTTTTTGTTATAACTCTAGTTTATGGTCGCTATTTTGCCTGACATTTGGTAAGTAATATTTCGTAAAGTTGTTTTAGTTATATGTGGAAGGAAAATTAAAAACTCATGGTTGAATCCATTTTTTTTTATCAAAGTTCAAAATTACCCTATACAAAGTATTGGATACATGACACTTTTTTCAAATTTCCAATCGAAACTTTGTATTTTAAAAGACTTTAAATATTCAAGTTTTCGATAGTATTGGAATGTTATCTCTGACCAATCAGAGAAGCACACAATTGCTTACAAGATAGTACTACTAATCATCTGACTCTTTGATGTGCATTCTGCAATTCAAGGAGTAAAAATGGTAAAACTAAAGAATTATCCAGAGATATGCGAGATAGAATCATTGAACGTCACAAAGGAGGACGAGGTTACCGAAAAATTAGCAAAGAAATGAATCTAGCACTAAGTACAGTAGGAAATATTATCAGAAAGTATAAGAAGTATGGCGACAGTACAGCAAACTTTCCAAGAAATGGAAGACCGAGAAAAATAAATGAGAGGACTTCAAGGTGGATCAACAGAAATGTGCAAAAAAACACCTTCATTACTCGTTCTGAAATTAAAACTGATCTTGAGGGTGCTGGAATTAATGTAAGTAAGGATACCATTAGCAGAGCTCTATATTGTACAGGTTTTCATTCAAGATCACCAAGAAAAGTGACTTTACTGAAAACCGAGCATGTCAAAGACCGATTAAAGTTTGTCGAAACTTATGAAAAGAAAGGTATGCAGTTTTAGGAAAAGGTAATCTGGTCGGATGAAACGAAAGTTGAACTATTCGGGAGGAACACAGCGACAAGTGTTTGGTGAAAAAATGGCACTGCCTTCGACAAGCTCAATACCATCCCCACAGTTAAGATTAGGGGTGGTTCCATTATGATATGAGGATGCTTTTCATCCAAAGGAACTGGTGAGTTACAAGTTATCCATGATAGAATGAATGGTAGCATGTACAGGGAGATTCTAGAGAAGAACCTTCAGAAATCTGCAACTTCTTTAGGACATGGTCAGAATTTCGTGCTTCAACACGACAATGATCCCAAACATAATACAAAGCTTACAAATGAATGGTTTGAAAATAATGGTATTAGTACTCTCGATTGGCCAAGTCAGTCTCCTGACTTGAATCCAATTGAGAATTTGTGGAATACTTTCAAGGTTAAAGTTCATAAGCGGAATCCACAAAATATCAAGCAATTAGAGGAATTATGGAAGGAAGACTGGGGTAAAGTAACGGTGGATCAGTGTGGAAAACTTGTGGCCAACTATAGAAAGCAACTGGAAGCAGTGAAACAAAACAGAGGCTACGCAACAAAATATTATCCAATACGTTTGCATAGGGTAATTTTGAAGTTTGATAAAAAAAATGGACTCAACCATGAGTTTTTAATTTTCCTTCCACATACAACTAAAACGACTTTATGAGATATTACTTACCAAATATCAAGCAAAATGGCGAACATAAACTAGAGTTATAACAGAAAATAAAATGTATCCAATACTTATGCATGTCACTGTATGTAAGTATGGAAATATATGCGTAATTTGTGAGTATGTGTGAGAATTGTCAGCATACTTACATATATATATATATATATATATATATATATATATATATATATATATATGACACTGTTTATACGCATGGAAATCCCGTCCTTATAAAATATATATATGTGAGTATACGAACGCAAGATTTGTATGTGGGCATGAATAAGTGTAAGTCTATAGGTATGTATAAGTATAAACACAGTCACATTTGTATGTACATATGTGGATGTGTGCGCATGTGTGTATGTGGATATAAGTTAATGTACATGGGTGAAAAATTGGTGGGGTTACACATACATACGTATCCATGGAATTGGAAGAAGGCGCTTAATGACTTGGTGGTCAACATCTTCGCGACTGGTTTGGATACCCCCAACTGGGATAACGCCAATGTCTCTGTCATGATTCTTTTTTCTTTTTCTTATTTTTCTCTTCTTTTCTGAATAAGCATTTCCTTTAGGAAATGCTTATTCAGGCAAAAAGTTTTGTATCAAATAGAACGAATATTGTGTGGTCTGATGAAATGAGCTAATTTAGCTTATTGAAATGAATTATAATTTATAACCAATTTAAAAGACGTGTAGAGTTTTCCTTTATATATATATATATATATATATATATATATAGGAAAAACTACTAAAAAGTTGTAAGTTAAAATGTATTTTTTGACAGTATTTATTTATTTCTGTTATTATATATATCTACTGACAGAAAATAAAATTCAAAAACTCTAAAGGATAATATCGATTTTCATACGGTATTTACGTACTTCGGTTTCGTAGATATTTTGAAAAAAATTCCAAAACCTTCGATTATCTTTGTATCTCAGCTTTAGACGATGACTCATGTTGAGATAATATTCAGTGCTCTATAAGAGTTGAATAAAAGCAAGTGTCATTCCAGTGAGACGCATACATACTATTATTGTTCAGTTAGAGCCATTTCAGAGGAATCACATGGTAGGACTTCAAGAGGCGGGATGGTCATTTCAGAACTTTGTTACGTGACACATCAGTGGTGTTTTGATATTGGTAACAGTGGTCAAATTAATATTCCTATACCTGTAGACCAGGTTCTGTATGACCAACTAATACAGTAAGCTCGGCTCATTTTAAAGTGCAACAGTAGCAAACCGCACAGCATCCGAAACACAGTTCAGAAAAAATTATCAATACGGACCGTTGAGAATCGTTTGCTTGCAGAAGAACTAGGTGCACGCTTATCTTTAGCCCCATTTCCATTCAGATGACAACACCGTTGTGCACATCTGTCGGATCGAATGACACTGGTGAAAGTAAGTCCTCTCTTTACACAAGTGATGGCAGTTTGCACATGCCACCTAGCCACGAGGATAGATATTTCCAGAGTATGTTCACCCTAGGTATAAAGAAACGTCTAACCCTTAGTATCTTGGTAAAGGATGTCAAATATTACAACACTATAGTGGACCCGATGAACAGCATCATGTATATTCGTCCATTTCTGCTGACATTACTGTAATATGAAGCCAATGTGCCAATTCGTAATCATACGAATAATGCTCACCATCATGATACCCATGCTACTCAACATGCTCCACAAAATTTTCAAGGTGAAACGCTCCCCAGAATATCCTCCGTTGAACATGTATGGGACGACGTCTAACTCGTTCAAGTAACCCACCTATATCTGTATTGCTTCGGTCGTTGGAAGAAAACGTAGAATAATGTCTCACGGGATGTTATTTGCCATCTGTACGATCGTATATCTACCAGAGTACAAACCTGTGTTAATGTCCAATGAGAATCCGAGTAATGTTGTTGCATCCCTTGGAACATTTTCGAACCTTTGCACTTACCGATCTGTATAAGTGATCATTTATTATAGTAATTTTGTTGTATTGCCAGTATTTAATCTTGAGTAAATTGAAAAACAAACTCAAGGACTTGTAATTTTAATTTCAATCAACAAGTTACTCGCATATAAAGAGCGATGTAGAAGTTTAACATTTTTTAACTATTAAATTTTAAAATTATTATTCATAGCAGATAGGTTGTTTTATAACATATAAATACGAAACGAATAGTTTATTTGGATCAAGGTTGTCTTTTAAAGAACAGGAAAATAATCTGGTATAATTTCATGTGTGTGTGAGAGAGAAGTGGAGAGAGAAAGAGTGTGTATGTGTGTGTGTGTGTGTGTGTGTGAGAGAGAGAGAGAGAGAGAGAGAGAGAGAGAGAGAGAAAGAGGGAGCCAGGATTTCCTCAAGAAAACAATCATTATAACAAATGAACATTCCCGATGTATCAGATAAATAGGGAATTTAAGAAAAGGTGGTGCCTGACCTATGCTCAACCTGAAATTGATAGCAGAAGCAGTTTGGCATGTGATGTTTGGTCAGGCAGAGTTGATGAATTAGCTAATCGAATGAATTCATCCCAACTCGTGAAAAATGTTGACATACTGTGTAAGCAGAAATCAGGAAGCATAGATTTGTTTATTTGAAAAAGAATGAATGCTAATTTAATTCATGAGATTAGCGAATTCCACAAAAAAGGACGTATATCTTGTTAAAATTACTAACAAAAAGGATATGTTTATCCTCGGAAACATTGAAAGAATCCAACATAGCGTAAAGTTCAATCTTAGACTTGGATTCTTCGTTTTTTGCTTTGAAGACCTCAATGTAACATCTCTTTTTTTATTTAAGAAGGTAAATTGGTAAACTTTATCTTTTTTGAAAATTTTTGAATTTAAACATGTTTTTATTTTTTTAAATCAATCTTAACGCTATAATTTCAAACCTATTTGCTATACATCGTACTATGCGAATTTCTTTCTTTCTGTATGTATGTCTGTGTCTCGCTCTCTGTGCGTGTCTATATGTGTGCAGAATTTAGGTATATCTTCCATATAAACAATAATAGTACCTATACTTTTTAAAATTCTGTTTGTAGATATTTTCTTATTTGTTTTTTGTTTTGTTTTGTTTTTTGGTTTTGTTTTTTCTCTTTTTTCATTGTGAGATTTCAAACGTTTTTGTTATTATAGATAAAAACTGATTACAGGAAATCTATCGATAATTTTGTTCGTTAGCCATTGAATAATGTTGAAAAAATATTGAGCTGAAAATCTCAGTTCGTTAGTTTGGAAAAAAGTAAGCAAGGAAGGGCTAAAAAACAAGAGCAAAGAAAGAAGAAAGCAATTGTGCACGTAAAAAAGAAAGAAAGAAAAAAGAAAGAAAACGGATTTATTCGTGTTCTTCAATTCAAGAGATAATAAAAAGTGCTTAGAACAATGAGTAAAAAGAAAAAATAGAAACGTGATAAAGAATAAATAAAACAAAGGCTAAGAGAAAATGTGAAATAAATGTTAAAAAGGAAGCCATTAATTGATGCCACTTCAAATAACCTCTTCCGAGTTTGTCTTTATGACATCATTTTTATGATTTACAATTTCCTTTTCTTATCTCATCCAACCAAATCTTGTCCTCAGACCAAAAACTGCGTTACGCTGTTCCCATGGCAATTGCTCTGAAATAATAACATTTCTAACAGTGCAAACCTCGCTTTATTCGGCTACTTTCTAATGCTAAAAAAACTGAAAAGAAATTTCAACTAATCTCCAAAATATTTTAATTTAATTTAAGTTTTAATTTAAGAAAGCAACAACTTGCACTGTATTTTTAATCTATTCTTCTTTCTTTCATATTTATTGTATCAATGCGGCAATTCTTAGCAGCAGCATCAACAGCGGGAGCACAACAAGGAAATCATTTGAGAAAACGTTAGTCATTCACCTATCTCGAAATCAAAGTTACACCTAAGATATATCTAACCATATTTTTGTTCAGCAAGTTGATTCATTTCATTCAAAATCGTCGAGGTTTAACGAGACAGACACATTATTTTATTGTTGTTGCACTAAAAAGACACAGCAATCAGTAACTCTTCCCTTTGTTGCATTAATACCTTTTTAAATAATCGAGATTTTCTCTCGTTGCCTCACCTTTTTCATATTTCTTCATTTGCAGCTTTTAATAGCCTTATTTCTTCTTTAAATCCCATTCTGTATTCTAATGATTGAATACGCTAATTAAATGTTTCCTTCATTTTCCTTTGTAAGCTTTTCATGATCTCTAAGGTGAATTGTTTGGATACATGCAGCACACAACATTGAAAACTAATTTTTATGATTGAAAAAAGACAAAAATAGCAAGATGATGGACTACAATACACCGGGAAAAAAAGCAGACGACTAATTATGACCCCCCCCCCCGGTCCGAAAAAATATAAAAAAGAAAGAGAAAAAAAGAAAAAGAAAAAACACAAATAAACACCAAAAATCTCCAGTTTTGGGGAATTCGTAGTTCAATTTGCTTGCGAGCAAAGAATACATATCACCATTTTACACAATTATAATAATACATTACATGAGTGCAAAATTTGCAATGTATTTCTTTTTCGATAGTTACAGACTAAAAAGTATAAATGAACAGTAGAAAACCCCTTTTTTAATAGAATAAAAAAAATGCTGGTAATATTTTCGCAAATCAAATATTCACATATTTCTTTCTTTCTTTCTTTCTTTCTTTCTTTCACGCACACAGACATCAAAGAAAAACAATAAAAACAACAAAAAAAACATCAAAGCCAATAGAAGTAAGAATCAATAAAACTAATAGTAGCAAAGTGTAATTATCTGTTTTTGAATTGTAGCCATTATGATGATGTCAAGCATGAAGACAGTAACATCTGTTAGTGTGTTATTTTGTGATCCAGAAAGTTGGAAAGCGTGACAAGAAATTAGACAATTTCAATTTCTGTCAGTAGCAGCTGGAGATACACAGCACGATAAATACAATCTGAAAGTAAATACCAGCCATCCACACACACACACACACACACACACACACACACACACATATATATATATAGTATGAAATAATATAATGTACTAAGAACTAATGTCAGATAAATATTCATTGGTACACACACAAACATATATATATATATATATATATATATATATATGTTTGTGTGTGTGTGTGCATGTGTGTGTGTGTGTGTGTGTGTGTGTGTGTGTGTGCGTGTTGAGATAATTGAAACAAATTGGAAAATTTTTACAGACAACTCGTTTCGCCTACGTGTGATAGGCGTCTTCAGGTCAGAATCAAAACAAATCTGTGTGTTAGAAAAGTGCGTTGGAATTTTTGAGGAGATGGTAATATATAACCTTATCAGATACTGCCCTCAGAAAATGCTTTGTTTTCGTATTGAAACCGCTAACATCTGTTGGATTTAAACTTTCCCCACTCCGAGTAGATCATGTGTTATTTTTCTATATTAGTTCGTATACCACATTGTGCTACTGTTGTTTTTATAATGATCGGTGATATTGTGTATTAGCCGTGTTGAAATTGGAGAATTGTAAGATCGATGCACTTTAATGCATTTTATTCTTAGTGTATTTTTTTCTCTTTCAATCAGACTGGCATTCGTTTGGTCGAAATTATGGTCAAATTTGTTATGGTGAGCAACTAATGCGTTTAAAGTGTTATTATGCAGTATATCCCTACGATGCTCATATAGTCATTTTTTATTAGATTTCTAGATGTTTTGTTGGTGCATATCATTGGGAATTTTATACAAGTTATTTTGTATATTTCTGTCTCTGTTTTGTTGTTGCTATTCAGTTTGGTGCTGGTTATATCTTTTATTGTGTTAAAAGTTGTGTTGAAAAATAAGTTTTGTAAGTTAGTTTCAATGGTGGTGGTTATAGAGTTAGTGAGTAAAATGATGTGCTTAATTTTGTTACGGTTGTTGAGATTATTATTATCTGTGAATTTTTCTGTTTTTTCTGTGGATTTTGTAGGCTTTGCGTTTATCATTATACAGGAAATAATTTAGGTATTGGAGGAGTTTGAAAGTGTTTCCAATGTATTTTTCTTCCTCAGACAGAAATTAGGAGCTACAGATTCTAAGATTTCTTAAGTCATTGCTACCAATGAATTCTTTTTCTAGGCTATCCTCCTCTTTTCCGAAAAGATTCCAACATTCACTTGCATGGCCTTGGTGCATACATCTGGGATAATATTCTGATGGCAAGGGATTTGTCTCTTGAGGCCCCAGACGACTCTTTCATGTACTTTCATCTTTCATTATGACACTCTGTTATCTATCTCTTTTTTCGTTATCGCACCTTCTTCTCTGATCTGCTACTAGACATAATCTCTAACAGTATAGGAACAGCACTCTCTCTCCATCCATTTGCGAACATCTTTGTTTTCGGTGATTGTAATGCACACTGATTCATGTGTCTTAAACATTTTAATGTTACTGATGTCGCTGGTATTGAAACATTGCTCAATCTTTTACTCAAATCGTGGATTTCTCTAGCCGTTTCCCTAGCAAATCCGAACGACAAACTTCACTACATGAGATTTTTAACTTCTCACCTCACTCTTGCCGAGCTTTGCAACATTAGAAACATGGATCATTCTGTAGTATAAATTGATATTTCGTTCCAGTCATATATTAAACAGGAACATGAGAATACTTTTTCCCTTATCAGCATTCTGACTCCGAGTCACTCCGTAATTTTATTCGGAATACCTCTTGGACTTACATTTTTAACCTTAAAATGAGAATTTTACCACTAAGGTTTCTTCTTGGGTCAAAACCAGTATGGTTGCTTTCATGCTTTCTTGTAAATATCAAGTAAAACTTCTTCATGTTTCACACCAGCATGCTCTACTGCTATAGTCCAAACTATTTCTGCCTATACCAGCGTAACAGTTGCCATTATAAGACACCTATTCGTGGCTGCACGTAATAAATGTAAATGAATGAGCTAAATCTCTGTTTTCTGAGAGGATGAGGCACCGTATTGCATCTAACAACTTTAGCTGTTCTGTAATGGTATATTAAATAAGTTTAAGTTCTTTATCCCTCTTCTCTTCGATCAAGTTGGGGTGTTAACATTTGCTGATAAAACTAAATGTTCCACCCACTAATTCTCCTTAAACTCTACCCTTGACACATCTTCTTTTGCTTATGCATATAACCCCTTCTATGGTTTATCATATCATCTCTAACCTGGATCCCCACGTAGCATCTGGACCAGAGCAGTCTTAACGTATGGGCCCGATAGACACTTGTCCAGAGTCCGACGAGCTTAGGGGCTTCATGCTAATCTGTGTATGTTAAGGGACCTGTGTTACGGAAGCCCCTTTTTAGAAAATATTAAAAAATAAAATTTACTACAGGCCACGCATATTGCGATTGGCGAAATATAACAAAAAGATTCATTTTATTTGAAGTGGTTCTCGAATAAAAAGTAAATTGGAGTTTCTTGTAGTGTCATGTCGCGCATGGATGGGTGTCCCTGCATGAACCTCCGGTGAGCAACCCCGAGCAACCCGAGGCAACATTATGTTGCGCCAGTCTCCATCATACACATGCTGCATACAGTGACCAACTGATTCTACTCTAAACTTCTCTCTCTATCTTAATAAAATCAATATGAATACACGCAAACAAAATAGCAAAACTAAACCAGCTAACCAGAAAACGCCCAAACCTGTCTCCGTTTCCTTTGCAAACCTACGAAGTATTCGTATTATCTTATACAGCGTAGAATCATTCCTTCAAACAAATTCACCTGACATCTTAGCTCTCTGTGAAACTAACCTTGATCCTTCTATTCCTTCTTCTGAGTTTTACGTTCTTGGTTAACTTCCCCTCTTCAGGAAGGACTCCAATGTCCACATGCATGGGCTTGGTGTTTATGTCAGTGAATATTTCTCTCTAGCTAGGGTGATCTCCCTTGAATCCCTAGATCATTCTTTCATGTGCTTCCGTCTCTCACTTTTAAGCTCGGTTAGCTATCTTTTCTTTCTCTACCGCTCCCCCTCATCTCCTAACAGTTCAGTACTTGATAACATCTTTAATAATATCGATAAGGAATTTTTTTCTCATCCATCTGCCCATATATTTGTGTTTGGTGACTTTAACGTCCACCACGCCAAGTGGCTGGAAAACACTAACACCGATCTTGCTGGTGTCCAAACCATGAAGTTTTCAATCACTCTTACGCAAGAGGTGGATTTCCCCGCAGGTTTCTCCAATAACCCTAATGCAAGGGACGCACTGCTAAACCTCTGCTTCACTTCCATCCCAGACTCTTGCAATGTCAAGCAGCTTTGCCTTCTCGGAAACTCTGACGATGCGGTGGTTTCCGTTAACATCTCCTTCCACTCCCACTCAACCAAAGAAAATCAGACCAACAGAATATCCTACTACTACCAAAGAGCAAACTGGGACTCGTTCCGCGACTTCCTGTGTGACGTCCCTTGGAACAATGTTTTTAGTCTTCCCGTTGAAGACTGTGCATCCGAGGTCACCTCTTGGGTTAAGGCTGGCATCAATGCTTTCATCCCAGCCAGGAAGTTTCAGCTTAAATCTCATTCGTCCCCTTGGTTCTCGCCCGCCAGCTCGGCTGCCATTGTCCACCGGAATCACTTTTTCCTGCTTTATAGAAACCACGCGTCGGACCATAACAGGCGCCTTTTTGCTTCAGCTCGTAATAAGTGCAAAAAGATTCTTAATGAAGCGCATAGTATCCCGTAAGTTCGACACCACAGACTACTTGCGACTCTGTAAAAATGTGCTTAACAACTGTAAAACCTCAATACCTCCTCTAATCAATGAATTTGAGGTCCTCATCTCTTCAGCGGACAAGGCTGAATGTTTTGCTCACAAATTCTCCACCAATTCGAGACTGGATTCATCTGAAGTATTTACACCCGACTTCCCACCTAAAACTGAAGCCCAACTGAATTGCGTCGACATTACCCACTCGCTAGTCTCTAACATAATCTCAAAGCTTGACCCTCATATAGCGACCGGAGGGGACGGAATCCCAATCATAGCTTTGAAGAAATGTACTACTGAACTCTCCTCTGTCCTCTCTAAGCTCTACAACTACTGCCTATCTTCTTCTTGCTTTCATGTCTGTTGGAAGTCTTCCTCTGTAGTTCCTATATTTAAGAATACTGGAGAACCCTTGGACCCCGCTAATTACCGCCCTATCAGCCTCCTACCGATCTTTGGCAAAGTGTTCAAAGCCATTATCAATGCCGAGGTGGTTCAGCATCTCACAGACCACATACTCTTTTCGGACAAACAGTATGGTTTCCGCTTCACCAGGTGTACTGCTGATATGCTAACGATCATCACTGAGTATATAAACCAGGCACTCGACAAGAATAGCGAAGCTCGAACTGTTACGCTGGATATTTCCAAAGCATTTGACAGAGTATGGCATGCTGGCCTTCTACGCAAGCTGCGGAGCTATGGTATAACTGGACAATTGTTTGACCTAATCCAGTTATTCCTCTCTAATCGCACAATGAAGGTAGCATTAAACGGACATGCCTCCCAAAACTACCGTACGAACGCGGGTGTCCCTCAAAGTTCTATTCTAGGTCCTACGCTTTTCCTGATCTACATTAACGATCTCCCCGATTTAGTAAAATCCCAAGTAGGCATGTACTCTGACGACACCACCGTTTAGTCTCGCCTTGAGCAAAAATCTGCTGAGATTAGCAAAGCGAACCTCGCTGCCGAGCTTGAGAAGGACGTCAAATCCGTGGACGTCAAATCCGTGAACGTCTTTCTCAAGCTTTCTGAAAACAACTACAAAGAAAGTAATTCATATTTCCCTTTAGATATTTTTTTATAAAACTGACTTTACATTTCCTTCATCATCCAATTTGAATGAAGAATTTCACTTATTAAAAAAATAAGATTTATTGCAATTAGTTATATATTCTGATTTAACCATTAACGCAAATATGAAAAATCAAAAGTAACATTAGACCTATTGTAGCACTATTAATAGCAATGACACGATTACTGGATATAGTTATACATTGTATATGAACCCAGGTATAAGGCTATGTATAAATTATTAGTGATTGAACCTGAGATCCAGTTACAATATTGAACACTTTTACAGTAGGCATGTAGTGGTTATTTAAGATTATGGATTTATGATATAGTACTAATTACCAGATATTTATATTTTGTGAACATATGAATGGATAAGCTTTTTAATTTTGCAAGTTGAGAAAACTGTTTAATGCAACTTCGTAGACCTATACATAGAATTAGCTAGACAACCTAGCTATACCACTAAGCTAGATCTAGGCCTTGTCCAGCAGTTATGTGAATCAGCACACAGTAGAGAGTTTGTATTAAGAATAAATACTGTTCCTACAATTAGGAAGGACTTGTTCATTTTTAAAGCAGAATGTTTAAATATTTAGGTCTTGTTGCAAGTACATTTATATAATATAATCCTACATCCTGGTGTAGGACTAAATACTAAATATTTAGGATATATATTTCGAGGTGAATAAATTTTCAGCCGAAATTAAACGTAATGTTTTGAGTAGAGCACAGAAGAAGAGAGCTACAGGAAAAACTAAAGAAAAAAATATGAAAACTTCCAAAAGTTAACATCGTATCTCAACACTCCTTCAGATTAGCATCAACATCAGCATCCACTCCTGCAATGTCAGCTACTAGTACTGTTTCGTCAGATATAGTGTCCACATTTACAACCGTTTCTGCTACCAATCATCCAGTTTCAGCAGACATAATATCATTGGCTGTTGATGGTGGTGGTGACCTTTTACAAAAGGAAACATCCAAATTTGTAACAGTAATGAAGTTTGCAACCCAATGTTTAAAAAGTTATAGTAATTAATTCTATTGAGTCCTAAGTGTCATTTCAAAAAAAGTTTTAATTCATAAAGTAGTCGTAAAAATAAGGAAATTAGAAATAGAACGTTTTAGAAGGTACTAGAATGATCGAGATTATTCCAGTAGAATCGAGAGGGTTCTAAAAAGTTCTAGAAACATGCAAATTAGGTGTTATCCCATATAAAATAGGTTTTTGGCAGAGAACAGTCAGGTGTTACCAGGGTCTGCTATTATTATCAACTCCGGTTTGATTCAGGATTTATATCCAGCCGCAAGGATTTAAGAAACTACCGCCCAACAAAAACCTGAAAGAGAATTTCATGAAACTATGGGTAAATACATATTTTTGAGTATTTCATTGACACCATACTTAAAATATTTCTTTATATACTCATTTGAGGATTTACAAAAAGTATAGCACTTAACACCACGCCAACTTACTTGCCCCTCCTCTCCTCGTAACACTTCAGTAGTAATAAACTATATACGTTTTTATGTCTCTTGATTTGAATGCCAAAATTGTATAATTGTAAATATTTTATTTGGTGTGTTTTGTAAATTAAATATTTGTCTGTGATTTATCTCTGAGTTTTGGTCAATCAACTTTTTTTTCCTTTTGTTACACCTAACACGTAACAAAATTGGGGGCTCGTTCGGGATCTACCGTAACAATAGCAACCTTTCAAACTCCCGCAGAGTGTATAAAACAGCTAGAGTAGAGAATATGAAGGCAAGGTATTTATGAAACAATGTGTTCAAACGTGAACTGTGGAATGGCAAGTGCGTAAAACGTGAATTGCTACTATATTCACTATCCCAAGGTTCTTTTTATGTCGCCTATTGTCCAAAAAAGAATTTCCTTTTGCTACATCGAGTTTAAATGACTGGAAGCACTGCAACGTTATGAAAATGGAGAAGAATATCGAAAGTGCATGACAGCGTATTTGATAAGCAATGAAGAAACTGGAAGTGTAGATACTTTATTACTTGGGCAACATCATTCAGAGTAGGAATATTGGCAGATTATTGTTGACACGTCAGTAAAGCATGACAATATTTAGGTATACTAAAGCTGCTAACTGAATTTAACCCTTTCTTGGAAGAACATCTAAAAATGTACGGAAATCCTGAAGAAGGGAGTCTTTCATAACTCTGCAAATATATGTGAGGAATTTACTGAATTAATGAGAAAACAAGTCATTTGTATTATTCTTAAAGAAATAAAAGAGTCAAAGTATTATTCAATAAGTGTAGATTCCACTCCAGATATCGCACTCACAAATCAACTGACTTTTACTGTTCAATATATTAAAGACTGTGAGCCTCATCTTTTCTGTGTTCATCCTCATCTTTTCTTATGGAGAAAAGGATCTAACAGACATTGTTTTGGATTTTCTTAATGAGAACAAAATTCTACTATCAAACTAACGTGGTCAGTCATACGATAATGCCTCAAATGTCTGGACGATATACTAGATTGCATGCACGGATTCATCAGCTCAATTGTGATACCTGCCCCCGGCTGGTTCGCTGCCCCTCCGATTGTTCTTTTAATAATCGGCTTATAAATTCAGACGGTTTCGACTGTGGACACTGGACCTCCTCATTCTCTGTCGAATGGCAGTCCAATACTCTTTCATTCTTCAAGTTTTCTCGGGGTTGGGAAAGTGGTATCTCATTCTCCTCTTCCTATTCACTTTCTCTGCATACCGTCTCTTTCTCAGCCAGCCCGTGGACTAGTTGACACTTATCTACGTCCTCTAAACAACTATTTAACGCTTTCGCCTCTCGGCACCCTTGGTCCCCACAACAGACTCCTCAAGTTCATAGACGGTCAGTGTTCTATATTGTTTACCTCCAACCCTGCCATTTCCTGTTCCTCTCCATGATTTGACATTAAAACAATACAACCAGCAATCAATAAGAAACGAGAAGGAAATCGATCGACGAGAAATCGGCAAGTCACCACAATTTCAGGGAGAAACCAAAAAGTGCCTTACCTGGTACTTGCTCTTTCGACGAAATCTGCTTCAGGGTTTTCGTTTTTCGAGGCAACACGGGGTGTATACTGGTCAAGGCACCACTTGTGACACTTTGCCCCCGGCTGGCTCGTTGCCCCTGGTCTGAAACCTGTTGTGATGATGATGACCGGAACCTGAGCGGGTTGATGCTATCGAAACGGTACCATTTATGACGACGCTCTCGGGTTGCTAATCGTGATGATAGCCACGTGACAGTAGCTGGTCCTCAAGATGTCTAGTACAATGGTGGACTTATCTGCCCATGCTGTGTTCTTTGATCTCGGAAAAGTCACGTTGAAAACCCGGTAGCCGTCTCTCTACCACCTCAAATCGGACCGGACACACGTGTACACGTGTGTTGAAAAAAAATAAATAAATAAACCACTAAAATAAAACAAATGAACAAGTTCGAAGACGCTTGGATGAGTTAGAAAAGAAAGTCTTTATATATATATATATATATATATATATATATATATATATATATATTTAAAAATAATCAATTATAAAAGCAGAATATACAATCGCCGAATTTCAAAGTTTACAACGGAGAGAAGGATTCGTTTGCGTAATCAGAGCTTTCGATTTTCCAAATAAAAAAATCTTTTTATAGCAGTGCGAAGTTTCGTTAAGAATAATCAGAACGTTCAATTGTCCAAATAAAAAAGTCTTTTCATAACAGGGCGAAGTTTTCTTTAAGAATAGTCAGAGCTTTCAATTTTCCAAATAAAAACAAGTCTTTTCATAGCTCTTTACCGAAGCTTTTACGGAAACGGCCGAAGTGGAGCGACGTGGCGGCTGATGATGACGGCGGTGGGGTCGTTTGGTCTCTGTCGCTCGACAGAGACGAAAAACTCCCAAAATTTCTCAAATTCTAACTCTCGGCTCTTACCGAAGTTTTACGGAAACGGTCGAAGTTGAGCATTCTGATAATAATAGTAGATTCGTCTTGTCTTCTTCGCTCGGCAATAACAAAAATCTCCTTTCAGCTAGTTTAACTCTTTCTCGGTTCATTCAGTTTCTATACAGCCTTAGCTAGGACTATCTCGGAGGCGCATTATTCGACTTTAACTCTTTTAAGTTGATCGGCGGCAAGCTTTTCTACGTTTCTTTATATCTTCAGCCATGAGTTCTATGGAAGGCGACCAGTCTGTCTCTACGGCTGACACCCCAATCAGCATGGCTCCCGATTTTTTCCCTCAGTCGTTATATCTTGACTGCAACTAACTCACTACTCAACTGATTTTTCTCACTGGGGTCTCGATTTTTATACCTGTCCCAAATTCTCTTGCGGGATGCCGTGAAACCCGGGATATCTTTATGCAAATCAGATCCTTGACCAATGAGATTATTTTCCACCTACACGATTTAAGGGGTAGTTATGGCTCAACGAATGAAATATCAACACTTCGCATGACGTAATGTCTTTTTGTCACTTCTTCCCAATTACATCATCCTAGGTTTTCAAAAAATTTTAAAACCATTTCCCAGCAGGTGTGGGAGCAAAGACTTGACCTTAATTTAACCGCATCAAGAATCCTAACAAGTTGTTGTGACTATCGCAATTTCTCCTCAATTTTCAGTTAATTTCTCCATTTTTTGGATTTTACAAGTACATAGGTATTAAATATGTTTAAGTAAAGCTCACATTTAAAATAAAGCACTACTAACAATGCCACTAGTAACAATTGCCTTCACTACGTTGTATTAAAACCAAAAGTATATTTACGTGGAAATAGGGTTACAAATGAGTTTATCATGTATGCTCCTTTTACTTAATTCGATGGGATTAAAAGCAGCTGTGTTGTGTACAGTCTGTAAAATTCTTCGACTTTGTTCAGTATATGTATTCATTTTTTGCTAGTTCTACTCATCGCTGAAATGTATTGAAATGATCTCCTTGAAAAGACTTTGTAATTAAGCGTCTCTCTGACACACGATGGTCAGTATGTTTTGATGCCGTTCACGCTCTGTATGGGATTTCCAGGAAATAAAACGCATTGGATTCTCTATCAGCTGGAACATAAAAGTTATACAAGGTGAGAAGCAGAAGGATTGAGTAAAAAAATGGAAAACATGGAAACAATCTTTTTTTTTTTTTTTACAATTCTTTGAAATGACATGGGGGAAAGAATGAACACAAGCAAGCTTCCGCAAACTAGAGATAAATTTAGCAAATATAAATTCAAAGCCGGGTGTATGTGTCCAGATACAGATTACAGTGATGGGAAAAAAGGGAACATGTGAGCCTCATGATTGATCAGTAGAAAAGGTACTTCTCAATAAAAACGAAAAGATTAAGGTGGAAACTTCCCTTTCTTTTCTGGACATTCTAATCTTCGAACTGATAAAATGTACAGAGACTTACTCACAAATTGTAAATATGTTTTCTTTCTTCAGTGAATTGAATACCATTCCTTATGATGAACTAAAGAAGAAGTGTGAACATTTAGCTAATATATATCACAAAGATCAGAATTATAATGTCCTTTTAAATGAATGTAAGCATCTCAAGTACTAAATAGCGCTTGATGAAAATTGTGAGATTCTCCCTGCACTGTAAAGAAAAATAATTTCAATCAATTTGAAATCTGCATTCCCGAATGTTGAAATTGCACTCAGAATGTTCAAGTGCATGATAGTGACCAACTGTACAGGAAAACGTTCTTTTTTTTTTTAAGACGGAAACTTATAAAAAACCTGTTTCGTAGCACAATGCGGCAGAATCATCTGAACTGGCTTTCTCTCATGTGCATGGATAATAACATCATATTCTTGAAGACTTCAAGCCAATTCTCCGAAAAGAAATGCTGCAAATATTTGTCAGAATGAGAAGTTCATAGTAATTTCATAATGTACCATCTAATCTATGTGGCTTACTGAGTTTTATTTTGTTTTTTAATTCTTGTTTATTGTTTAAATGTTTATCATGTTGATTAGTTGCTGCTGTACAGCATGTTTTTAATATTTTAACATCAGTTTTGTTGAAGTGACAATAATATTTATATATAAAAACTAAATGGTTCCAGGTGAGTATAAAACAGAAAATTGTTAATCACACACCTCCTACAAGACAGAGAGAGAACGAATAAAATTTCGTTTTGCACAGAGACGGTTGATGTAATTTAATATAGACTGCCTCAAGTAAACGTAAATATTGAGTGGTTCGCGCTCTGTACAAAACAGTGAACGAATCGTTTGCGTAATTTGCTGCACAATTCGAATTATTCAGCAGGTGCTGGCTAATAGCCAAGTCATGAACAGACTGTAGATTTATTCCTGCTCTTTTTACAACAAGTGCGGTACAAGAATGGGAAGTAAAATTGGTCTGGTCAACATTATCTATCTTAGATCTATGTAATCAGATTCACAATCCATTCATTCATTAAAATTACTCATTCACCACAAGAACTTATCCCTCATCAGTCAATCCGCTATATACGACAATACAAGTTGTTTTCAGGGGACCTACAAAATCACATATGACATAAAAGTTTCAGTATGTACAACTGTCCTTTTTTCTCTTTCTTTTTTTTTCTCATTAAAATATAATGATATGAAATAAGGGTGATGCAATGAACTCACAAAATGAAACTAAAATATAATAAAACATTCAAACTAAAAGAAAATACAGTAAAACCCCTCTACCCCACAAAAAAATAAGAGAGGCCTCTGTGTTCTGCTGATAAACAGAATCAAGAAAATCGTTCGCGAAGAGGAGTGAGAACGGGAAAAAATAATTGATGGACTGGAACGACACTTATATTAACTAGGCAAACAAAAAGAATCTATCTTAACCAAGTGAGGGTTCGTCAGTAAAATTGCCCCGTTGCGTCAAAGTGGACGTTAAAAATAAAATCAAAAGCTGATCCAGTTCACTCGAAACTAGTTTGCCATATTCAACCACTTTCCGTTGAAATCTGTCAATAACAAAGGCTTTCTGTCAGTTCTGATCTTCATCTTGAGCTGATGCCCAAAAAATCCGACCAGATCCTGATGAGAATAGTCGTTCGTATTGCAAGATTTCCTCAATTCGAAACGTCCATACCACCATTCTTGCCAGTAACGTGAGAAAAACCATTCGTTTCACCCCAGAATATGGGGGCGACACATTATCGCACGCGTAAGCGAGATCGATGAACACGAGATGTTCGGGATCGATACGAGCTGTCAACTATCCGACATCGTCCCAGAACAGGTGCACTTGAGGACACTGGTAGAAGGCGTGCAAAGCTCTTTCCTCTACACCAAGGTTGCACCGATGACAGTCAGGTAAATCTGCCCAGCACTCTCTGAAGGTTACGTCATTGAGAGATAAAGCATTCCGAATCAATTGCCAGGTAAGCAAAAATTCAGGGCTACTGATGTAATTCGCTGCTGCCGCCCAAAACCAGAAAGAGCGCAACTCGGTCGCCGACAAGCCGAGCAACCCACAAAGTGGGTCCTTCGAGACCAAATTACTCTCGATAGAAGAGCCTCTTGAGTTGATTACCAATCTCTGAGGAATCTTGACTGATTCCGAGGCTTTCTAAAGCGCTCAGCTCTAGAAACGGGAGATAAGGCTCGGAAAGGCGTCTCTAACACTCTTCTACAAGATCTAGTTCTCTGTCAATGCACGGCATAGAAAAGCCAAATTCGAGACGTGTTGACGACTCACCAAATGTCACGTTCCCAGCCCCCATGACACGAATGTCAGACACAGACCTCTCTGAAGATCTGATGCTTACCACTACTATACAAAAGAGAGTAGAGCGAGCGCTCAAGCACCTTCTTTTGGTCCTTGCAGAGCGGGAAATCAAACACCTGGTAAAGGCTGAGCGGAAAGGCATACGTGGCGTAATCCCCGGTCCTACTCTTTCCAAAAAAAAGAGCTCGGAACCAAGTTTGAACTGCTGCTCCAATCCTTACCTGTACCTTCGACTAATTCTTCTTCTGTTGGAGCCCGGGCCGGAACAAATTCCGAGAATGCGGATGGGTCCGTCTGTACAACTAAAGAGCCTCGGATGAGCAACACACTTTCAGGCACCTAGCAGTAAGCCAGAAGATTTGTTGAGGTTAATCTCAGCCTCTGCGCCTTTCTCATACCATTCAAGATACTATATCACCTCAATGTCGTTGTGGCACAACAAGAAAAGGAATACGTCATCGGCGTACATAGAAACCCTGGTTCGAGCACCATCAGTGATAGTAATTCTACGTAGGACCGGATTGCACTCCGTGTCTCTCAGCTGGCGAAGGAGAGGCTCCAACACCAAAGCATAAGTAGGGGCAGGCAACTCTGATTAACCGACCAAAACAGCGCAAAAGCGCGCGACCGCGTTCCGTTCAACTGTACGACAGTACAGAGAGAGGGATAAAGAAGGCTGAACTACTTGCAAAAGTTGGGTACTAATGATCAACCATATCGAACGCCTTAGACTGGTCAAAATCAACGTGGCTTACTCAATGTCTTTAACACTCTCTAGGATCGTGTTCTAAATTGTTTGGCTCTTCACACAAGTCCGTTCGGGTCCCAAAAGAATTTCAGCAACTGACTGCAAACACTCCATCAAGATTTTGGCCTAAATCATTAAGCCTGTGTTTAGCAGTGTTACGAAGCTGTAATTATCTTAAAGCCGTCCACCATCCACGTAATTTTACAACAGCTTGATCACACCTCTGGAGATCCAGTCGAGGACCAGTTATTGAGCACAACAGTCAAAATCTGCTCAATTACAAGATAGATTCAAGTACAATTCGTAGGAAAGAACATCAAGTCCGGGAGACTTCTCACTGCCAAGTAAACTTGGTTCTCTGTGATCTCATCTTCTCATGTAACCGCTTCAGTCAGCGAAAGCTGAATAAAATCAGCCAAATTGCTGTGAAACTATTTGTCATAGAGAAAGACCCAATATTATCCTTAAGCCTCTCCAACCACTTATTCTTAGTAACCACTTCCACTAGTTTCCGCTGTACTAATCTAGTTAACTGTTCATGGAAGTCCCGCCTATCCAGTAAGAACAGATTGAACTTCCATCCGGGCACAGATAAGTCTATAGTCCGAATAGCCTAACTAGCGGGACAATGCAGAAAATCTAGATCGACCCTGCTTACTAACATTCTATTCAGATAGCTAGCTACTCGAGTAGACGGCTACTTAAGAGCCCACATCCACCTCACTCTTTGAGTGATCGACTGGTATCGCTGAGACTAAACTTACAGATCAAATCAACCAAGTTACGATCGTCCGACCTCCCGCTGTCTATCCGCCCCTGTCCAATTTGGAGTTCAGGACGGTATCCAGTCCCCCATTAATACTAAGCGCGACGCGACGAATCCACCGGGAACGGTCCCAACTGACCTAAAAAATGAAAAAAATAGCAAACACGGACCCTTCCAGCACAAATTTTTGATAGCTTCCTTAAGCCCTCCAACTCCACTTGCGCCATATTTATTTTCGGAAAAGATTTTGCTGGCGTCTAAAAAGAAACCATACTTTCAACTTGCAACCCATATTTCTAATTAAAGTTATTATCCCAGGAGCGTGAGGGAAGTTTTTGGGGTCCTCCGTCAAATTCTCGTCGACGGAAGTACACTTGTATAACGACCTCAAGAGTGTATTCTGCGCGAAAAGGTTCTTCTTGATAGCCTTCGTTTCTATTTGACAGATGCCCCCCTTCATCTTAGGGAAGGTTTGTTTTTTTTAGTGGTGTTGGTTTGGAAGTTGATATGGGTGAGGCAGATCCCGAATTCTTATTGAGGGAAGTGTGGAGTCTCTTTGTCGTATCAGTATGAAGCGTGAAGCATGATTTTTGTCTTCTGGGTGCCCAAATATTCTGTCTGCAACATCACTGGTTTTGTGGTGAAGATGCTTCTTGTTAGTGTTTTAGCTTCGTTGACGGTAGCTATCAGGATATCCCACATGGCATTTGATCTTTTGGTCAATACTTTGGCGGCTATATTGAGCCTCCTACAGTTTATTTTATTTTATTTTTTTTACATCCGTGGCAGCAGGGAAATCGTCCAGGTCCAGATTGACCCCAGGACAGAAGGAATTGTTAGCAGCTCATTTCCGGAAATGTAATCTTTGTAGATTTCTTTTTGAGTCTTGTAATATTCCGAGCTATTCTTTGAACTATCCACTGCCCACATCGATGGATATATCATGATACTCTCTTTATGCATCTTAGGTAAACTATACTGCGATGACGTTGAGATCCTACAGGTTTAATACGGTTATACAATGTTTTGAAAAAACATTACTCTTGTATCCCTTATATCCATTTTGTCTATGTTAGACTATGTTTAACGTGAGGATAAGGTCAACAAATTGTTGGCTGAATTACTTCAGCCAGTCTCTGATCTGTTTTCTACTTGTTTAAGTTCTGACTCATTTCGCTTTTCTAGGGGCAGTCTCGACCCGAACAATTTCCCAGCTAGCCACGGATGCAAAAACAATATAATAGATCGGCGTCAACAGGTAGATAATGAAGACGGCGATGAAAAGCCTTAATATAGCTGCAAAAGTGTTGGCCAGAAGATCGAATGACATATGAGACAACCTGTATTTGAGCGTCAGGAAGATGAAAATCACATTTTCTGTTTTACCTGTTTACTTTCAGCTTTTATTCGTCTCTTTCCTAATTTTTTTCTTTACCCCTCGTTTTATTCCTGAATATTTAACTAATAAATTACAATTTTAATCATGGCCCTTTTTTGTTCTCCTTACAAATCTTCCGCAGTGCGAATTGTTTCCCTTATTGTCAATTAACTTTGCTGTTTCTTCTGATATACAGTGTCGTTGTATATATGTATATACAAGGAAACTGTTTTTTGCGAACTTGATTCCTCTTTTTAAATGATTTGTGGTGCAGTGGATATAGGCTCGGAACGAGAAATCGGGCAGCCGAGTTCGAAAATTTATTTGAACTTGTTGCATTCACTTACGCGCAAATACCTATGGGAAAGGTATTAATCCGTATTTTCCCTCTAGTTATGGGTCAAATAACAGGGCACATTGGATTCTATAGCCTTGTTGGTAACCAGTCTACCGCGGGAAATAATGGCAACCTACTGCGAGATAATCTTTTGCCAAGTCAGTCATGTCTTTTTCGAGACATGATCGCCCAAGCATTTATCACGTATGGTACTTAACTGACTGACTGATAACGTTGTTAGCTACCATTTAATATGATGAGCATACAAATACAGACAAAAGTAGATGGATATACTGTTGTTTGTATTATTTTTATTAAGATATTTTGATCTTTACCGTACATCATATTCATGTAATAATCGAAACAAGTACGTATAGACGAATGTGATGATGATCAAAAATGTCGATGGCTTCAGCTTCTGGTGGTGCTGCAGTTCCTGGGGTGTCTGACGAGGCTCTGAAATCTCTTACGCATCTGATGAGTGAAGCTTGTTTTTAAATTTTTCTCTTAATTTTCTGCAAGTAATTCACAAAACAGTATTTAATTAGTTAGTGAAAAACATGAGGTGATCACTGGCTAATCAAAGAAGCCCGAATAAGGATGTCTTTCTCGTAGAAACGATGCCTACCGAAGGACCGGGGACAGAAAAGAAGAACTGCGGAACTCACTGCTATAAGATGGGACTGCACATGTGATGAACTATATAGCAGTGTCGACCACAATCAGCCCAAGTCCTGAAAATGTTCTTTCCTAATGAGATTCAATTCGATTATCTTTTCAACCGCTCAATACCAGCTCGGCATATTTGTTTAATGTTGTGTATAAGACCAGGATCAATAACGTGCAGGACAAAAATCGGCATGAAGAAGAAAAGAAACAATGAGACAAACCTTCTAACCGCTCGACTACACAGGATTCGAACTACAGACCATGAAAATCACCTACTCTTTTCAAATTTGTCATTCAGTGTTTCTAAGGTAAATGAAGCTGCTAACTGTCTAGACTGTGATTTAGGTTTTGATGTCGAACTTCCCAAAGAAGAAATGGTACAGTTTTTTTAATATATATTGATGGTTAGGGCAATATATCTTATAGGATGATATGATCCGGTTCATGATCTCTGTGGGTTCTGTGGTGGTTGTTAAGCTAGACTGGTTGATTGCTCTTATTGAATAATGGGTCACCACACTGGTAAAACATAGTAATAGCAATATTAGCCATTTACTTATAAAATAAACTTTCGGTATTCATTGGCCAAGCAGGTAGTGATTCAGTCGATTGAAATGTATAAAATCTTCCTCTTAAAACAGTTTTTCAGAAACAAAAAGTTTCTTAAATCCAGTAATTGTCATCGCTCTTTTCAGCATCCTTTCTAACCTGTCTTTGAAGTCATGTGGAATGTTCACATCTTGATTATGTCATTAGTTTCACTTCGAGTTACACGTAATATCCATTTTAGTTGTTACTGTTGTTGAAAGTCCTCAAGTGATGTCCTTTCTGTTATTTGGTACAGTTCTTTGTGATTCTATAACGCCAATCTACTAGGTTCGAAGAAGGTTGGTCATCGCTAAGACCTATAAATTTAATTTGTCCCTAGTTATTTTAATTATTTATCTGAGATACCTTGGATATTTCAGTTTACAATTTTGATATTTCTGAACAATTCTGGTGCCATTCCTGACATCCATATGAAAGCCTCAATCTGACGAGGCTATTTAAGAATACAACTCAAGGTTTAATGTTAATATTTTGGCATTGTAATGGTTTTGGGCAAAACTACTCCTAATGCAACCTGTTATGTTTAAGTTCCTTATCTTTTATCTTAAATTTCATTTCTATACATCAAGTTATATGTAGTGTTTATTATTTACTAAATCTACGTCAAGAGTTTTAATGATGGATTCAGTGTACATGCTAGCACTGCTTTCATTCTAATTTCAAATCATTGTTTCTGTTTCAGAAAGCTTTATCTTGAGTTCTATTTACTGAAATACTTGGTAGAGGATATTGGTTTTTTTTCAAGATCATTCTTATCCCAACTATGAATATCTATGTCATTGGCATAGCCTCCTCTCGTCGTCATCTGTACACTGCTCTCGGGAGGGAAAACATGAACGTTGCTACTCATTAGCAGATTCGTTTGGAATCTGGTATGGATGTTTAATTGATCAGTACTTATCTCTTTAGTCTAGGGAAAGATTAAATAGATTTGGGATCTAATTTCCTCCTGAAAATTCGTACTCCTGATTAAGTGTATTATGTTTTGTCACTGGGGTCATCATCAGACATATACGACTCTGTGGACCGATACAGTTCTATCAGATCTAAACATATAGTGGAGCTTGGAAGATGGCTTCTAATAGATGCGAAGGGGAAATCTATATTGATTTAGTAATTATGCTGCCGTGTGGTCAACAAAGCCGGTATACAGCCTTCTGTTGGAGAGGAAGGTAATTTTCTGAAGTTGTTTGATTACATATATGTCATCAAAATACCCATTACCAGAACGAAAGGAATTGAATTTCATAGATTGGTGAGAGTCTAGTCAACGCAGTTTTCATTAGAACTTTCACTATAAGGGATCCAAACGAGATACAAAGGTATTTTATGTATTTTTGTTCTTGAGAACTACCATTTTGTTTCCATAGTGAATATATCTCAATGCTCCCAGATTCGCTTCTGATACAGTCTTCCTTGATGAGATTAACAAACTAATTATTGAATTCGGGGAGAAGGTAAGCGATTTTCAGAAGTTCAGCCTCAATGTCAAGTGATGCGTCATTATTGTTTCTTTTTTTTATAGCTTTCTTAACCTCCTCTTCACCAGGTTCGTTCTTGTTTAGATAGATTTTGTAATGCTTGAATGCATACTGTTCCATATTCTATTTCCGTGATCATCTTTAAATCAATGTAGTCAAGGTGATTTTTTTTAATGAGCAGGGCATTTTGTTTTGAGTTCGATTGTGTAGTGTTATCGTGATTGTTTGCACTTCTCTACAATTTAATTAATTTGGTTTCCATTTTCCAGAGGATATTATTTTCTCACTGATTCACTAGTTTTGCTAAATGTTTACTATTCTCCTTTCCATTCTTTTTATGATTGTTTCTTTTTTCTGTTAATGCGTAGGGATACAAAAGGTGATTATCTCCCTTTTGAGGAGATAATTCACGTGACGGCTGCTTAGTGATGTTCATGATACAGTAACGAAAGTGGTCAGTAAATCAATTACAATTCGTTTATAGAAGCTAAACAAACTTATAAGTAAATGGTACTGCTTTACTTAAAGAATAGATATTCCCAGGATATAGGAATTTTCGGCTAGCAGTCATAAATTTGGAAAAACCCAAGACTCGCCGTTTGCATTTCGTGGAATATTTCCTCACTTGAGCTACCTAACCCGCTTGAATCTGGAATCCTAAACATGGCTTCTCCAGAAACACAGAATAATCTCCATATTATATATAAGACTCTTTTTTCTCCTTTTACAATGATTTCCGTGTTATGTTGTGTTTTTCTCTGCGTGGGACATGTAAAAATAAATATATATTTTGTGAATATCTTAATGGTATAAAAGTCTCTCTGAGAACAAAGCATGTTTGTCATTTCTTTTTCCTTTGAGCCATTTCGTTTTGCCCGTAAAATACGGTGTTATTATATCATGAATATAATAATGCCTACAATGGGAGAAATATAAATGGAACAATAGACCTTTCTTCCATGCTCTTCCATTATAAATGTTTTCAAATGAAGATTTTCCTCTAACGAGAAGATCTTTTAGGCATTTAGATATTCTTGGAATAGTCTTAAGTGTTTCGGCTAAAGAAGATATATTATTTTATTTCTCTGCTGTTTTAGTCAAAGTTTAAAAACATCATTTTAAATTCTAGTTTATGACAGAACCCTATTCTTACATTTCCGTTTTTAATGGCTTGAATGTTATACTTTGGTATATTTTATGGCTTAAGTGAGTGGAAAACAATTGTTTTGTTGGTTGATGTTGTCAGTTTTGTAACAAGAAATCTGTAATCAGGTTCAAAGATAGGGTTAATATAAATATATAAAATTAGCACGTGAGAAAATCATCCTTGATGATCATTTCTTTAACCTTCTTGACAGCCTAGAGTTAGAATGTTCTGTCCATTCTGTATTTGATTGAGAAACAATATTCACAGGAGTATAAACGTGTGTTCCGACAGAAAACAGTTCTTAAGCGAGTTAGATTACATTAGTGAGTTTTCTTCGTAAAGAATTACTGAATGCAGCAATAATAAATTAAGAGGAATGGATTGTGATGGCATAAGCAATAACTCTCATAACATAAAATGTGTTAGTTAATCCAGATTTTTGGAATATGAAAAAAGTTGTGGTACCCTGGAAAAATGCTGAATTACCGAACTTTTATAAATATTTTGCCATGAGATCTCTGTTAATGATTTCCGTTATTACGTTGAAAACGTAACGAGAAATTACCATAAAGTTGTTGTACCCTAAACTAACCAAAGAAATACAATTAATACCATTGCTGTACGTTCTGCGGAAAGAGGATTTTTTTCCTTGATGAACATAATTTATTCTGACAAAAGAAACCGTCTTGAAGTTAAAAATGTGACAATAAATCTTCCATTGGTTCTATGGGACTGCATCGATTCACTTCGAATGTGGCTAAGAAGCCATAACACAGAGTTAAAAAGCATTATACTTCTGAATAGAATAGAATTTCCATCTGGAAATATCTTAATAAATAAATATTTTCTGTTAAATTATAAAAAAATTTAATACTATAAAGTGGTTTGTTTTCATTCTTAAATTGAAAGGAAAATAAACAGAATATGTTCCTAACGATTACCTGCCTTTATAGAACCAGTTCCTGGAAATTTGGGATGTCATTATTGGAAGTAACTGACTCCTTTATACCATACAAAGCACTGACCAACATGCTGGATGATTGACGTAAACCTGCTGGATGACCCAAACTTTTCCATAATCATCTATGAGTTACTTCTGCAAAATGTATTAGTTACCAAGTAACAAGTACAGTTTTTTTTTCTTTTTGGCTCTGTATTGTCAATCAGATTTCGTCCACTTCATGAAGCAAGTTTGAGTGTTATTGTTCTTTTTTCTTTTTTGTTGATCGACCGCAGATAAGAGGATTTTCATTAAATACTGCAGGCTAGCCGCGATGAGGCGAAGCAGATTATGGTTAGGACATTTTCCCAATCCTAACCTCGAGAAGCTGAGGAGAGTAGAATGATCTTCTAGAGGGTTGTTCAGTTACACACGAAATTGCCGAACTGTACTCTTCTTACTTTGTGACTGAATCTTCAATGTAACTTACTGTTTCTTCACTCTCCCCTTTTATCACAGAACTGGAGATTGCACTGTAGCGCGTAAAGTCATGATATGAACTTGATATTCATTAGATTTAGAAAGAATTAGGTACAACGTCAGACTCAGTATCTTATGCCTTTGTGCATGGATCAAGAGGCATCACTTTTATAGACAGACCCAGATACAGTATATAGTAAATGGCTAGAAAACCCTACGTGCTCGTTACATTTCACCAAAGAAAGAGAACCACCTCAAAACACGACTGTTCCTCATCATAAGTAATGCTCTTTGCCTGATTGTTCAGTCATATGTACAGAGACTGGTAACATAGAAACAACTGAAATTAAACTTATATGGATTAATATATGCACATACATACAGTTGTTCATACTGCATACGAAATAAGACAGTTAATAAATACATGCGCATGTCAAAGAGGTTGTGCAGTACTATGCACTAGCAATTTCTTGCAATGATTGCTTGTAAACATTTTCGGATCTATATTACTCTCAAGTAGATTATGATATCGGCTGACCATATGGTCAATCTACCTTCGTATTAAAGGAAAGAATATTATGAACAAAGACAAATAATTGACTTTCTACTTTTCACTTAACACGTCTGTCTCGAATAGCCTTTTCTTAAAATTTCAGTCGCATTTAAATCAAGTTAAGCCACTTTTTCTTGCAATTTTTTGAAAGGGATAAAATGATTGACCAAGTGATCGACAACGACAATTCATGTAATTCTGATGTCACCTAAGGGAAATTGCGGAAAATTCAAGTGACGTCATTCATATCGAAATTTCTGGAAGGCGTTTCGAAAAGGTTTGGAGAATCTTTAGGTTTTCAAGCACAAAATATGGATGAATGAATGTTTCTGACTCATTCATTGAACTACAACCAAACACGAGCAATACACTGATTCGACGATCACTCAAGTCCCACTGGACTGTGGTGGGATCACTTTCAAATTCTTATTAGTATGATACAAGGCTAAATAGAGAAAGTCAAATTGTGTAACGGCAGTTTTCCAAGTGGGGAGGAAATACTTTCCTTGAAAATCAGCATCAGAAATCGTGGATTTTTTAGGTGCAGACACCGATCACTGATGCCTGTGAGAAATATACAATTGATTGCAATGTTGATTCTCTTTTAATTTAACAACTGTCCCACACCCAACCCTAAATTATACCTTAGCTTGATGGCAGGACAATTATCAAGATTAAATATATTTTCAGTTGGCTATTTCTAGTTACAGAGTAGGCCTGTTTTGGTAAGTAAGAAAATAGTTAATTGAACTGCTACACGTCGGTCAGAGGACACGACAACTGTCATATCAAATTATCCTAAATAGATGTATTTTATTATTTTTATCGTTCTCTTATCAGACAGTTTATAGATTTATTTAACTACTTCATTCTACACAGCTTGTCTAGTATCGTGCGTGAGAAGAATGTTATTTTTAAGAATAGAGATACACTTTTCCCTCTCCCATTCTAATCTCAAAAACCGTCTTTTTTGTTTTTTTATCTGTAAATTTTTGCGAGCAAACTATTCGCACCCGAATCCAAATATTTCGTTCGTATCGTCATGGTTAGATCGCTTTCAGTTTACTATTTTTCAGATATTTGGAAAATGTAAGACTGCGGCACTTTACGCCTTGACTGGAAAATTTCCAGAAGGCGCTAATTTCTTAAATCTGTGGCACGATATAATCTGCTGCTCTGTGTAGGTCTGAGGTCAGCGGGATTCTACTGCAACTTACCTGCTGCTATGTGGTTGTTTAAGTAAAAAAAAAAAAATGGAGACATTTGAGTATATTATTTCTCAGTGATTCTCAAGATTGTATGACTCAAATAATAATGTGTTGGACCGTGACTTATTCTTAGTAATCTATTTTGGTGTTTTGATATCTAGATTTAAATGAATCACAAACTCATTTATCTAAGAAATATTGCAAAACTGAATTATATTCAGCATTCGACTTCATTTTTCGCTTTTCATTTTTCAATTCTTCATCTAAACACATCATCTAGTCTGTCAACTCTTTGAATTTGGGGCAAGAGGAGGAGAAGGCGGAGTGGACGGGTGCCTCAAATGTCCAAATATTTCCTTTAGTTATTTCTTAGTTCAAATCTAATAATTTCCAAAAGCTTGTGTCAGTTATTGAATACAATTAGTATTCTGTATTGATTTATTCTTTTTTCAGACACACTAAATAAAATTCAGTACGAATATGAATAATATGAATGAATGAATAATATTCTATATTGATTTATCCTTTTTCTAGTCACACTGAATAAAATTAACTTTCTACAAAACCCCTCTTTATTTCTATTATGGTAAAACGGCAGTCTACCACAAGAGCTTTTGATAGTTCACACTTTTAACCAAATATAATCTGATGCAAATATAGTAATTATCAATCATAAAAGACAGAAGAATTAGTTAATAAGCCAATAACATGCGCGCTTCACAACTATTTGGCATGTAGAGCTGTAGATTCCATTTAGAATTACGTATCGATACAATGAATTGCAAAAGTAGCTACAAAAATGTTTCCAAATACAGAGTAATGAAAAGGCGTCAGCAATCAGGAGATGCTGATTATTTATCGTTCTGTTAAACAGAAAAATCAAACATGTAAACTTAGTACACAAGAACATGCTATACTTGAATTGTGCAATTATTCAAGTCCAAGTGGCAATAAATTAAATAAATCAAACCCAGTTCATTTCAATGTCTGTAAGGCAGCTGTAAATATTGAAAGAATTTATAGAAGGCTTGAATGTATGGATATTGGTTATGTTAATGGAGACGAAGATGTAATAAAGCATCTAGAGCATTAGGAAAAAAACACCAAATTTTCACTAAAATAAGAGAATATTATTAACTTTAAGGATAGGGGAATTAAAAATATGAAGAATTATATGAAGAAAACATTAAAACTGTTCAATATTGTACATATCATTATATGTCATCGTGCCAGCCACAAAAAAGGAAGTACAACGATTTCACTGATTTCTTCTTAATACTTGGGATGAAAGAGATTAAAAAGGCTGCCTGTTCTGTTCAGCAAGATTTTTTGTGCGATTATACTCATAGGATAATACAAAATAGAAAATCAAGATTTTGTTCATTAGTGCTGGGACCAACTGAAAAGAAGAGCGGAAATAACTTGAGATATTTGAATACGGAAGAGAAACAAAATAAAGGATATGTATTCGGGGTTTTCGACAAAATCCAAAGGAGAATCTGCAATGTAATAGATTCCGACCTGGCAGCTCGACTCCAGTCACCTTCTCACCGACGTGATTTGGATTCCCTTTGTCTCTTCTATAAATACTTTCACATCTTCTGCTCCGACGACATTAGCTCCCTGGTGCCCCCTCTGCACAAATTTACTCGGGCTACTAGACTAGCAACTAGGTTCCGCATTTTTACAGTGAAAACAATCAAATATAACCTCAACTTCTACTCTTCAGCCTCTTTTCTCGCAATTCCTGCCTGTAGAACTCCCTTCCGTATACTTGCTTCCCTGATAGCTGTAATCAAGATTTTAAATACAACGACAATTGCCATCACTATCTCCTTGACTCCCATCCTTTTCTCGATACCCTTGTATTTTGTTCCCCCTTTCCACTCTACACTCAGCAGGTTTTTTCACACCAGTATTCCCATCCTTCTCTTACCCATTCTCACACCTCCCTGTGATCTTTTCCTTTTTATCTTACCCCTCCTCTTATATAACCCCTGCGCACCAATGGCAGTACTTCCTTGCTTGGAGTGAAACGATTATTAAAAATAAATAAAAAGATATGTAACATTTATAACGCCATAAGGAATGAGTCCCTATGCTCATGCTAATCAGTTGAGACAGATAATCTTGTAAGAATGAGAAAAGAAATAATTGGCTTAAATTATCCCAGAAAAATTTTTTATCATCTTCTCTGACGCGATAAGGAAACCGTCGAGAACATCAATGCCCAAAAAAAAAAAAAATGAGAGAGACGAATATAAAAGAATAGTAAAACTAATTAAGCTAAACGGAAGATTATGCCATCTTTCCTGATGCGATAAAGAAACAGTTGAGTGGGAGAATGCTAATCAATTAAGAGAGAAGAGTATCAAAGAATAGCAAAAGAAATAATTAGCCCGAGAGAAAGAATATGGCTCAATAGGAAATCAGTTGAGAAGGTCAATGGTAATCAGTTGAGAGTGATGAATATGAAAGAATGGCAAAAGAAATAATTAGTCTTAGAGAAAGAATATATAATCTTCCCTGACGCGATAAGGAATTGGTCAAAAAAGGTTATCACTAATCAATTGAGAGAGATGTGTATAAAAATAACAAAAGAAATAATTAACTCTAATAGAAAAGGTGCCAGATTTACCGACGCAAAAGGTAACCAGTCGAAATGCTTAAAGCTAATCGAGACAGATGTGCATGAAAGAATGGTAATAGAAATAATTATCCTAAAGGAAAGAGAATGTTATTTTTCTGAGGTGATAAGGGATCAGTGGAGAATATCAATACTAATCAATTGAGATTGATGAATATTAAAAGACGGCAAAAGAAATAATTACTCTAAAAGAAAGAGAATGTCATCTTTCCTGACGCAATAAAGAATCAGTTGTGACAGTCGCTGCTTCAGAGATGAATCTCAAGTAATGGAAAAATAAATAATTAGCCCAAGTGAAAGAGTATGTATTCTTTTCGTACGCGATAAGGAATTAGTCAAGTGGGTCAATGCTAATCAATTCGCACTGATGAGTATCAAATAATGGTAAAATAAATAATAACCTTAAATGAAAGAGTTTGTCATATTTCCTAACGCGTTAATAAATCGGTCGAGAATGTCAGTGCTAATCAACTGCGAGAGATGAGCATCAAAAATAGAATAAGAAATAATTAGCTCTGATAGAAAGATATGTCTTCGTTACTGAAACAAAAAGGAATCAGTCATGAAGCTCAAAGTTAATCAATTGAGACAGATGAGCATCAAAGAATGGTAAAAAAATAACTGGCCTAAATGGAGAAGGATGTCATCTTTGCTGATGCGATAAGGACTCAGTCAAGAAGGCTAATGCTAATGAGCTGAGAGAGATGAGTCTCAAAGTATAGTAAAAGAAATAAGTAGCCAAAGAGAAAGAATAGTTCTTTTTTCTGACGCTATAAGGAATTAGTCAAGAAGGTTAATGCTCATCTGTTGAGAGAGATGACTACCAAGAATTGCAAAAGAAATAATTAGTCTCAGAAAGATGGCGCCATTTTATCTGCCGCGTAAAGGGGTCGGATCAGAAATCAGTTAATCAATGAGATAAGCATGAATGAATAGCAAAAGAAATAATTCGCCTATGTCATCTTATGTATGTTATTTTTCCAAGTGCGATAAGAAGTCAGTTGCGAATGTCAATACAAATCACTTCAGACAGATGATCATCAAAGAATGGCAAAATCAATAATTAGCCTAAGAGAAAGAGTATGCTATCTGTCCTGTCTCGAACACTGGGATCTCAGTGTTTACTCCTGAATGAAACTGTTAGATCAAATCAACATGCGCTGCAAGATTACATTAAGAGAAGAGGAGAAAAGGATGTTTCATCAATTTGTAATGGTCAGCAAGCTTGAGTTTTTCTTTAATTATATCACCCCAAGCAAGCCAATAAAGCCACGAAGAAATGTTAGTGACTATGAAATAATATGAGAAAAAAACATGATTAATAAAAGAATAAGAAATTAGGAAACAGAAGATAACGATTGACATTTTATTTAAATTTTTGAAGATCAAAGTTAACTGGAAGCAAGAAGCCGGAAACGAGTTTTACAAGCGAGAAGTGCGATAGAAGAAACTGTTAGCATAGAATTTACGTTTACATTTAGCCATTGCAACTGTAAAAAGATGAGACCTTGCCGCCAATCTAGTACTGCGCTTAAATTCATAAATTTTAGGTAACATAGTGGAAAGTCCATCCGAACAATTACCATGAAAGTATTTATAGAAAAAACACAGGTAAGCTACGTTACGGCCGATGGGAAAGTGATTGAAGCCGAGATACCAGGTCAGGACCAATAACCTTCCAAATTCTTCTTTGGGTTTTATTAAGAATCTCTAGATAGGAGAGAACCAGACCAGATGTGACAGCCATATTCAAAGCGAAAATGAAGTGTAGACTTATAAATATGTAAGATAAATACTGGTGGGAAAAATTGTCTAGCACAACACAGGGAAGCAACTTTCTTCGGAGCAGCCCGAGCTATTGATTCAATAAACTCTTTCTATTTCATGAAAGCGAAAAATGTTAGTCCGAGAATGTACAATAGGTCACTCTTCTGGCGGTTAGCATCAGCCATATTGATGGGTAGCAAAAAAAATTCTCTCGGGCGATTAAAAGAGAGAAGTTTCGTTTTGGAGACCTTAATATTAACAAGCCATTAATTGCCCCAGTGAATAACAGACTGTAAGTTCTTTTTAGATCAGCTGTCAATTTGTCCTTGTCCAACCGATTTTACTTACTTTTAAGACAATAATTATTACTGGAAATCATTTATAGTGTGTTCGATCTTCAGTTTACATTGTATATTTATATCCTTGTGCCAAAACTAATTTACACAACAGAATGATAGAAAGATAATAGGTATGGTAATTACAAATTATGGTATTAGAGAAGAGAAAGAAATTGGTAAAGATGGATTCTATCTGGTATTGTATTTGTTTCTTAAGATATAGAATGAATTATTGTTGTCTTCCATTTAACCAATATTAGAGAAACACTTGTGATGTCGACTTAGCAGAAATGTCGTCTGCGATACACAAAGAAAAAAAGAATGCTTTATCTGGTTAAAAATATTCATTTTAACATGAAGATAAAGACAAATTAGATGAAGCAAATCTTAAAGGATCATTATATAATAAGAATACGTCATCTCAATAGCTGAAGCAAACGACCGTATATCAATGCCACTCCTAACACATTACGATATGTATTAGTATATAAGCGGGTATATGATATAATTGTAACACCTTGGGCCCCCGTTTATTTGCTTCAGAACAATCAAGTGGTCTGGTTTTATGACAATCAACACTAAGACCGAGACACAATGGCTTTAAAGAAACCATCCGTTTTCAACAAGTAGTGAAAAATGGAAATAATTATTTCGGGATAATTATAATTTCGTCGAAAAGTAAAACAAAATTTGCTGAGTGTTTATATACAGTGATATTGGATAAATGTTATTTTCTGTTATAACTCTAGTTTATGGTCGCCATTTTGATATTTGGTAAGTAATATCTCGTAAAATTGTTTTATTTGTATGTGGAAGGAAAAGTAAAAACTCATAGTTGAATCCATTTTTTTATCAAAGTTCAAAATTACCCTATGCAAAAGTATTGGATACATGACACTTTTTTCAAATTTCCAATCGAAACTTTGTATTTTAAAAGACTTTAAATATTCAAATAGTATTGGAATGTTATCTCTAACCAATCAGAGAAGCACACAATTGCTTACAAGATAGGGCTACTAATCATCTGACTCTTTGAAGTGCATTCTGCAATTCAAGGATTAAAAATGGTAAAAAATAAAGAATTATCCAGAGATATGCGAGATAGAATCATTGAACGTCACCAAGGAGGACAAGGTTACCGAAAAATTAGCAAAGAAATGAATCTAGCACTAAGTACAGTAGGAAATATTATCAGAAAGTATAAGAAGTATGGCGACGGTACAGCAAACCTTCCAAGAAATGGAAGACCGAGAAAAATAAATGAGAGGACTTCAAGGTGGATCAACAGAAATGTGCAAAAAAACACCTTCATTACTCGTTATGAAATTAAAACTGATCTTGAGGGTGCTGGAATTAATGTAAGTAAGGATACCATTAGCAGAGCTCTATATCATACAGGCTATCATTTAAGATCACCAAGGAAAGTGACTTTACTGAAAACCAAGCATGTCAAAGACCGATTAAAGTTTGTCGAAACTTATGAAAAGAAAGGTATGCAGTTTTAGGAAAAGGTAATCTGGTCGGATGAAATGAAATTTGGAATATTCGGGAGGAACACGGCGACAAGTGTTTGGTGAAAAAATCGCACTGCCTTCGACAAGCACAATACCATCCCACAGTTAAGATTAGGAGTGGTTTCATTATGATATGAGGATGCTTTTCATCCAAAGGAACTGGTTAGTTACACGTTATCCATTGTAGAATGAATGGTAGCATGTACAGGGAGATTCTAGAGAAGAACCTTCAGAAATCTTCAACTTCTTTTAGAGATGGTCGGAATTTCGTGCTTCAACACGACAATGATCCCAAACATAATACAAAGCTTACAAATGAATGGTTTGAAAATAATGGCATTAGTACTCTCGATTGGCCAAGTCAGTCTCCTGACTTGAATCCAATTGTGAATTTGTGGAATACTTTGAAGGTTAAAGTTCATAAGCGGAATCCACAAAACATCACGCAATTAGAGGAATTATGCAAGGAAGACTGGTGTAAAGTAACGGTGGATCAGTGTGGAAAACTTGTGGCCAACTATAGAAAGCAACTGGAAACAGTGAAATAAAACAGAGGCTACGCAACAAAATATTAAATTCATGTATCCAATACTTTTGCATAGGGTAATTTTGAAAAATTGACTCAAGCATGAATTTTTAATTTTCCTTCCACATACAACTAAAACAACTTTACTAGAGTTATAACAGAAAATAACATGTATCCAATAGTTATGTGTGTTACTGTCGTTTAGTTGCACCCTTGTACGATCAGTGATAGAGTTGTCGACTAGACCAGAGTGACAAGCCATCGTTCGTAGTCTAGAGAAGGACGGACAGTCAGTTGAGTGACAGTCACAAGCCGTCTGTTGAGATGTAGAGAGGGTTGCTGTCATAGATGGACAAAGAGGGAGTCAGTATTCTCGCCGATCTTGATTGTTAGTAATTAGAGATGAGTTCGAGACCTACTTTCGTGATCGCACCAGGTGAATCCGTGAATAATGAACCCTATATATTGAAAACGATATTTGAGTTTTCATTTCTCGTCGTAGTTATATTTCAACTTCTGTTCCTTTGTTGAAATTACACCGTATTTTTTCCAGTTTTTGTTCACACTAACGAAAATCGAATATATCGTGGGGTGAAACGTCCAAGAAAACCAAAGCTGAAGAAACAGCAACTTTACTGCTGGTCAAATCGAACTGGAGCTGGAATCTGGAGCTATTTTTTTCGAAATACAAACCTCGAAGGCCTGATGAAATTTTTATGCCCAGAACATCGAGAAAATAAACCGAGAGTTCCAGTTGCAATTATTCTTGTTGTCTTCTTTTGCCTTTTAATGATTAACTTATTCTACTGAACTCTAACCAAAACATATAGATTCGGGGACCTTTCATCGATATCTTGTAGTGTATGTGCGCGTGTTCTTTGTATGTCGGGAGTCACCACTGAAGCGTAGGGAGCTGGTTAATGTTATTCGGCCTTGTGTCAGACTTAGCCAAACTCCCTACAGCTTACAAGTTTTTGCAGAATTATCATCAGAATTATCATCATCAGAAGGTTGGTTGTCGGCAGGTTGGAATATGTGGAATTGTGTGAAATAGTGTAGAATAATGTAAGAGTAAAATATACAATTTTTATGTTAAAATAGAAATTGATTAAAAGGAGGAATAATAAGAATTCGTAGAAATTAATGTTCACTGAGAAGGTTAAGGTATCAAGAGTTCGTACAAAATGGTTGTAGTAGTGATTGTTGAAATAGATAAGAAGAAAAATAAAGAGAACAAGATGCGACCTGACCTTATCTCCGGGTCGATTTGAATTTGGTTACATTTTAGTTCTTTCGTCTCTCTGTGTCTCTTGACTGACGCCGAGGTCATTTATGTAGTCTTTTTTAATTTAGCAATGGATCGCTAAGTCCTCAATTCTTGTAAGTCGCCTCCATTGGTCAAAAATCATTTTAACACCTACTTGCGAAATCTGGTTTCGACTTTTTCGTTAAGCACATAGTCAATCCTTTTTCTATTTGGGAAAACCAGGGTTTCACACGTTATTGTAAAATGTTTGTAAAACTGAAGAAGGTTGATTTTAATTAATTTCTTATCCGCTGCAATCTAATTAATCAGGACTAACTAATAAATTAAAATGGATGTGATCAGATTTCTCACCATGTTATTTTATTAGTTATATTTAGTAAACAATCTGAGGCGTTTGGTTGGACCTTTGGCCTGCGGGTAGAAATTATTAACATCATATTTCTGTAATTTTATGTTTACATGGTCAACGGATAAAGTTGTAATGTTTTACTTATTTTATCGACACTATTTTTAAACAATTCATAAAAGGAATTGTTTTATGATTCCTACACTCACCTTCGTTTGTAAACTTTCCTTTCCCAAAACCCTTTTAATATTCACTATATAAATTATACCTTTTAGCTGTAGTGTTGTTTTTTAAAGTCTTCACCCTCAGTTATGTACTAAGTAGCAGGGTAGACTCAGCTCTCCAGCCTTGGGTGACAATCAGTCTAAGAGAAGGAAAATTCTGAATTTCAAATCGTTGAGACAGCAAGGCATGTATATGTATGCGTAGTGTAACGGTTTTCGGCACAGAAAGCGAAATTGTCGAGCTGAGTTCAACTTCCGGGGGAATCTACTGCGTTCACTTTCGTACTAATGCCTTTGTGAAAAGCATGAACACGTCTCTTCACTCACCAACTCTCCAGGCATTGGTGACAACTAGTCTAATTCCAAACCGTGGATAACGCAACGGGAAACGGCTCTGTTATCATTCCCATGAATATATGGCAATTCACAGATAAAAAAAGAAATTTTAAAGAGAGACATGATCGCCAACTTCCTGAGGGGATATGTTAAAAAGTACCTGTCTGACTTGTATACAATACTGATGTTGTCCCTGCCAAGTCAATTGTTTTCGTTTTTTTTTGTTTATTCCTACCTTATCGTACCATAAGCATAACCCCTAATTGAGCTCATCTCAACCGGTTCATTTGCATATTTTGATCTTTTCCAATGTGTAATCTGAAGACAACGCAGCATCGCACTTCAAAATGCCATAATTTACATGTTTTTCACGTAAACCATTTCATGGGTTAGATAGATTTTTAATGTTTTTAAAATAATAATAAAAAATAGCCTGAAGCAATTAATTCATGCTTTGCAATTACTTTGTTGCTAGGATATTTGAATGACAAATATTTCCAATATATTGAAACAAATAATGCGACTGAAAGTAGCAAATATTCATAAAGTAATATACGTGTCATAAAAAACAACATTTTAACTAATCCAGATTTAACTACTCGGCGTGGGGTTAACGAGTAAACTGGCTGACCATTACTATTGAGCAATGAATTTGATCATCACTGGGTGCCCAATACATATAGCCCTGTGTGAAGTTAAGCTTAGTAATTAACAACTGGTCACTCCAATTTTTTTTCCGTTATGGCACGTTTGTAAATGACAGTAACCTAACGTGCACCGTTGCTCACTCTCTCTATTGTTCATAAATTTTGTAACTCGGTTCAATTCTTTTATAAAATAAATAAAGAATTCAGAATAAACAGTATCCATGGTTTTAATGATTATCAATTAACATAAAATAATTGTACCTAAATGCCGTCAAGATGGATGAATTGAATTGACGCCACAATATTGTATTTGCACTTATTCATATTGTATATTATTCATAGTGACTGTTAAAAATATTATACATTCCGGGATAAGGCGGCGATAATGTTGCTGACATCTTGTCATAATAGACGAGGTGTGGCTGTTGCTAAAAGACGAATACGTGAAGGAAAGATGAGGGTTCAAAAGTAAAGTTCACAGAGAGAGCTTTTCTTCAAAACTTGACATTGTCATCAAAGTTTGCCAAGTGACTAACGAAAAAAGAAAAAACAATCTGTAATGAAGGCTCCTTTCACTCAAAATGCGGTTGGAATGGCAACAACAACGAAGTACTATAAGTCCCTTTTTCAATGTGGTGAGCAGGAAAGAAAAAGTAAGAAAAACCTTCAGTAACATTTTATGACAGAGATAAGCTGCAAAAAAAAAAAAAAAAAAATCCAGCTTACGACCTTTTTTTTTAAACTCTAGACAATGAACATCTCTTGTGTGTCTGTATCTTCCTTTTTCGAACATAGTGTTTCCGCACTTAAACACTAAGTAAGATTGAAAGCCACATCGACTAGCGTCGCAATAAATTTCCGTTAAAGTTACTTTTTTGTTTATAAAGGATCAGTTTTCCAGTAGATGAAGTTTGATACTGATCAAATAAATAAATGACAGTAGTTCGTATCCAAAATCATTTCTATCTAGAATATTCATGAGAAAATTGACAATCTATTTTTTGTCAATTTTCTTACGTGAGTGTTTCACGTGTAAAACACGATATATTTACATCAGAATATCCTGAAGCCAACTATTTTTCAGTCAAATATTTTAAAGGTGAATATTATGTTATATTCAATTGAATCTCCTTCAATTGCGAAAGTTATTTTACTTGTTTACAATTCAGATTCGATTAGTTTTACATTAATTCTTACTGCAACGTGGACGTCGCTTATTTTACCTGCTCATAACTGTCGGACATTTGTTGTAATGGTTAGTTAGCACGCTCGTCATTGATTAACAAATTTGAACCTCACTAGGTGTGCCCTAATTGGAATATGTTCAACAAACAGGCTTACCGTGAAGAAAATAGTCTTTTACAAATGAAGAAACGAAATAATTGAATAATTTATTGACAGTTTCTATGTCGTAACATTTCCTCATTACCAATCTGACCCTAATTTTACTTCAGTCGTGATGAACGATTGCATTTTCAATTAAGCTCATTGCCTTGAACGTCTATTGGAAATCAAGTTCACCCCAGAAGTCAAGTGGAATTTATGTGTATAATCCATCGTTAAAGATGCTAGGAAAAAGGTCGGTTCTTTGTACCGCCCCAGATAGTACCTGTCATACACTATCTTTACAAGAATCAATTCAAACTAAAAATGAAAGGGCGTTCCACTCGGAAATCTTCTTCCAAACAACCGCGACTACTTTGTGGAACAGATTTCCACGTGGATGTTATCCAACACACACCCATCCACCCACCCCACACACAAACAGTACAATCTCAATCTCTTCAAGTGTAGGGTCAATCGTTATCTATATGTCATATCTCCACTTCTTCCTCTTATGTTCATTTCCACACATCATTCAGTAACCCTCTACTTTAAGTAACTTTTAACTTTTGTATTAGGGGAAATTTAGCATTATTTGTGTTTTTGAAACGTTTGTCGAAGTAAAATTCAATACCAATTCAGTCTTCAGTCATCTCAATATAAATCCTCTTCTTGAAAAATATTAAGCATAGACATTCGTTTGTAATGAAGCAGCTGTTTTTTCTTGCTGTTTTATTCTTTCTTTCTATTTCAGTTATATTTCTTCTTCTTCTTCTTCTTCTTCTTCTTCTTCTTCTTCTTCTTCTTCTTCCAAGTCTTCCATCTTTTCTCCTTTCGTCTGTCTTTCACAGTTCAATCTGTATTGAGGATCGATATAGGAGTTAAAAGTAATAAACGTATCAAGATACAAGTGACATATAAAAATACAATGAAAGTTTTTACTTACTCTTTGTATCATTATATCACATTTGTATTCATACATGATTATATATATATGTGTGTGTGTGTGTGTGTGTTTCATTTTCAAATTTTGTTGAAAAGCAACATATATTATGAAGCTGATGTCGCTCATAAGTTCAATATCCAAACACCTATTAATACCATCAGTGACCTTTTTTGTATTTCATTCTTTATTCTTTTCTTGAGATGGTATCATCATCATCATCATCATCATCATCATCATCATCATTTTAGAAGTGCTGTACTTATTTTACAAGACTTTCCATTTTCTGTTCTTTATTTTGCCATCTTTTTACTGTTGTCTCTCATTTTTTCCTTCTTTCCTTCTTTTAGTTTTTTTTTTTTATCCCTTTCAAATTACTTATTACTCTTTCCCTTGTTTATCAAATTTTCCTTCCTCGTCATATTCTTATTTTTTTCCTTTTTATAGTTTCTTTTACTTCTTATTTTTGAATTTTCTTACTTTCACAGCGTTTTTTAAAATTTGTCTTTTTTTTCTTCTTCAGTTTCTTTTCCTGTTCTCGTTTTTTTCCCATCCTTTTGCTTTTCTTCTTTTTATTTTCGTTTAACTTTTTCCTTTTTTCATTAAGCTCTTTAAGCTTTCCCTAATTATTTCATTGGAGAAGCTGTCGCAAGAAGCGTGCTGTAATTGGAGAGTAAGTTTTCACAATATTAGAACACAACAATGCACCTGAAGATATTGAAGCGAATTTTGAAAAAGACATAAATAAAATAAGAGAACGTGACAAGCAGAAATGGAAATATGAGGAGTGTTAATAATTCTGTCGTGCAATTTTAATCTTCTTTTGTCTTCTCTGTTTTCCTTTTCTCATTATTTCACATTTATTCTCTCTAGCTTCTCATTTTCTCTATTTCAGTCTCACTGGTCATGGCAGCGACAACAGATCCACGGAAATACGAAGAAAAGGATGGCACTTAGCCAAGGATTTTGAATGCAGGGAATCATCACATGTCACATTGTGTGTGTGTGTGTGTGTGTGTGTGTGTGTGTGTGTGTGTGTGTGTGTGTGTGTGTGTGTGCGCGCGAGCGCTTTGATGTAGTTACTGGTAAATGCATCGATGTCCCAACGTGCTTTTTATTCTACAAGCCCACATAAATACACGCATCGGTGCATCTGTGTAGAATAGATATAATGATCTTAATGTGGGCGTAAGTGCCTCTGCGAGATAAAATAGATCTATAAATTATGCATGGATTTATCATATAAACTTACTGCAATCTATCGATTAATCACATTTGCAATAAAACCATAGACAAGCAGGCGGAAAGTGGTTACATGTAAGGAGACATATTGTCAAACAGAAATTACTAGAATATTTTCCCTATTAATTTGTTGCGACTCTGATTGCATGCTGCTATCAAGAATTCAGTGATTTCCTGACAAACCTATGCTAAGTGCATTGAATACGAAAACAAATACAAAATAGAAAGCAATGGTGATACGAGAAGCCGAATGCTAAATTACTACGTCAATTGGTTCAGGGAGATGATCTAGCTTTGTTGACATATTCCTTTTAGCCCAGTCTCCTACACAAATGAAACGTGTCAATGCAGATATTTTAATCTTTTTCCTGTCGCAACATTAGTACCGTAGGGTTTTCGAACACCCATTTGAAATATTACAGATATAACAATTCTCAGTTGTCTTTTTATATGTTGCATTCTTGAATGTTCTCTGGTTTTTATAGGATAAATAAAAATGAAAAAAAAATGGTTTTATTTTGAAAAATCAAATCGGTATTAAAACTGCATTTGTAAATTTCAAAAATTCAGATACGCAACAAAAGGTTTAATCTTATTTTATTAAAACTGTCACTAGATGGAGCAGAAATTTGGTTGTATCTCCCACTATCAGATTGGATGTTGTGGTGAATACTATTCTCTTCACTTTTTACAAATTTCACAATCCTGTGTGAAATATAATTTAGACTAATAAGAAAAAGGATTGACTCCGTAGTGAAAGAAAAAGACGAAGCCAAATTTCGCGATCCGATGTTAAATTGATTGTCTCACAAATGAAAGGAAGTGATTTGCAAAACTGAGAGAGAAGTTAACGAGCCGATGTGAAACAGTCTTGTGCAATAAAACAGAGAAAGTCGAATCATTTAGAGAGAGAAACAAGATCAGACACAGCCAAGATGTGACAAAAGAAGTTTCAATCCACTGACCAGGAAATAACGTCTCAATACACATTCGTTCTTCTTTTTTCTTCTTGATTGCTATTCTCCTTTATCTCTTCTTCGTACTCGCCTTTCTCGCCATCAACAAAGAAGACACCACCACCAACAACAATAAGATACTTCAACTGACTTCTAAAAATTAACGTCGCTAAGTACAATTTTCTTTTATTGCTTTCCTTTCCTTTTCACTTTCTCGCCGGCCATAAAAAAGGAAAGGAACACAGACTTTATTAGTACCCTGTTAATTCTGCATAAACACATTTGCTACAACTCTGGATTCACTCAATTACGTACTACATTTTCTCTTTGAACATTTAACTCTTACAAATTGATGTTATTCAGTTCTGTTAATAAAATTCTACTTTAACATCCAAACTACTTTTATTCTTCTAACCTTAAACCTTCTGATGATATCTGATAACCTTAAGCTGTAGGGAGTTTGGTTATGTTTGTCACAAGGCCAATTTAATAAACATTCAACATTATCCCTACTTCAATGTCATGATTGGTAGATTTGGCTTCGTATATTTGTACACTAACCTCCCTTTGTTAGCCCGCTGCTCATCCGCTCAATGATAATAATAATAGTAATAATATGCTCATTAATTTTTCGTTTACTTTAAGCCAAAAGTGAAAAGCTTTATAAATGATTACATGAATTTGCGATTCAAGGCAACAACAACAATAATAGTGTATTTGTTAAGTCACTGATCAGAGAAGAGTTGTTTTATTTGAACAGTAACATGCCACGACGTGCCCAAAGAAACCTTTGTCTTATAAATCCTTTGAATGGATAAAAATGCCTATTCATTGTGAACATGAAAAGAATATTGCTAGTTCAGTGCGGATCGATTTTGTGCATAAAAATGAGATGAGGATGACAGAATTCATGCGAAAAGATAAGTAAATCTTTATCAATTCTAGCGTTTTGAATATCTACTGTCGGGTTTCTTTTTACTAATGAATCGAAAGTGAATAAACTGAGTTAATGTACAAAGTAACATTTTTAAATGCCTTTTTAAAAGATTGCTTATTGATGATGGAATATACGCGGATTCGTTGAAACGTTTTCAGCTCGACCCATTTCCAAAAATCTGAGCATTATTTTATCACTGTAGCTGGGAAAAGTGTTTATTCTTGCGCCTAATTTTGAAATTGTTTCAAATCAATGACTTAACCTTATCAACGGAACGTGTTTAACTTGGCGCCAATATGGAGTTCCTATTTCTACAGAATAAAAATTCGAAGGAAATCCATGAGTGCATGTTTTAAACATGTGGTGATACCGACCAGCGACGGACCGGATGTTTGCACCCTCACAACCAAAAAGTAAATGACCAAAAGTCGTCGTTGCGCACCCGGGTTTGCGCAGATGTTCCGGTTGAAAAATAAAAATTAATTAAATATTAAATTTCCATTTCGCGAGCCTACGCGAATTTTATTTATCAGCCAATGGGAAGCCCAGAACCAAATACAAGTGTGAAATCCCAAACGAGCTGCTGTGATCCAAAAAGAAGATATAAAAGCCGAAACAGGCCGACGCAAGCAGGCAAACTGACGGTGAAAGGCGAGAGTAATTAATATCTCCCTTGACCAAGTCAAGTGGCTACTATGCTCGACCCTTCACCTCTCCTTCCTTCTTCCCTGTCTCAAAACTACTTACTGACCTAAGGAGCGACTACATCATAGACATCCTTCACTTACACGCTCCCCACAATCCTAGGCATTAATTCTCTTTCAGCTTATTATTTGCCATGAACATTTTAACCTCCGTTGGACCTACATTCAAGCATTACTTTGATATGTGCATATATAAAATTGTTATTTTTCAACTCAATTTGCTTTTCTTGATTCTATAATCATTTTATGACTTATAGTGGGCTATCTACAACAAGGCCAAATTCCGTTAACCTGCAACAGTATACAACTACCCTTCACTAGAACGGACTCCCACTACTAACAGAAAAAGAATAGATAAGATACCCCACTATAAACATTAGGGGACAGGTGTACTGCATACTCAACATCAAACAAGCACGTAGATTATGAGACCCAAGTTGCAAAACAGTCTGGTAGTTCTTCAGTGGTGTCAATTTCATAAAATTGTTAAGGATATCTATGAATCTAATTTTGGCCAAAAAAAAAAAAAAAAGAATGACAGCTAAAAATTCTTGAGATACTAGAGTAATCCAGAGAAAGCATTGGGTTTGTAATTTATGAGCGGGTCGGTATACACTACAGAGGCTGTCAGCCAACTGGGTGCTAAAGTGCTGACTGGAAACGGTGTCAACTGGATATAGTCATTAAAAACTCAATCTTGATCTTGGTCATCAGAAAGATTGTTTCTATAAACCTTAAACACTCATATAAAAGATCGTCAATATGTCAATAACTTTGGGATGAAGAATGAAACATTTATTTTAAACAATTAATATTTATTTTTCAACATACTCTCCGTTCTTTGTTAAACGCTTCAACATTATCTAGATTGAACATTATACAATTACAAATTTAGACCAAAATTCAGCAACCCGCTTAAAAATTAAATTCAGAGCTCGTTTGTCTTTTTGGCTGAAATTATGAAGAAAATAATATATTGGGTTATTCGGAAAGATCATGATTTTTAATCGTTCGTGTTCAAACGCGTTAGAACACGACAGATGTAATATACTTACCTTTCTAAGAGCACACTGCAAACTATCAATTGAGAAAGAAAGTTTAAAATTACTTAATTCGTGTCAACTTTGCATCCCTTTTAAAAATGGAAGATTATAAGGTGTATTTTAGACACTTGTTGTTTTGTTATCACCGTAAAGGCAAAAATGCACCCAAAAAGATATGTGCTATATATGGTGAAGGTGCTTTAACTGACAGAACTGTGCAGGAGTGGTTCGTTAAGTTTAGAGTTGGTTATTGTAGCCTTTTTGATGACGACCAAATCAAAACATTGATTGAGAATAACCCGAATTACACAACACGGGAATTGAAAGAAACACTAAATTTATCAAAATCCACTATCCATGAGCACTTAGCAAAGCTTGGGCACGAATTGTTACGAAGTTTGGGTATCACATGGTCGGAGTGAAAAAAAAAATCTTTTGGATCACATTTCTATCTGTGATTTGATGTATAAACTCAATGAAAATGAACACTTTTTGTAACAAGTTGTGATGGGTGATGAAAAATAGATCGTTTACAACAATGTTCAGGGGAAAAGATCTTGAAGTAAATAACATTAGCCAACTTCAGTCACTCCCAAATCATGTTTTCATCCTAAGAAAATCATGCTGTGCATCTGGTGGAAGATGGAAAGAAATCTTGTGCTATGAGCTTCTGCTAAGTAACCAGCTATTGATTCTGAAATGTACTGCTCACAACTGGAGAAATTAAAGACAGCAATTTAAAAAAAATGTCCAGAATTGGCGAACAGGAAAGGCGTTGTTTCTCATCAAGATAATGTAATAAGATAATCTTCCCGTTTCTTTGACGACCTGGCAAAAATTATTGCAGCTTGGCTGAAATGTGTTGCCCCACCCGCCATATTCACCAGAGATTGCTCCTTCTGATTTTCAGTTCTTCAAGTCCTTGCAAAATAATCTTATTAGCAAAACTTTTAATTCTTTGGATGACATAAAAACACTTTAATGAGTTCTTTGCCGAGAAAACAGCGAAATTCTGAGAAGACAAAATCTTGAAGTTGAAGGAAATATGAAGAAAGGTTGTACTACAAAATGGTTCATATTTAGTTGAATAAATATTTAATTTCATAATTCTGTCCGTGTTTTCATTTTCCTTAAAAATCGGAACTTTCGGAACAACCCAATATATTCAGTTTCAGAATTTGAAATTTTCAAGATATTTTTGAATTTTGAATGGTAAATAAGTAAAGACAAGTAAAAATCACATCATCATGTGATTATTTCGATTTTTGTTTCTAGGTATCTACACAGATAAATGACTGTTTTTTTTTTTCTGCTTACGACCTAAATGTCTACAGATTTCATAAATTTGTCACAAGAATAGGAGAGTATGTAGTGTACTGTCTGTTGCTTAAAGTCATTTTCTAAGTTAGCTACTCGATCACGTTTTGTCAATACAATTGGCGTCTTCTTAACTAAACAGACATTTTCACGGTCTAATATAGGAAACATTGAGTTTTTGTGTAAAAAAATTCACTGTAAAATTTTGCATTAATAATATTCGACAAATTTAAGAACGGTAAACGATTTCCCTTGTAAACCAAGCGACCTAGTGATAAATTAAAACATGCATAAATTATATCTACCAATATGCACATCTTGCTAATCCTTAATTCATTTTTTCTTCACTTCTCTGACACTTCGGATTAATACATTTTTTCAAGGGTATTTTCACTTATGCGCAAATAAGCTAGGGAAAGTTAATAATCCATCTCTTCTCCCCCAGCTATGGATAAAACAGCAGGACAGATTTGGTTCTATAGCCTTGGTTGACAATCAGTCTACCGCAGAAAGTAATAGTAACCTACTTCTGGAAAATCTCCTGCCTAGTCAGTTATGTCTCTTTCGAGACATGGTCGCACAAGTGTGTATTGTGTATAGCACTTATCCGATTGACTGATAATTCTTCACATTTTTCTTCACTCTTTCCGCTGCTCCCGTTGTTGCCTGCTGCAATCAAACTTTCAACCGCTTGGCCCTTTTACTTCTCTCTTTGTTGAGGTCAAGAACTACTTTCGTTAAAACGATAGGCTGCTGCTGCTTTTTTCGGACACCAACATGAAAACAATTCAGTCAGTTAAGTGCCATACGTGATACACGCTTGGGCGATCATGTCTCAAAAGAGACATGACTGACTGAGCAGAAGATTATCCCGCAGTAGGTTGCCATTGCTTTCTGCGGTAGACTGGTTGCCGACCAAGGCTATAGAACCCAATCTGTCCTGCTATTTAACCCATAACTGGAAGGAAGAGACGGATTAATACCTTTCCCAAAGTGAATACAATGGATTCAGCTGGAATTCGAACTCGGCTCCGCGGTTTCTCGTTCCGAGCCGATATCCACTGTAAAACAACGCACATCCTTGAAAGCAATTACGGAGAAATAATTTGGTTTTCGTATGTATCGAATTGATCACAAGTGCTAAAAAAGGTAGTTAGACTGAAAGGAATTGTCAGGTCTTCTCACTCTTTAGTAAGATTTATTGCTTGAGTAATAATATGTGAATGAATATCGTTTCGTTTCCACAACTAACTTTTTTTTACTCTGGCGCAGCCCCCCCCCCCCATATGGATATAAAGAAACTTTAAGGGCTTTTTAAAGGTGAGCTTGTAAAAGATACTTTTGCCCTTTTATTAAAATAAGTGGGTGAATATCTTCAGAGAGGGAAAAGTCAGAAAATAAGGAAATGAGTGGAAATGCAAAAAAGTTTATGAATGAAAAGGAGAAACAAATAAAAATAGAAATAAACCAACAAATCGGGGAAACAAGAAAAATGAGAAAAGTGTGAAAGAGAAAGTTGAAAATTAATGTAAAGAAAATAAATGAAGCCAAAGAAAACAAAGAGAAAAACGAAAAAGTATAAATGCAATCAATTAAAATAGAAAAATAAAAACAAAAATAAATGAAAAATAGTGGAAAGGCGAGAGAGGATATTTTTTAAAGTTACAATGAAAAAATAAACAAAGAAAAAAATGGAAATATTGGAAAATTTAGAAGCGAGAAGGAAAGAAAATAAGTAGATCCTTCACCCAAAAGGAAATAGTATATTTGTGGTGCATATGTATAAAGATTAACTAATATTTTTGAAGATGAACTTGAATAAATTGAACACGGATTCTTGAGTGCATATTTAAATTCATTTGAGGAGACATTAAGTATCACTTTTGTATGTTGTCCAAACACAACCGAAGTCCCCACAATTTAAAATATCAAAAAGTTGAAGGTTGGATGTTGAAATGAGAAAGAATAAAATATTTCGTTTTGTATGTTGAAGTGTAAAAGAATAACATATTTGTAAGAAGAAAATGTTCAAAAAATTATACGTAGTTAAATGTTCCAGAGAAATAGTAGTAAGGAGTTAAATGTGTGTATGTAGAAAGATTAGCAGGTTACTAATGAAGTCTGTGTTCCGTTCCATTTTTTTAGACCAGCGAGAAAGTGAAAATGACGGTGAAGCAATAAAGGAAATTGTACTTATGGGACTTTAGTTTTTTAGGAGTCAGTTGAAGTATCATGTTGTTGTTGTTTCTTTGGCGGCGTGTGAGTGAAGACGAACAAAGAAAAATTGAAATGAGAGGAAGAACGAATGTATATCGACGAGACATGACAGCGTCGGCGTCTTAAAATTTCTTTTGTTACTACATTTTAGCGTGTCGTCCCTATGCTCCCATCAGACTGACTGATTCTGACTTTCTTTCCCTCTTCCTTTATTACCGATTCACCTTTTCACACTGGATTGCTAACTTTTCTCTCAGTTTTTCAAATCGCTTCCCTTCATTGGTTAGAAAATAAATTTAACATCAGATCGCTAAATTTGGCTTCGTCTTTTTCTTTCAGTATGTGATCAATCATTTTATTATTTGGCAAAATTAAATTTCACACCTGATTGTGAATTTTTTCCCTGGTATGGGTTTTTGCGGATGTGCAATTTTACTTTTTGCGTTTCGGTTAACTGTTGGGTGTTATAGAATTTGTATCCTAAAATGTTCGTCTGTTTATCCATTTACATTTCGATATTCACTCCCACTCACCTCTCTCCCTCCTTCTCTTTTATATTTCGATATTTACTTCCACTCTTCTCTTTCTCTCTCTTCCCCTCTCTTTCTCAAATAACCTTGTGCAAAATTGATCGTCTTCATCGAATTAAATTTCTGAAATTGTGGTGACATTCGACATCGCTTGCTCTATAGAAGTTATCATTGCTCACTGTAAACAATTTAGTGACCGGTTAATAATGATTTTCTGCGGTTTATAATGATTAACTACAGTAATTGGCAAGCTACACTGGTTTAAAATACATTCACATTCAATGCAGGAAATACCAAACGCATCATCCCTCAGTGTTCTTTAGTTTCCATAGGATAGAAGAGTAGAAGATTCATCAGGGTGCTCCTGTTAACCCCACGACCGGCCACAGCGTCTCTCTGCTGGCAATGTTCAGCGTAGTCCGATGAGTCTATGAACCAGTTGTTTCGGATTGATGGTATGGTTAGGATGGGGTGCAAATGGTGTTATCTGTTTTAAGAGCTTGGCAGTATCGTGCAGTTAGGTGGTTTCATTAGAGAGTATCTTAAACTCTACTCATTGTACATTTTTCTGGCACCTTTGGCTCACTATATATACCATAGGGCGTTGTATGGATTTAGATTGAGTTGGGTCAAGCGCTGAGAGACTACAGCTCCCATCAAGTTTTTATAAACTGGCCTTTTCTATTTTCATCCCCATTTCTTTGTCTTTAAATGGCACGTGACAAAATCTGGGCCCAATCGGATTATAAATTTACAAATTACAGATATTTACGTGTTGTGGATTCTTGTTGAGAAACCACGCAAAATAATAAATAACAAAAAAAAAAAAGATATGGAGATAGAAAATATAAGTTATATTGAACAAAAATATACAAACTAGATCATGGGTTAGTCAATTCAGGAATACTAGGAATACTGTTAGCAGGAATCAATATATACAATCTCATAGTGAAGAAGTATTTCCGGGTAATGAGTCTATATCCTTCCTGAACAACTAGCGGCGGTACGACTACTCAACTCAACTCTCTCTTGACAATCACTATATTTAGCTGTCCCTCCCACTTAGGGCAACATGTGACACATGGTCAGTTCATGAGTGGGAATTTCCGGACAATATGGCCCGGCCAAAAATTACCTGTCTATTTTTCCCCAGTCGTGCTTCTACCCTTCGGCGGAACCACGACTGTGTTATTGCGCTCTGCTCGGAAGCAGAGAGCGCCCTCTGTCCGAAGGCAGAGTGCTGACAGAGAGAGATGTAGTCGCAGCGAGAAATCGCTTTAACAAACACTATATTTAGTTGTCCCTCCCACTAAGGGCAACATGTGACGCATTGTCAGTTTATGAATGGGAACCTCCGGGCTATATGGCCCGCCAAAAAATACCTGATAATTTTTGCCCAGTCGTGCTTCTACCCTTCGGCGGAACCACGACTGTGTTATTGCTCTCTGCTCGGAAGCAGAGAGCGCCCTCTGCCCGTAGGTAGAAAGCTGACAGTGAGAAATATAGTCGCAGCGAGAAATCGCTTTGAAAAACACTATATTTCGTTGTCCCTCCCACTAAGGGCAACATGTGACACATGGTCAGTTATGAGTGGGAATTTCCGGGCGATATGGCCTGGCCAAAAAATACCTGCCTATTTTTCTCCTGTCGTGCTTCTACCCTTCGGCGGAACAACGACTGTGTTATTGCGCTCTGCTCGGAAGCAGAGAGCGCCCTCTGTCCGAAGGTAGAGAGCTGACAGTGAGAGATGTAGTCGCAGCGAGAAATCGCTTTAACAAACACTATATTTAGTTGTCCCTCCCACTAAGGGCAACATGTGACGCATGGCCACTTATGAGTGGGAATTTCCGGGCGATATGGCCCGGCCAAAAATACCTGTCTATTTTTACCCTGTCGTGCTTCTACCTTTCGGCAGAACCACGAGTAGGTTATTGCTCTCTGCTCTCTGCTCGGAAGCAGAGAGAGCCCTCTGCTCGAAGGCAGAGAGTTGAATGTGAGAGATTAACCCATTTTGGCAGAACGTAAATTGAAGTTGCGTGAGATAGCAGAGGATTTAAAGATATCAGAAGCAGTGTGTTTACCATTTTGAATAAACATTTGTCAATGAGAAAGATGTGTTCAAAGTAGATGCCGGGTTTGCTCACAATCGATCAAGAACAACAAGATGCCCACAATTCCGTTCGTTAAATTGCACTTCGAATTACTTCGGCATCCACCCTATCTCCAAATCTGGCCCCCATCGACTACTGGCTGTTTGTAAACCTCAAAAGAATGCTCCATGGAAAGAGATTTGGCTCCAATGAAGAAGTGATTTCGGAAACTGGCGTATTTTGAGGCCAAAGACAAATCGTTCTACAAAATGATCGAATTGTTAGAGAAGCGTTGGAATCAGTGTATCACCCGAAGAGGAAACTATGTTGATGAATAAGGTCACATTTTGCCTAAAAATTGTTGTTTCATTAGTTAGGCTCGATATTTATTGAGTGATGTGTTAAACGACACGGAAATAATGCAAAAGAAATGGATGAAAATGTGTGGGCAGCGATATCCTTATAAAACGTACCTGTGTGTAAGAAATGAATGATTGTGAAATACTTACATTTGAAAAGAATTCTTTATCTCTTGGTTTAGAAGGATCATTATATAAGCCTCAAGTAAACAGAGAACATTGTATTCTTTGTACTATTCTACTTTCAATAGGACACGTATTTCTCCGGGGACGAGCGAGAAACGAGACACATCTTATTTCTAAAGCAACTTATGAGTAAATAGAAGAAAGAAAGTGTGAGACTATTATGCACTTTTCTTACATACCGCTTTGACAACATCTCGTGGTCGTTAGCAATGTTTTTTAGCAAGTGATGTAATTCCATAAAGTACTAACTGAAATATAAGTTGGTCATCGAAATTGTTTTCATTACATTTACGTTCCAGCAAATTCTGTTGACTTGCTTAGACTAATCTGGCTTTTCTCTGTACAAATCAAATTGTTTCCACATTTGTTACCTGACATGTGGTTCTGTCTACGATCTTTTGGGGAACACAAAGTATTCGCTTCTGTTGCAGACTGGAGTTGAATTCTTTCTCTCGTTTAACTGAAATGGTGCATTTGACTTGAGCAGCCAATCAAGCAATTTGTATGTTCTTCGAAGGTCAAAAAACACGTTCAGTTACAATGTTTGACAAAATCCATATTTTTTAAAAATTAGTGAATCTACGTGTTCGCATTATTAACAATGATTAGAACTTAACATGTTTAATACACTTACGTTTATGTAACCAACGTTTATGATAGAGTGATATTAAAAATAAATACTTTAATCTCTAGATTATTCTGATTTTTAGAATTAGCATGATTGAATTGTCGCTTTTTAAACAAAATGTGCAAATGTTTATGTAATGGCTTCTATATAAGATTTAATGTCGTAATACACGCTTGGACAATCATGTCTCGAAAGAGACATGCCTGACTGGGCAGAAAATTTTCTGGCAGTTGGTTGCCATTACTTTCTGTGGTAGACTGGTTGCCAGCCAAGGCTATATAACCCAAACTACCCATAGCTGGAGATACTAATTAATACCTTTCTCAATAGTATTTGCGCGTAAATGAATGCAACGAATTTAACTGGAATTCGAACACGGCTCTCTGATTTCTCATCCCGAGCCGGTATCCACTGCACCACAACGCACATCCTAAAGTTTCAATATATCTAATTGTAAAAGCTTGATTTCGTATGCTCTCCGAAAGCAAGACGTTCATTGTAGATAAACGCATAGAATTAAGGTGCCCCTAAATACAAAAATAAATAAATAAATTGCAACTGAATATATAATATATAGTATAGTGAGTTCTGCATTCGTTATGAACGAGAAAACCGATTTTTCAGGGGATATAAATATAAAAAGATATGCATAGTGTACTATATTTATTTTATGTATAAAATATCTGACTGCAAAAACAGCTTTTTGCATATAATATACAGACAGTAATGTAATCGTCTAGGGAGCGAGTTCAGCGATAAACTTTTTCCCAATCTGTTGTCTAGTATGCATTTAAAGCTACTCCAACTGTGAATTTTATTTGATTCAAATACTTACTTTATATGAAATAGGATCAACAAAATTCTAACCTTAAATATAAGCACTTTCAAAATGTACATTTATTCACATATTTTCGCCTATAAGAGAAATTCAAGAAACTTACGAGCAAACAATATGATTTACAAATGATTACTGTCAACAGAATTGTTATTATTGTGAAGTCCACTTGCCTGGGATTATTACAATTATTTGATCATTTAATCACAAACCTTCACTTTATGACACTGAACAATGGCCACGGTACCTTTAAGTCATATACTTTAATTTTATTATACGCTTTCAATCTGCATAAATTCCATCGATGGTGCATATTTATTGTGCCGTAATTTAATGGATCAAATTGTTAGACTGCTTCATTTGGTCATTTTCTGCTCAGCTGGTAGTTATTTTTTTTTTTTTTTTTGTTTGCATCTCTTCTTGAAAATCATTTTTGTCAGCCAAAATTTGCTTGAACAACGTCTACGAGTTAGAAGATCTTTGTTTCTTCTTCTCAACTTTAAATCTCTACTAACCAATGAAATTTAATAAGAGAAACGAGGTTATTGATAATGACGGTTAATTTACTGTATATTTCGCTTCTAAATAATCTGAGTAATAGTATAACAAAATTTTCATGTACATAGTTAGAAAAAAAAGCTTCATCTCGTTATTTTCAAACATGTCCATTGATCGAGATATTTTTTTCGGTAAATTGTAATAATGACTTTGTCTTGCATAAATTCCATATATGATTTTAGTAATTTATTTGTGTAATATCGTCGTCTTCTTTGCTCACAGACTGAAGCCGCTTAACATGAAAGCTTCAATGTTCTTTAATTGTCTATCAATTTCAAACATTGATTTGTGTCACTTACACATATTGTTGAACATTTTATCGTAACGTTTTGTTGCGTTCTGTTGCGTCCACATCTACCACTTTTATTCAACAGAATTTTCATTCGCGCTCATCAATTGAAACTCATTCTGAGTGGCTATTAATGTTTCTTTCGATGAATGAGAGCATTCAAAGAATTTCTTTTCTCTTTCTTATCACTTAATAGTTACAGTTAACTTTTTGCTTCTGTACACTTTTTTTTACTTCAGTCCTGTAAGACTTCACAACACTACGCACATATTTGAGTCGAAAGAATATAGTAATTTGTAAGCTTCAATAGATTATTCGTCTTTCTATAACAATGCCGACGTATATTTATTGCACTATTGCCGTATGCAAACATTTATTATATTGCCTTGGGTACGCATTTATTATATTTTTATATGCATTATTTTCTTTCTCAGTTTTAGCGTTTCCTTTATAAAATGTTTTGGATAGATTCATAATACATTCTATTCAGAATTTTTTTCCTTTTGTTTCCTATGCTTTTTCTTTTCTTTTATCAATTTCTATTTTTTAAATAGCAAAACAAATTATTTCCTAATATTAGAAGCACAGATTTTTCAAAGTAGTAGCTGTAGTAGTCATTTGTATCGATAATGGCATCTGTGGAAACAGTCGTGGGTAACATAGTTTTTTTGTAACAGCTGTGACAATAATAGAAGTAGTAATAGAGAGCATATGCATTAAAGGTAAAAGGAGAATAAAAAGTAATAGTATTTTAGAAGTTGTACTTTTAGTCGAGATGTGAACAAGGAGTTGTAATAGCAGTTATAGTTATCGTTTGCTGTGGATTTAACGAGAAAAATAAGTCATTTCTTTTAGTAGCAACGATTCGGTCAGTTCTTCTGCTAAGTTCTTTTGATCCAGCCAGATGTCTGCGAGTGAAGGAAAGTAGAAGAGCGGTCTTATTCGAGACTGAAATCGTTTATCGTTTCTTATTGTAAAAGTGATGGCGTTGTGGTACAGTGGATATCGGCTCGGCACAAGAAACCGGGGAGCCGAGTTCGAATTCCAGCTGAATCCATTGTATTCACTTACGCGCAAATACCTTTGGGAAAGGTATTAATCCGTCTCTTCCTTCCAGTTATGGGTTAAATAGCAGGACAGATTGGGTTCTATAGCCTTGGTCGGCAACCAGTCTACCGCAGAAAGCAATGGCAACCTACTGCGGGATAATCTTCTGCCCAGTCAGTCATGTCTCTTTCGAGACATGATCACCCAAGCGTGTATCACGTATGGCACTTAACTGATTGACTGATGGCTGCAAAGCGAGGAATAAGAGAAATATAATGCCTAAAGCAATATAAGTGATTGGTTGTAGCAATAACAACATTAATTTATCCACATTAAAATCTTGTTTCATAAGGATCAATTTTATCCAGACGCACTAACAGATAAAGAAAAAGAAAAGATATCATCATCCCTAATAAATTCGATATGTCCAATTTGGCACCTTTAATAGCATTGCCCATTCTTTCTTAACATCATGGTTCTCTGGTTTTTCTCTTTCTCTCTCACTCTCTCTCTCTCTCTTTCTATCTTCCTCTCTCGCATCCATGTATCCATTAGTTATTAATTATGAGATTGCAGGCTTCAAGTCCGTTTAGTACAAAAGTAGACATTAATACCAATTATTATTAGCAAACAATACTATGCACGCACATTTTTACGCTGACGTGTACAGACAAACATATCTTTCTGATAAGGTACTTTCACAAAGTCCGAATCTTTTGTTTTTATAGGTGCGATTCTTACAATGAACTATACCACAATGTGGTCCTCTTTTGATAGATTTTTATACTCACCAGATTTGAGATGCTACAAGTATGTTTTAGTTTTTGTTTTTTGTTTTGTTTGTTTGTTTGTTTGTTTGTTTGTTTTTTTTTTGTTTTTTTTTTTGCTTGCTTTTTTTTTATTTAATTTCATCCATTTTCAATGAAGTGAAACAGATCTTTTCGGTCTTTCTTTATTAGATTTTTTATGCTAACATTTTCCGAAAAAGGTGTTTTCAATTCCTGGCTGTCAGTTATTATCTTTATTTTTATAGAAAACGAAGAACGGGAATTTACAGACGATCATGGATTCCGTTGTATTTCCTGGTTAAAAGCTTGTCGAATAGTTTGAGAACAGAGAATTCTTATTTCTCCGAAGAAAGTATTGGAAATATTTTAAATGTTTATCTGAACTTTTATCTTTCCGAGTACAACGAATTCCATCACATTTTTAGCTAGGATTTCGATCCAATAATGTGACGAGGAGAGGAGTACTTGTGGGATAGGAAATTAAGAATTAAAATCAACTTTCTTCTTCACTTTTGCAAAATTTCACAATGACGTGTGACACCCTGGATTTTTCCAAATAAAAAAGGATTGATCATGTGCTTAAAGAAAAAGTCGAAACCGGATTTCGCGAGTAGATGTTAAATTGGCTTTCTGACCAATGGAAGCGATTTGCAAGACCATAAAGACTTAATGATCCAGTGCGAAAAGTCTGAATGACTATAAAGGCTTTGATCAGATCAGAGCCAATCAGTCAGGGATGGAAACAGCAGAGACTACAAGCTAAGATGTAACGAGAGAAGCTTCAAGTTGACCCGGACATTCGTCCTCTTTCTCCTTCTTTCTCGTGTGCTGATTCCTTTTACTTTTTCTTCTCCATTCAAAGAAATTCCTACTAAACAAACGCTCATACATACATACGTACGTACACATAAACTCTTTCTAACAAATTACTACTACGAACATTCTATAACGCTTGATACCCTCAACTTTCTCATTGAACATTAAGTGCCACCAATTCTTATTATTCTTTTCTTTTAATAAATTTCTATTTTAACATGAAAAATGTATATTTTATTCTTCCACTCTTTCATACTATTCCACACATTCTAACCTGCTACCAACCTTCTGATGAAAACCTTCCGATGATAACGAAAATAGCCGTCTGATAATTCTGGATAAATCTTGTAAGCTGTATGGAGTTCGGTTATGTATGACACAAGGCCGAATCAAATAAACATTAACCATCTCCCTATAGCTACATACTTCTTCTATTTAACGTGTCCCTTCAGAACGTAGGCGATCATGACCTTCTACATCTCCTTATCCCTTGCAGCTCTTAACACCCTTTCTCTTGTTACCCAAACCAAACCCTGCCATCCATTTACTCAAGCCCATCAAGTATGTCATGCGTTGCTTCCTTCCAGTCTCGTTTTCCCTCCATCTATATAGTATCAGATTGTCCAAGCTCTTCTTGCCCATTAAATGTCCCAGAAACTTTAGCTGTCTTTTCCTGATGTTAACTATTTGTTTCTGTTTCTATCTTCTCCAAAAGTTTGTCATTACTAACATGTTCAGTCCATGGTATCCTCAGCATCCTTCTGTAGAACTACATCTCGGTTGCTTTAAGTTATTCCTTCTGTTATGGTAACTTACCCATATGACACACTGAACTCTTCCGAACTATACATAAGTAGCAATTAAAAATAGGAGTAGGTCTTTCACCACTGATTATAGCCAACGGCTCAAACTAGATAAGGCTAACAAGGTGAAGACGCTTAAAGCTAATTTCTTCCGGGCGGAGGCTGGTGGGAATCCCCTAGAGATATCCTTAGCTAAGGAGGCCCTAGAGCGTTCGACTAGCAAGCGTTACATGGGTAATTAAACATAGGTTAAACAAGATGTCTTTCGAAGCTGTAAACATGGGCGCAGAACTGCACAAGAAAGAGATTCGTCGAGGCGGTGGCCGATACATTCGAGACGTGTGCGACCCGGAGGGAAATACTCTTCGGTCGACTGACGACATGTGCGAGGCGTTTCGGCAGCATTTCGAGAACCGGTTTACCAAGGAGCCTGGTCTCCGTGATGAGGAGTTTCGCAGCTACTTGGCTGACTTCCCTCTGCTTTTGCCGGCTGATGCAGCTAGTTGCGAGGGATAGATTACGGAGGACGAAGTCTACGCGGTTTTGAAGAAGGTCGGCAGTCGCAAGTCACCAGGTTTGGACGGTTTGCCCTATGAATTGTACTTGAGGCTGTCGCACATTTTTGTCCCGATCTTGACTGTCGTGTTCAAGAACTGGTTCCGGCAGGGGTCCATCCCCAACTGATTCACCAGGTATGCGTTCACGCTGTTGAGAAAAGGCAAAAATGTTAGGCGGGAACTATATGGTTACAGGTTCATAACTCTGCTAAACACAGAGTTAAAGATTTTGGCCAAGATCCTGACGAATCGTTTGCAGCTAGTGGTCGAGTCTCTGCTGGGACCTGAACAGATTTGTGCAATGAGGGAACGAACAATTCAGAGCAACCTGCATTTGATCCGCACGATCCTAGAGGGTGTAAAAGACGACGATGAAGCCGCGCTGACAAATTTAGCATTGATAGGGTTGACCATGGCTACCTGGCGGCTGTCCTGCAGGCCACCAGATTCGCACTCGACTTCTGCCGCTGGATTAGTTCCCAGTATCAATCCCCCACGGCTGTGGTACAGGGGAGCCGAAAGTTGTCGAGCGCTTTTGCGCTGTCTAGGTCGGTCCGACAGGATTGTCCACTGTTGTCCTTACTTTATGCTTTGGCATTGGAACCCCCACTTCGTCAGCTAAGGGACAGGATGTGCAGTCCGACCCTACGTGAAATCGCTTTCCCTGGTGGAGCTCGAGCCAGGATTTCCACGTACGCCGATGACGTCACTACTTTCGTGTCCTCCCAGAGTGACATTGAAGTGGTACAGAAGGCGCTTGAACGGTACGAACAGGTGACAGGGGTCAAGATTAACCGCGACAAGTCTTCTGGCTTGCAGTTAGGTGCCTGGAAGGGTGCTACCCTCCTGGGGCCCTTTGACTGGACGCATTCTTGGAGTGTGGTTTGGGCCCGAGCTCTATTTGGAGAAAAATTGGTCTGATGTACAGGCAAAGGTGGTCGCGTCGGTCGAGATTTGGCGTCGAAGGAATTTGTCCTTAAAGAGTTTGGCTGAGGCGTGTGTTACATACGTCTTTTCCATTATCCTTTACCGGCTGTCTGTACTTCCACTTTGTGAACGGGGTGAGAAGGCGATCGAGAGTTTACTATTCTTCCTTCTGTGGATAGGACGCAAACATCACATCAACCAACGTGTCTGTTACCAACGTCCGTCTCATGGGGGTCTGGGAATGCCGCACTTGGCGAGTCACAAGCTAGCTTCAAGGGTGTTTTTTTTTCAGACGTGCGTTATTGGAAAACTTGTTGCTAACATGAAGGACATGTTTCCTAGCCTTACTATCACTCCCCCAGTCTCGAGGCGGTGCCGTAAACCTCGGGGGCGATCGAGTTTTCTCCTCGAATGTCTGGCGGCCTTGAGGGCCATTCCTCGGTTCAGTGACCTTTCAAGCCTAGGAAAGGCTTCTATCAGGGATTAGTGGCGGGTGTCGCGAAGGAGGAATATCGGGTGTCGGAGGAGGAATATCGCTCTTATTGGTCTTGGGCGTCAGGTGCCGATTATCTCAACAACTCTGAGTTTTCACTTACCGATTGGCTCGGAATAGGTTGTCTCTCAATGACGCGGCCTTCATATGGGGCCTGGCGGATTTGCCAGATTGTGAACGCTGTGACCTTGGTTTAATGGAGACGTCTGCGCACGCCTTCTACCATTGTTTTCGGGTTCGCCCTCTATGGAACCGTGTCGGCGAGTTGAATGCTCGTATCGCGCCGCGTGAGCTCGTGCTTATTGATCGTGCATACGCCTCTGACAATGTGTCGCCCCCGTTTTCGGGAGTGAAGCGAATGGTGTTTCTGTCGCTGCTGGCCACGGTTCCAATGGTGATATGGACGACGCGACTGGAAGAAGTCTTGCGAGGTGGCCGACTTTCACATCAGGATCTGATCCGATATTCGGAGTATCAGCTCAAAATTAAGATTAGATCTGATTGGAAACGGTTGATCCCGATAGGCTTTAGCGAAAGGTGGATAAATATGGCGAGCCTGGGTCGCGTGAACGGGACTAGCCTTGATTTTCTTTTTTAGATCTACTAGTCACATCGGGGTGGATTCCTTTGGAACCCCACCCCCACTGGTTAAGGTAGTTCCTTTTTGTGTACCTAGTTAATGGGAATGAATGTGAGTCCTAGCCTGTCCCCGGCATTGTCTTTTGCTATGATCCAGTTCGAGATACCCAATTTCCCCAGTTTTTATTTTTTATCCCGTTTTATCTCGTCTGGGTCAAGATTATATTCTCTCCATGAATTTTAATTTTCTCGTCTACACTCACCGTAGCAAGAGTGCCTATGGGCAGAATACAGCGGCCTCTTTGTTTTGTGTGTCGGTTGGGTTCAACTAACATCATGATTTCTGTTTGTATCTTTTGTTTTTAATTTTTTTTGTTTTGTTTTGGGAATTTATGTCATGCTCCCGCCCTACATATCATTTCATGATATATTTTTAAATATATTTTTGTATCTATTATTCACAATAAAATTTTTATACTCTTTTTTTCTTTTTTTAGGTCCCTGGTATGTTTGAGGTATTTCGGTGTATGAAGGATTGAATGATGATGGACATGTTCTTGTGGTGGATGAGAAAATTGTAAAGTATGTTTGGGTCGTGAGTCGGATTAGCTAGGTATAGGATAGGTACTGAAGACCAACCTGAGTCCCCCCCCCAAAAAAAAAATCGGTCTTGTGCCACAATTGTATTTTACATACAATAAATATTGGGAAAGAAAGAAAGAAAGAAAGAAAGAAAGAAAGAAAGAAAATGAGAGTGAGGGTGAGAGTGAAATCTATTCCAGCATAAATCTGACAGTCGCACTAATAATCGTTCATTGGTATATGTTTGTACTAGTTTTTGTAATATATTTATTTCGCTCTATTCCGTCTTTGTGTCTTTGTTTTTGGCCCCAACGGGCCACACTAACTTAGTGACAAGGTTACAACAAAAAGAATTGCTTGGAAATTGTCAATATTGGACCAACAGTGGACGCACGGAATTCTAATTTTCGTCACACTTTGTTCTATTCAACAATACTTGGTAACCCAGAAAAGGAAACCAAACGTTACAAAAAGTGTAATTAACTTAGTCAGACATCAGAAACTCGAAAATGTTCTACTTTAAACTCAACAAGAGCAAAGAAACTTTCTTAAACTGGCAAACTGGGGACAAACCAGTGAAAACGAAAATGCATTTTCACAAAACATGAACTTTTTAATCCCAAAACTTCACTCTTTCATAAGAGATGGAAATGTATGAATTTAACCAGAAAAAATAGTGAAGATTTTACTACGTTCGCGTCGGTCGTGACAAGCATTGCGACGATTTCAAACTTGAGTGCAAATAATTTCAAGTATCATAGACTCGTTTCAGCTAATGACGCTGAAATTAGACATAGAGTTCTAAATAAATTGGAAAACAAATAGCGGAGGACTGTCAGAGATTCGTAAGTGTACGCCAAGATTCGAAAATATTGACGAATCTGGCAGAGCTCACATAAGAAAAGTACGCCAAAAGAAAAAAAAAACAAATTGATTGTCCCCCTAAATCAAACCAATCACAAAAGAAACGAGACAATTTTCTCCCTAACCTGTGTTCCAGTTGTGGATTATTACACTGTTATAAAGACTGTTCTTACCAAAATAAAAAATGCCTAAATTGTAGCCGTACCGGGCACAAGAGCTCACCTTGTCAAGCGAGGAAAAAGGTTACAAATGTAACATTTCAATTAAGGGCGTTACATTTAAAAACATTTGTATTTAAAAAGACAGAAAATTTATTTGGCACTGACTGAATGAAGAAATTTAAGTTGTGGGATATACCAATTAATTTATTTTGCCAAAAACTCGAAAACCTGACCACCGAGGTAAATAATTTAATAAAAGCCTTAAAAGAAACTTTTCTGGGTTTTTTTTTCAAGGAGCCTTGGTCGGTGTAAGAAGATGACGGCAAAATTCGAGTTAAAAGAGAACCTCTAACCAGTGTTTAAGAAAACATGTAATGTGTATTTTGCCTCTTTACCAAAAATAAATGATGAACTCGACAGAATAGAAAAAACCGGTTTCTTTTAAAAAAAGTGTGCACAGTCAATGGGCTTCACCGACCGTCTATGTGAAGAAGTCAAACGAGATCCGGGTGCGTGCCGATTTTTGAACGGGGCCTGATGAGGCACACAAAGATTATCATTATGCTTAACCTAAACCGGATGAAATTTTCGCGAAACTAAATGGAGAAAAACTTTTTCAAAAATCGACCTCAGTATCTTCAAATACCGGTGGAGTTCTAAGTTGTTATGTATCAACACCTATCGTGGGTTATACAAGTCCGAACGTCTACCGTTCGAGGTAAAGGTTGCGCCGGCCATTTTTCAACAAGTGATGGATGCTATGCTGAGCTACTTTGACTTTGTGGATTTATATTTAGACGACATCTTAATGATTAGTTAAAATGTAGAACTGCATAAGGAACATGTGTATAAAGTCTTCGAAAGTATTCAGCAGTACGGGTTCAAATTGAAAGAATCCAAATACGATTCTTTATGGAAAAAATTAAATACTTTAATTAAAGAACACATCATAGATAAAGATGGCATAAAGTCAGATCCAGAACGGGCTACAGCAATCAAGGACATGCCAGCGTCTGAAAATTTATCTACTTTGCAAAGGTTTTTAAGATTGGCAAATTATTATCAGGCGTTTATACCGAGTATACACAACTTATGTGCTCCATTAAACAAACTTTTGAAAAAAAGACAAGAACTGGGAGTGAACACCTGAATGCCAAGAAGCATTCGAAAAAATAAAGAAAGTCTTAACGTTGGATTTTTCTTCTCACCCACTATAACCAAGACTTGGACATTATAATTGCCAGCGACGCCAGCTCATATGGCGTATGAGTATGTATTATGTACAAGATGCCAGAATGGATCTGACAAAGCAATAGCTCATGCGTCGAGAACGCTTCTTCCTGCAGAAAAGAATCACTCGCTGATTGAGAAGGAGTCGTTAGGGATTATTTTCGCAGTAACAAAGTTTCACTGGTACATTCACGAGAGACACTTTACTTTGCAGACGGACAATAAATCTTTACTTACAATCTTCGGTTCCAAAAAGATCTGCCTATGCATACAGCAAATGGGCAACAATTCTTTTAAACTATAATTTCAAAATGGAGTTCCGACCGTCTAAATCAATTCTGTCATGCCAACGAATTGTCTAGATTAATCCCGACATGCAGACAACCTCTTGAAGATACCGTGACTGCTTCTCTCCGAACAGAAGGAGAATGTAAAACTACATTATGCCACTCAGTGAGGGAATTCCCTGTAACTCTCGAACAGATAAAACAAGAAACTGTAAACGATGAGTTTATCAGGCAAACCAAAATCAAAATTCTTGAGAAAGACAGACTTCGGAAATTTTTTCTTGATGCAACGAAGTACTGTTATATAGTGAGCGAGTTGTCATTCTCACAACAATGCGAAGAAGAATTCTGAAGGACATCCATACGAGTCATCCAGAGATTACAAGGATGAAAAGCCTTATGCACAGTTATGTATACTGGCCGAACATGAATAAGGATGTCGAAAATATGGTAAAGGCTGTGCCTTGGCAGCGAAGGCACCTCCAATCAATATAGCCCTTGGCTTACAACAGACCGACCATGGGCTCGAATTCATGCGGATTTTGCAGGTCCACTAGACGGATTTTACTATCTTATAGTAGTAGATAGTTTTTCTAACTGGCCTGAAGTTCTGAGATGTAGAAATCCCACTACAGAAGTGTCAATAAATTTCCTACACGAACTGTTCGCCAGAATTGGGGTAGTCGATTGTTTAGTCTCAGCCAATGAAACACAATTTACGTCCGGCGAGTTTAAGGACTTTTATGAAATCTTCCAAATCAATAATATCATGATTGCTCCACATCACCCAAGGTTCAATAGACGGACCGAGCGCTTCGTTGACACGCTAAAAAGAGCTCTGAAGAAAGCTAGGAGCACACCCACAAAAAAAGCCCTATAACAGTTCCTTCAGGTGCATAGTATAACGACCAACGACAATACACCATCATTATTACCTCCAACCGAGGTAATGTTTGCGCGTAAAATCAGGTCTGTGTTCGACAAGCTACTTTCCAAACAAAGAAAACCTGAACAAACAAACACGGTACCCACGAAACGTTACCAATACGGAGAGAAAGTTTTTTTCCGGATGTACCGGGATAATAAATGTTTCTGGAAATTGGTACAATTAACAAAAGAATAAGAAATATGGTTTATATAATTAAATGTCTCTAGTTCACTCACAAAAGACACTTAAATCAGATCAGGAAACGCCTGTCAGACAGCATTCCTTCTGAAGAAAAAAATAATGGATATCATGGATGATACTTTTGACATGTCAATACCATAAGCGGCCCCGGGACAGCGCCGTGTAAAAAGAAATAAGAAAACGATGGATTTTCTCGTCGGGAATCCAAAAAGAAAGAAATATTAAGATTCCTGCGGGGTTAATACTTAGGACTTGGGTGTTATGTTGACTTACCCATATGACACATTGAACTCTTTATATAAGTAGCAGTTCTGCTTTGTAGAGCAGAGAGGCAGAGAGAGCGTAACTCTGACAGCCGCGTTAATAATAGATCATTGGTATATGTTTGTACTACTGTTTTGTAATCTATTTGTTTGCTCCGTCTTTTTGTCTTTATTTCTGGCCCCAATGGATCACAATAATTTGGAGACGAAGTCACAACACCTTCATCTTAAATTGTCCAACATATTGAAGACCAGATATCACATAACAATCCAGTATCCTCTTCTTTGTTTTCAACAAAATTTTCCTATCTTTCAATAATCTACTCAGCTTTTTGGAATGCGTCCTTGGCTAATACGACTTCGGATCTCAGTATTTCCATTTCTGTCCTCTGTTAGAACACTTCCCAAGTATTTAAATTTCTGTGCCTGCTTGATTTTAGTATCCCCGACCTGCAATTGGCTTTTTTTTTTTTACTGATGACCATGTATTCAGTTTTCTTGTAGTTTATATTTAGTCCTTTCTTTCCACTTTATTTAGCTACCTTCTGTAGGAGGTCTTGTGGTTTCCTTTCCGTGTCTGCAGCTATCAGCACTGCATCATCGTATTTTATATTGTTCAGACTGTGACCGCCAATGACGAATTCTGGTTCTCTCAGAATTGCCTCGTTGTATAATTTGAACAGATTTGATGAGAAGAAACATCCTTATCTTACACTCCTTTCTTTTTTTTGTATATCTGCTGAACTCATTTCCTATCCAGATGCGGGCGATTAACAAAGGAAACTTAATAGCGGTCAACAGAATTTAAATGTAAATAAGTACGTCTATTTAACTATAAGATATGTTCTAAATCTGATGAGACTATTCACGTTTTGTTTTTGTTTTTTAATCGACAGAGATACAGCTCCCAAGGAAAAGAGAATTGGCATTACACTTTACAGCATTAGTCTTTTACAAATGTTTTATATGCGTCTCTCTCTCTCTCTCTCTCTCTCTCTCTCTCTCTCTCTCTCTCTCTCTCTCTCTCTCTGTTTGTGTGTGTGTATGTGTGTGTGTGCAGAAAGAGGTGCTGTTAGTAACTAGAAGGTTAAGAATTTTTAATTTTTTCTAGTATATCAAAAATAAAAATATAAATCTTGGACGATTTTTACTATTGACGAGAATCATATTTATACCGATTCTGTTTATTTATTTATTTTTATTTATAACCCTATCGCCCCAAGCAAGGAATTTTACTGCCACTGTTTTGCAGAGGGTTACATAGGAGGAAAGTTATGAGAAAGTGTGACAGGTTATATGGGTGTCAGGAAGTGGGTGAGAGAATGATGAGAATACTGATGAGAGTGGAGTGGACAGAGAAGGGAACATGAAAGAAAGGATGCAGGTTAATGAGATAGGAGATGACTATTGACTTTACATCTAAATTCTTGGAGATTGTAGCTGTCGGTAAAGCAAGTAAATGGAAGAGAATTCCACAGGCGGGAAGTGCGAGAAAAGAAGCTAATGAAGTAGAATTTGCGTCTAAATTTTATTGGTTACACAGTAAAGAGTGGGATCTAGTTGCTAATCTTATGGTTTGAGTAAATTTGAATATAGGGGGCACTAGTGAGCTAAATTCATCGGAGCAGAAACCATGAAAGTATTTGTAGAAAGGACATAGGTAAGCCACATTGCGCCGGTGAGAAAGTGACTGTATCTGACCTGCCAAGTCGGGATCTATCACATTACAGATTCTCCGTTGGATTTTGTCAAGGACACCTAGGTAGATAGCAGGAGCACCCGACCAGATATGGCAGCAATATTCAATGCACGGGCGAATGGTAGATTTATATATGTGCAGGATTATTTCAGACGGGAAAAACTTCCTGGCCCTACACAGAGAGCCGAATTTTTTAGCAGCGGAGTTAGCTATGGATTCTATATAGCCATTCCACTTGAGGTCTATTGTGAGAGTTAACCCGAGAAGGCACAGTGTTTTGCTTTCAGGGAGACTAGCCTGAGCCATGCTAATGTGGGGTAGGAGCGATTGTCTGTAATGGTTAATAGATAGCAGCTTCGTTTAGGAAGCATTCAAATTCACGAGCCATTTCTTACCCCAGTCCGCCACGGATTGGAGGTCTTTTTCAAGCTCGGCAGGGAGGTAGATTTTTGATCGATGCGAAAGTAACCCGTATTAGAACTCATGAAATTATAATAAAAGAAGTTACTTAACAGTGTTTCTGTTGCTGGTCATACCAAAACATTTCTCCAGAGAAGACTGGCCTGTCGCCTTTCCGAGCAAAATGCCATATATAAACATTTAATATAAATCCTTCTAATTATTGTCTGCTTAAGGTCGACAATCCAACAGTACTCTGCCAAATCAACTGCAGAAATGAATTTAAAATTTGGAGGTTCTCCACATCAACTGACTACAGTCCACCATCAATAAAATGGGTTTTAATATCGTTTTAAAATTCCTTTAACACGAAATGTCATTTTAGTCATGTAACTTTAAAATCTATTCCATCATCATAACATATAAACCAATGTTCATTTCAACACCTGAAGAGTAATAGCGTAATTATGTCACTAGCTATCTCATCACTTCTTTCTTCTTCCCTTGAAGATGACCAACGATGGTAGAAAGTTCTCGTTGCATTACTCACAATTTCGGCAATTTCCTGTACAAATTAACACACCTGATATTATAAACAACCCTCCGTTCTATTAAATAAAACTTGTTTAAATGAACGATTTCTATATGCTATGTTTAATCTATCTATCTATCTATCTATCTATCTATCTATCTATCTATCTATCTATCTATCTATCTATCTATCTTGATTCATTCATTCATTCATTCATTCATTCGTTTTCTACGGTCTATCAACCCATTGCAAGTTATTTAAAACCAGAAAATATTTTTAGTTTGTAAGAATTCTGTTTGAGATAATAATGATTTAGTGATATAAATCTTACTAATTAATCCATAGCCGGAGAAAGAAGAGCTAGATTCATCTTTTTCCCAGGGGGGGTATTTTTCAGCAAGTGAATATAATGAATCCAACTCGGATTGGCACTCGTCTCTCCAATTAACAATTGGAGCCATTATCCGAACATCCAAGCTTGCAGCATCTGGTATTTCCAAGCGGTTACCCATCTAGGTACTGACCAAGCTCGACGCGTTTCTTAACTTCGTTGATCGTATGTGAAAGTGAGAGAGAAGAGGAGGAAGAGAGAGATTGAGAGGGGGAGTGTGTCTGCTATTTACTTGATTAGAGACACGCACTGAACAATGTAACAGTCCTGAATATCTCCTTAGAAATATTCTTATTCCTATGTTTATGTTTCTTGATGTGTGGTTGCCACAAGAGATTTTTTTTACTCTACGAATAACAATATAGGAAACAAATGTTTGACGTCCTTTACTTCGTCTCAATTCAAATGTTTCTAGTTTTTTGTTCATTTGTAAATATTGCATGTTTACCAGAGAGGCAAAATTGTACATGTGAAAACAAAAAAAAAAAAAAACGAGAAATAAGTGGACACGGACTTTGTCAAATTATATTTTCAACGTCATGCATCAGATTTCTCATCAAGAATATCCGTTTCTATGGAAACAAATGTACAGCAATCATGACGAAACACAAATTGCAACTGTTACCATTTGTTTTGGTAGATGATATAAATATTAGATTAGAATTTTAAAAAATACACTACTATCATGTTACTAAATATAGAGTTTAACATAAAAAAACAGCATGGTTCATTTCAATCCTTCATATAAAAAAGTAGAAACCCGTCCACATTTTTTGTTGATAAAAAGAAAATAAAGAATAAGATATTTTGGCGGCAAGAAACTATATTCATGGCGAGTCATTCTAGCCCAGTGATTAATGAGCTCTGAAGTGTTTTCAAGACAAGTTTTCTGATCATTCCACCATGAAAAAAAAGGAAGAAAAGAAGAAATGGATGTTAATTGGATTGCAAAATAAATATCTCTTTTTCTGCAAATCAGACTAGCACTACTTAACCTACTCCGTTTTGCAATAAAAGCTGCCATTTCATCATCGTTTTCTTTCCGAGAACTACCTAAATAAAATCTTATTCGATTGTCGCAAATCTTTTCAATCAGACTTTTTGCCATTTTATTCTCATTTCTTTTTCTTCCATCAACGCACGTTTTCGATTACACTGCTTTAACATCATAATAACTGAATTCCTAACAAAAGCGTTAGACTTGTTATTTTATTCTTCTAAGAGAATAAAATTAGTTACTAAAGGTGCAAAGCAGAAAAGCAGATATTATTTTCTTTAATCTCTATTAAAGAAAATTAATGGAATAACCGTAGCAATGCCTGTCAAAATAACACTATACCAAACCAAGTTAGCGTCTGCTTAAAGAAGAAGAAGAAGAAGAAGAAGAAGAAGAAGAAGAAGAAGAAGAAGAAGAAGAAGAAGAAGTGTTGCTCATTTTATAGCCTCTCGGTCGATTCCAGATGTTTGATCCATCATTTCCGGGAGGACAATTGCCCGCCTATGCAAAAGACAGATGACTGTAAAATCGGCTTAATTTCTTTTTCACATTTCACAGAATGCGCAAAGAAACGAGGCAGTAGTCAAATAAATATTTCGATGGAATTGTAATTGTTTTCCTTTTCTCTGTAGTGGTGGCGTTCCTAATTAGACATAGCTACAGTTAATAGAACAAATAATAAACATTCAATAATTGTTTTAAAATTAAAAACAGAAATTTATTTAATTTTTACAATTCAATTGTTTCTATGTAAAACTTCGTGTAAGATGATTTTCTGGAGATCTACCTTTTAATTGTAAACAGTTTTATTATTTGAAATGTTAAAGAATTTTTTTTATTTAGTAAAAAACACTACGGAAAAAAGTTCAAACAAATGTTTGAGATAACATTTAACTTATATGGACACACAAAGACAGACGACACGAGCTGAATTTAAGAACAAACGATAAACTTATTGTTAACACATAAAATAATGAATTACATAAATTATGTGCATTGTGTATCAAATGATGGCCAATAACATGTATGTAAAAATAATTAATGCAAATGAAATATGCTCTTTTACAATTAAAACTATAATGTTGCACAAGGTCCTCAGAAAAGAAAACTACATATAAAATGTAGAAAAGCAGACAATACTTCTCTGAATAGTTTTCAAAGAAATGGTACAATTTTCGAAGAAAAGTTCGTGGTAACAGCGAAGAACAGAACAATCACAAGACTTGATGTTCCTTTCAATTCTCGTGTAGTGGTTGTCAAATTTCTTCTGTATTATTGTTTTTCTATCTGGGCCGGAGCGACCTCGGTTCCAGCAGCAGATATTCGTCGACTCCTCGTATTAACCCCAGGAAACCCTTTTATTATCTACAGGTAGGCTCTAAATTCACTTGTCGGAATTTGGAAGGAAACCTTTTGATTGATTTTAGATGTAAAACAAACGCAGTCGTTTTCCCACGAATGGAAATGCACAAAAATATTTTTGAATTCAAAATTAAGCAAGAGCCCAACGCTGCGTCTGCTTTCTCTCAGAAAAGTAGACGATACACACTCAAGCAGCTTAAATTTCTTATAATGTTCCTAGAAATAGACATAGTTTTGACATAGGGAAATTTTCATATATTTAGTAAATGTCATTAGAACGAAGTATGGCGTATTGAGTTAGAGACGTTGGCAAGTTGTTTCAGTTGCAGATTAGTCTTTTGATCTGTAGCTGCTTTGCTTTCTTCTTTGGGAAAGAGAGTCGCTTGGTATAAATTCGTGTAGACATTTTTTCTGAATGGACTGATTACAGTCTTTTGCACAAGTTCGTGTTCATTTCTTTGCAAAGAGTAAAAACTCGTAGGTAAAATTTGCTTAGACTAACAAGGATTAGTTGAAACTCTTTTTCGTGGTTTGCTTTCTACTACGTCTGATAATTTTTCTCACCTAGGTCATTTTTTTAATCTTATTTAGATTTTATTTTTGGCGGCTGCTTATTGTATTAATCTCTATTCATTAACTCTCTTTTTTATAGGTGTTTGACATGCCTTTGAAAGCTTTACACGATAGCTATTTTACTAAAATAGTGGAACTGTTTCTGTATAATTTCTCATAATAAAACAAAATAAAATATCTTTCCTAGATATTCATCTTCCTAAAAGTTTTTCCTTTGCATTATAATAAATGTTATGATCATTTATATTAGAATTACTGCACTAGTAATACTCAACTTATATAAGTTATATAAGTTAGAATTGTATGTATATAAGTTATATAAGTTAGAATTGTATGTACTGTCATTTGATTGTCTTTGTAGCATAAGCTACCATTGTTTGAAAGAAATATTTGAATTTTTTTACCTTAAAGATACTTTAATTTGTAAATATTTCATCAAGTTTTCAGTTTGTTCACAGATCCTCAGTTATTATCATTCATCTAAATGAGAAAATGTTGTAGTGAACCTTGTAAATTTTATAATGTACTGTAAGAAATTCTGCCAAAGGTTTTTTTTATCATTCAAAGCTATAAAATATCACGAAAAATATGTTCACTTGAAACGTACGGTTTATTTAAAATATGAGAATTTTCTTTAAAAAATGAATTGAGATGAAATTGTAGCATTATACAAATTCTTAGTAAACTTACCATAAAAGCTGATTCATAAAATAAAATCAGATGAGTTGACCAACTGTCGGGGAATAAATACTGAAAAACCAGTTGAAGAGAAAAAAAAATGATAAGAATTTTGATTCATTAAATGTAATGTTAATGTTGAAAGTCATGATTCATTACGATTTATAATTTTCTGATTTAATTGGTTAGTTAGCTCACCTTAAACTGTGGATGATGAACAACTGATCTCAATTCATGAAAAAATAATATTTTTTATAGTTCTGTAGTGAGCCCCGATAAAAATAAAATAAAACAAAGCACAATAACAAAAATAAAAAGGATTCAAATTAAAATAAGGCATTAGCGCTTTCCTTTAAAACCCTTATTGTTTTCTCTCTCGCTTCTTCTCTCTCTCTCTCTCTCTCTCTCTCTCTCTCTCTCTCTCTCTCTCTCTCTCTCTCTATCAGCTTCTCTTTTTGTCTCTCAACTAACACAAAGAAGAAAAAGAAGAAGAGGAAAAAAAGAAGAAAATACTGAATCCTGTTGAAAAATGCCAGAAGTTTGCGGGGCCACATCCTACTAATTTGTGACTAATAACTACTAAAGAATCGGGGAGGGCCCGACGCATAACTTTCTATGAAAAAGAAAGGAACGCTGGAAAATAAAATAATTTTGTCCAATCTCAAAAATTAGACTTTTGATGTTAACCGACAGCAAGACTCGTACCAGAGCCTGTTCTAAGCTCACACCTCTGAGTTAAACGGTAAAAAGTGGCAGCGAGAGTGACAAGAGATGCGACCGCCGGAGAAACCAGTTATCAGTTTCCCATACTAATCTTTGACCCACCAAATCTTAAACCTTAGATGTCACTTTTCTTTGGAAGTACCTAGAAAAGTGTATTAATGAGTAACAATGCGAAGCAATGAACATATAGTATGACAAACAATCCCTTCCTATCGGAAGAGATTGAATATCATACTATCTTTCAATTTCATTATCAAATTTGTCGGTCTTTCTTGGCAGTGAATCTGTTACCGTTGAGGGAAGTCTTACTGATTTTATAGAGATAGGTTGATCGTTGTTTTTCTTTTAATCTCACAATTTCATCTAACATATAAACATTGCTTTTATCTTTTGAAAAAAAAAGCAAAAGGAAAGATATTTACAGAAGAATATGTCTGAACTCTGAAATTTATAAGAATTAAAAACATTATTTCTATTGTGTCAAGGAAAATGTAATGATGAAAATTTAAAGGAAAGAAAAAAAAACATTTTTTATTTTTATCTCTTACAAGTTCCCATTTTGTGAAATTTTAAATAAGAGAAGATCGATTTGGAGAAAATCAATTTGTATTGTCGTTGTGTATATCTTTTTGTTTAAATGCATTCAAAGTTGGCATTTAGGAACGGCTTATGCATAGAAACTGCGTCATTTAGATGATATTTTATTAAAGTTGTTAGTAATTGAAGATGCTTTTAATATTTTATTAAGCAGTTATTAATTATATTTATTTGTTTAGTTGCTAAATCCACATTTGTAAATGCGTCTTTAGATTCTATGTTCCAGTAGAAAAATGAAGAAAAGAATTTGTTCCTCGTTCTCTCTGTTAGGCTTCATTTGAATTAGTACATTTTTTTTTGCATTGGAATCATTTTGACAGTTACAAGTTTGTCTACAAACTCAGTACTTTTCTCGGCTTGTCCATAAATGTAGTCAATCTATTCTGCAGAGTCCATTGGAAGAATATTTTCAAGATAATAAAAAAATCAATTGTCTACAGTATTTCATTTATTTAAAAGTAAATTTGCCCATACACCGACTTAATGGCGTGTTTCTTTTGTTTACCAAGTTATTGACAATGATTTAATAACAAAAGTATTTGTATGGTAATGGGCAGAAAAGAAAGAAACTTAGCATTGATTAGCATAAAAAGTGGCTATAGTGTGATTATAGTCTGTACAAGGAAGATATGCTTCAGATAAATATGGTAATAGGCACCTCCGAAGAAAAGCGATACATAAAGATTAAAATTAATTTTTAAAAATGAAAAATATTTTTTGAAACTTCTATTTTAGTTTTAATTTCAAACAAATCATTTAATATCGCCAATAAGCAAAATACTTTGCTGTATTTCAAAAATTTAAATTTAAATTGACTGAAATGTGATTTCTAATCAGTAAAAATGGCTGATTTAGATATATTTACACTATAGCGGATTATCCCTTTCTAGTGAAACGTAGTTGTGTGTTGAAGCAGATTAACTAAATTTGGCCTCGTTAGTAGATAGCCCACTATGAGTTATAGCTCAGGGACAGCGAAGAAGAAGATGAGAGGGAAAGGAGGCGAGCATAGTAGATCGCTTGACGAGGTCAAGGGATGTGCTAATTACGCTCGTACTTTCTCAACTCTCGCGATGCTTTCTGTATCGGCTTTTTATTTCGTCTTTGTGGATCCCAGCAGGTCATTTAGGAATTCACACCCGTATTTAATTCTGGGCTTCTCATTGGATGATAAATAAAATTCGCGTAGGCTCGCGAACAAGAATTTGATATTTACTTAATTTTTAGTTTTCTGTCGGAACATATGCTTGGAGCTGGGTGCGCACAGATCAGTTTTGGTTAATTGCTTTCTGGTCCTGAGAGTGCAAACATCCGGACCCTCGCTTTGCTCGGTATCACCACATAACTTTCGCCCCAGTAAACGGAGTTGTTGTTGGTATCTGTTGTCGCTTTTTTCAAATAGTAGTTTTCGTTTTGTTTTGCAGTTTTCTTTTAGTTTTTTTTTTTTTTTTTTTTTTTTGTTAGTAATAAAAATATGTTTTCTTTCTTCTATTTAACCGTTCTACCGGACTTCGTTCTCATTTTTGGTTTATTGTCATTAGTTTCCTCGGTACAAGATAGGGAGTTATCCAAATCCCGTCTTGATTCGACGGAATCTTTTGATTTCATATTTTCAGAAATATATGCAGGTTTTAGTCTATCTATTGAAACATTACTATGGACGTCGTCTGATCTTTTTATAGTAAAATATTTTTCATGACGACTTAATACCTGGAATGGACTTGTGTAAGGAGCTTCCAATGGTTTTCTTACTCTGTCAGTTCTTAGCCAAATACTTTTACATGTTTGTAAGTCTTTTGGAATGTAGGAATTAGGTATTGAATGTAGTATCTCCTGGATAATTTGTCCATGTCAAATTTTTGCATTTCGTCGGTTAAAATTTTAAAGTGCGAGTTTGTTATTTCGCTGTTTTCGCTTATGGTAGGGTCGATTAATAATCGGGGAACTTGTACATGACTCCCTGTTACTGCAGTAAATGGAGAATAATTCGATTCGTTAGGTGTTATCCTCATTCCTAGAAGGACGATAGGTAGAGCTGATAATCACGATTCTTTCCTGGCTATAAAGTTGTTTTTAGAGTTCTGTGTGCTCGCTCAACTAGTCCATTCGTTTGCGGATGGTACGCCGTTGTTCGTAATAGTTTTTGATAGTTCTGTGAATAATTCGGATTCAAATTGGCTTCCTCTGTCTGTAACGACATGAAGAGGAACCCCGAATCGGGAGATCCACAGATTGGCAAAAGCCATTGATATTGATTTCGCTGTAATTTCTGTTATTGGGCATGCTTCTTTCTATCCACCTCGTGTTTCTATCAATGCATGTTAATAAATATCGGTATGGTGAAAAATAAGAGTCAGTTTGGTTCTTTACTGGATGGTCAGGGACCGACAATGTCTACATGCACTCTTTCAAAACGGTTGGAAGGTAATTCAAATGGATTTACTTTACTCTTTGTGTGTTTTATTATTTTTGCTTGTTGGCAATGCTGTCATTCTGTGCACTAGGTTTTTATTGACTTGTCCATCTTCGGCCAATAGTATCTGGATTTTATTATTTTTCTTGAAGATGTTATTCCCGGATGTGATAGATTATGCAGACTGTCAAATACTGATTTTCTGAGCTTCTCTGTCACAGAAGGTCATGGAAAAGGTAATGTGTCACATAATGTGGTTTCATTTTTATTTATCGTGTATGGTTTCAGTTGATCTTTGAATGCCTGAATTTCATTGTCAGTAGCTTTATATTTCATTATTTCTTGTAAGTCACATGCATCAATAGTGATCGCATTGACAGGTCGTGATAAACAATCAGCTACTCTATTTTGTGAGCCTCTTATATGTGAAATGCCATTCACATATTTACTGATAAAACAGAGGTGGTGCTGTTGTCTATCTGATTTTAGGGAAGATTGAAAGTGGTTTGTGATCCGTCAGTAACATTACATTTCTTCCTTCTATTAAATGTTTAAAATGTAGTACTGCTAGATAGGCAGCGTTCTCTGTCAAAAGTGGAATTTCTTTGGTGGGTTTTGTTGGGTTTGGGATAATTTCTTTGAAAAGAAACCTATGGGGATGGGTTGACTATCAATCATTTGGTGAAGTGCTGCACCCACCGCATAATTCGAACTGTTTGCTACAAGTTGATAGTTGTTAGCTTTCGAGCTGGGGAAAGCCAGAACTGTTACATTTGATAAAGAGTTTTTTATATTTTTGAAAGATTCTATTTCTTCCTTTATTAAGGTTAAGGATTTAAAATTTTTGGTTTAAACGTATTTTTTCCGTGAGAGGTAATATAATATTACTGAAATTTGGCACAAGTTTCCTATAAAAATTTGCCATTCCGAGGAATCGGCGTAGTGATTTTGAATCGTTTGGTTGAGGAAATTCACTTAATTCGTTCAATATTTTTTAGCACTGGGTTTGAGACCATTAGAAGAAATGTCAAATCCTAAAAAGTCTAACTCATTAGCACTAAATATGCATTTGGAAAGACAAATTTTAAAGTCGTACTCACTTAGTTTTTGTAGTACTTGGTCGACATGCTTGGAATGAGTTTCTTCATCTTCTGAGAATATCAGGATATCGTCGATATATACAAAGGTATAATCCGTATCATGAAAGATATTGTTCATCATTCTTTGAAAAGTGCATGATGCGTTCCGTAGTCCGAAAGGCATGTAGTTGTATTCAAATAACCCGAAATGGGTAGAGATGGCTGTCTTGCAGACATCCTCCGAGTGAACTGGTATCTGGTAATAAGCAGACGACAAGTCTATCTTTGAAAAGAACTTGTTGTTATGAAACTTCAAAGACAAGGAATTTATGTTTGGGACCTGATATCGAGCGGCTTTTGTTATGGTATTTAAATGTCTGTAATCACCAACAGGTCTATATGTGCTGTCTGACTTCGGTACCATGTGTAAGGCTGGACTCCATTTTGAGTTCGAAGGGAAAATTATTCCTGCCTTTAGGAGTTTCTTGAATTCCTCTTTCGCAATTTCACATCTCTGAGCTGATAATTGTTTGGCTCTGGAGAAGGTAGGAGGATTGCTACCAGTTTCTATTTTGTGGTATATTTTTGGTTTTGTTGCATTCGTGTCGCGATGAGGAGAAATTAAGTTTGGATATTTCTTCAGAATTGTTCGTACCGTTTTGTTATCATCTTTATTCGGTACTACATTTATATTCATGATAATAGATGATGGACGTGCATTGGATTGTCTATTAGTCATTTTATCGATTAGTTTGTTGTTTTTGCAGTCCACCAGTAACCCAAAATGGTTTAGGAAATCGTATCGTAGGAGTGGCTGAGCAGTTTCGGCTATTATAAATGTCCAGGTAAATTCCCGTCTGAGGTTCTGTAGCGTAAGATTCAGTACTGTTTGTCCTGATCATTCAATCTTTTGGTCTTTTGGCAGACACTAAAGAGAGATTGGTTGGGTATGTTACAGCTCCATTTAAATATCTCTTTGGAAGTATAGATATGGCAGCTCCTGTATCCACTATAAAATTTAAACTTTGAGCTCCTAACCGTGCGGCTACAATGAGAAGCGGCGAGGAAATGGAAGCTAACATCTCTCGCCTAGTTAGTTTTTCGAAATCTCACGAGGAACTGAAGTTGGGCGAGAGCTGGGTTGCATTTGAACATTTCGTTTATTAGGCCATCTGCACCACGGCTGGCAAAATTTTGCACGATCCGCAAAATATAAATGCGCTCGGCAGATTTTAGGTTTTTGGTCCTTGTTAAAAGGGCGAACACTGGTAGGGAATTTTTTTTCACTGTGGGAACAGCCATGTGTCCTTTTAGTTTCATCTTTATTTTGCTGTCCATTCTTTTGCTTCCCGGAAATCTGTTGAATATATGCGGTGTCTTGTGTATTGAAGTCGTCCGCCATTTTTCCAAGACGATCTGTGTCTAAATTGACTTGCGCAGCTACCACTGGTTTAATAGAGTGGGCTTGAATAAATTTGTGACGTACGATATCGTCCCCTACGCCAATTAGACTTGCTAGTGACATGAGTTTATTCAGGTATACTGAGGGACGACCCGTTACTGTCGACGACGACATTAATTTGTCCAGCATCTCAGGTTTTGTTCTTTCGTAAGCGCCCCTCACTGCTTCTTTTAGTGCGGCATAGTCCTTTGATTGCAGTATAATTGGCTGTATATTTCCTACAATGTACACGAGGAGTGCTGCCAAAATGTTGTAAAATTTTTGACTGGGCTGTCTAATATTTGCAATATTAAATTGCGCCTCCATTATCGCAAACCAAGCTATTACATTTGATTCAAGGGAATTTGGTGGTTTTATCGCAACAGCTTGGATTGCTTGGTTTTGTTTTGTTGAAATTTCTTCAGCGTCATTTGCCATATTTAGTTTGTGCTGAAAAGAAATATTCTAATTTCGCTGAAAGTCCAAAATTTTTGTTGTATGTGTGTGTGTGTATATATATATATATATATATATATATATATATATATATATATATGTGTGTGTGTGTGTGTGTGTGTGTGTGTTAAAAAATAACGTCGAGGTCACCAGTTTATAGTGGGTTATCCGTTCTATTGAAACGCAGTTGCGTGTTGAAGCAGATTAACTAAATTTGGCCTCGTTAGTAAATAGCCCACTATAAGTTATAAAGGGGGTTATAAAACAAGAAAATCAAATTGAGTATAGAAACTACATTTATATATACACAGATATCAATTAAGGTTTTTTACAAATAAAGTAATGTCTTTAGGATGGGTTCAAAAGGAAGTTAAAATGTTCATGGCAATAAATGCTGAAAAGAGAGTGCTAATTACGCTCGTACTTTCTCAACTCTCGCGATGCTTTCTGTATCTGCTTTTTATTTCGTCTCTGTGGATCCCAGCAGGTCATTTAGGAATTCACATTTGTATTTAATTCTGGGCTTCTCATTGGATGATAAATAAAATTCGCGTAGGCTCGCGAACAGGAATTTGATATTTACTTAATTTTTGGTTTTCTGTCGGAATATGTGCGTGGAGCTGGGTGCGCACAGACCAGTTTTGGTTATTTGCTTTCTGGTCCTGAGAGAGCAAACATCTGGACCCTCGCTTTGCTCGGTATCACCATAACACATCTCTCAGTATAATGTAACTCTTTTTACTAAAAAAATCTTTAAAATATTAAATATACTTTTCTAAAACGTTATTTAAAGAAGATTAAGTTCCTTGGACATGCAATGAGGAAGGAGGGCTTGGAGAACCTGATACTAACAGGTCAGATAGAGGGAAAAAGAGACAGGGAAAACGGATAACATATTTGAAGGACCTAATCAGGTGGATGACAGAACGAGGATTGCACGGTGTAACAGGAGAAGGCATGCTCAGAGTCGCCAGGGATAGGGAAACATGGAAAGCCATGATCGCCTACGTCCTGAAGAGACAGGGCACATAGAAGAAGAAGAAGAAGAAGAAGAAGAAGAAGAAGAAGAAGAAGAAGAAGAAGAAGAAGCTAATTTAATGTTTAATTAATTTGATTTGAGGCATAGGGACATATCTGTAAAAATGACTTAATGCATATAGCGTAAGTGCCTTTTTCATATATTTTTTAACTACCCAGTAAAAAATTAGAAAAATATTCTCAGTAATCTAATGTTTTATTGAATTTTAGGTACTTTGGATTTTAATTTAGTATAGTTACTGTTCATATTTTCATATAATGTCGTGTGTGGACATCCGTATTTACAAAAATGTTTTGAGAATAAAAAGTTTCTTTCTATTAAGTAATGGGTATTTTAATGTTTTTTGAGTGAATCTTTAGAGGTATTTATATGACACACACACACTCACATACACACATGTAACAATTACAAAAGGTAATAATAATATAGTTGGTAAATTTGTTAAAGATTAAGAATACCTAAAAGATATAATGTTGATCTTACTATTAATTGTGATAATAACATTGGTGTTAAGGAAATTTCGAAATACAAATTATACAGTAAGAGTGAAAAGTATTAACAGGTACTTTAATATTTATATGAAAACTAAAGAGTGTAAGGCTAAAAAAAGTTATGTGAGGAACCGTCAAGCGATGACATTACTCGAAATCGAGAGGCAGCCATGTGTTATAACAAGATTCGATGGTTTTAGGAATCGATACTCTCATTTTCTTACGTACCCTTTTTTCTTTTTTTTTTTTTTTTTTTGACGATGAATATCAAGGCCAAGAGCAGTTCTGTGAACTTGTGTAATTTTAGTAAACAGCCCCCACGAACCGTTGCGGACCTCTTGAAACCTATCACTGGTCATAATAATGTGTGTGTATATGTCCAAGCATGAAACAGAATGTCGCTATTTGACGTCGATATAATTTCCGATATTGAGCACTTTCAACGTATAAATATAGCATACCTTAAAACATAAAATTATACGGAAATTTACGAAATTGGTATTAACTGACATATTTATTTAAATGTATTGTTTTAAACATTATTTTTAATAGATACTCGTATTTGAGTAAATAGTGTTTTTTTTTTTTGTTTGTTTGTTTTCTTTTGTTTGTTTGTTTTCTTTCTATAATTAAACAGTACATTTTAATTATCAACTGGCCTAGATGTCCAAGAAATCTTGTTTGGAAAATCTGGAGAATATATATATAAATATAATAATTCGGACTTCGGCTACATGATGTCTTCCGTAGTTGAGTGGTAAAAACAACCAATTTAGTAGTGGTATCTCCCCGGTATACAGAATCGAATCCTGTTGGAAGATAGATATTTTCCAAACAAGATTTCTCGAAGGTCGGTGGATAATTAAAATGCACTGTTTTATCATAGAAAAAAAAAACAGACTATCACCTCAAATACAAATATTCATTTAAAAATAATGTTTAAAACAAATAAATTTGAATATATATATGCTAAAATATTTTAATATAGAGTGAGTTTTATTATAAATAGCCAGATTTATTTTTCTGCACAAAAAATACATTTCCAATAGAAGACATGTAGGTACCTCCACTTTTCAGTATAAATTTTCAATACCTGATTTTAAAATGAAATTTTTAAAATAAATAAGTTATATTCTAGGTTTAAAATTAGTTTTAATTGAAAGTCAACAGATTAAATTTAGTAATCCCAGTAAACAAAATACACTGGCGTATTTTAAAGCGAAATTATATTGATTGGAATCTAAAAATTTTCAGATTAAAAAAAAAATTAAAAGTACCGCCATTTTTTGATTGATCGACATATTTTTAAACAGTAGCCACATTCCTGTTTTAAAAATCTGGCAAAAATAAAATATACGTCGCTGACACGTTATTGAAGTCAATTTTTTAAGTTAAAACTTACCTTTATTTGTTTTCATACGATGTACTTTATTACTCTCTGAAATATTCGCTATAAGTTTTTATCAGTTAAGGTAATCCGAGCTACACTGTTTATCTCAAGTGTTGATTGACATAATGACAACCGGAAGTTGTTAACAAGGCTAAAGTAGGGAGGCTGAAAGCGACAAAAATATACGAATATACTTTTTTATGTCAGGGAAGACAACCCTTGAATCACGTGACCTTTTAATGATAAATATCACGTACGGCCATCCGTACAAATAAAAATACGGGCAGTAAAAATGCACACAATTAAAAATCCAGTGGCTCAATCATTTGTATTAAGCTTTTAAATTTTCGATTAGTAATTGTAGTCTTCATGCATTAATTACATACCCTAGCCGAACACGTCGAGGAAGAAATTTAACAATAATTTTAAAACTTTTTATATATAATTTTTATATATAATTAAAAAATTAAAAAAAATGAAAATAATTCTTGTAAAAAATCATTATTCATTGATTTTTTTCTTTTCAGACTATGATACGCTTAATTTATATTGTTCATAAAAGCAATCAGAAGTTTATTCACATAAAAATTGGCATAGTTATTGCATTTTCCGCAATCGGACCTATTTTTTAGAAAGAGGGCTATGTTGGAGAAAAAAACTGTTGATTAGCATTCCTGAATTTAATTATATTAGGCTTATTGTGGACAAAATTCGAATTTTTAAGCATTTGTGGAAATTAATTAGTGGGAGGGGTAACATATGAAAAAAATATTTTTACCAATATAATTTTTACCAAAATAATTAATTCAACATTGATTTCGATCAATTAGAAATAAGTCCTGAAATTTTCATCAAAATCCGACCATTATTTGATTTTTGCGAGAATTTCCAAATTAATGTGTCTTTCATTGTCAAAAAAAGTGCATTGTGCAATATTACATTCTTTTTTTTTTTTTTTTTTTTTTTTTACTTATTAACGTTACGGCAATTTAGGGCTCGCACCGACGTAAGAAAAACAACAGACTTTGATCTATCCTCTTAATGATAATATAAACATTTAGCCGATAAAATTTTGTTTTTATTTAATTTGGAGTCTTTTCCCTTCATACTATGCTGTTTTTTCAGTGATTTTGCGGAGGTACCTACATGATAGAAACCTTATGAAACCATAACTTCAAGAGTTATTTCCACATTTCCTTTTGTTAAAACACCTGAATAATGAAGTAAATGTTTCGATATTTGTCGAAACGAGTGTCTATATAGTATGACTGACTTTTATATTAAGGTGTTGCTTGAATTTCTTTGAGATGATTTTCTTAAATTTGCGAAGCAAACGACAGATGCTGTTTTAAATTTTTTAATAATCCATAAGAATTTCTTGTAATTTTTATTGAATTTATTGATCTTTATAGAAAATACTTAGGTGCCGATATAATAGGTATCGTATGTGGCCTAACCAGTTTGAATGTGTCCTACCTCAGTAAGCGTACATTTATAGATATAATTATTCGGTTATATATTGAAACTAATTATTTTCGCTAACCCTAACCCTGTGGGATTCCAGAACACCCGGATTAAAAAGGGAGATTTAATGCGGGATATCCGGTTCACAAAAAACACAACACAAATTTCGAGAAAAGACAACGCAATAAGAAATGTATAAAAATATGAAAATATTGAATTTTTCAACATATATACAGTATAAACAATTTGTACAATTCTGTGTCTTTTAGGTTTGAACAAATGTTGGTTGAAGATAAAATGTCTGTTTTGAGTCAGTAGTTTAAACTAGCAGCACAATGTTTCTTTCCTTTTTATGTATCCAGCCGCTAAGTAGGTGGAAAAGGAAGGTGTTACAAATTGTGCTGAAAAGGAGTGTGAATGAGAATTACCGAGGGAAGAGAGAATGTCAAATGGAGATAGTAGTAATGGGTGCGTGTAAAAACGATGAATCAGTATATTTAATTTAGTAAGTCTGTGTTACTTTTCCTTTCTGGTTGATGAGAGATGTGAAAAGTTTTACGGCCGTTGCAGGTGTCTAGTTTCTCTCTTTCTTCCTCTCATTAGTGGCGGTCGGTTAAGTCGGCGACTTTGTTTGTTGGCACTGGTCTCTTTGATGTCGGCGCCTATCGGACTGTGTGTATCTGACACTGCGGCTTTCGGGATTGACTGGCGTGGCTGACTGTCTCGCTGACTGACAGATCGACTACTTGCTTGGGTGACGGATCGACCTACTGTTGTCTCTCACTGACCATTTTGACTGACTGACTGACTGTGACCGGTCAGGGGACATTCTTAAATATAGAATTCTGGTTACGTGGAAGGGTCCCAGAACGATTTTTTCTTTAGCTGTAAAAAAAAAACGTTTCGCTGACGTATTTTGAATTTCTCGATTTGTCAACCAATCAGGATCCAGAGTATCACTTTTCACACTGACTTGTGAAAAAGAAAAGCTTTTAGCCGTTTGGATCCTCTTTTGCGGGTGTGCAATTTTACTTTGGGTTTTTCTCAAATGTTGTAGTCGTTTCAATCTGATTTTGCGGGTGTGCAATTTATTTTGTGTTTTTGATGGATAATATAGGATTTCTATCCTGTACCTTTTACCAGACAGTCATAATACTTTCTTATAATACGCTTCTTTAAAGTTGGCCATATACTATACCAGTGAGAGAATTTCGTTGGCCACATACTATACCGGCACCAATAATTATTCACGTGGCTGTTTTGTTACAATATAATGAAAATTCACTGTCTCAATGATGAACTTATTTACTTATAGTGACGACGATGAGAAAACAAAGAAGAGTTAACAGCAAATGAAGTAGAAGGTTCGATTCATCAAAGAGAACTTAAGAATTATCGAAAACATTTCCAGTTTTGTGAAAGCAACAAAGTATTTTGAAGGGAAGGCGCTGATTCAAAATGACCAGTAAAATTAAAGTAGTATATATAATTATAGTATCCGGTTGGTAGGCACGATAAAATGTGTAAAAAAAAAAATTAAAAAATTAAAAAAAAGAGGAAAGGAGGAAAATAAAAAATTGAAATAAGAATTTTTTACTGATAGTTTTCCAAATACAAGACCCAATGACCACTCAGTGCAGAAGGTTACTGAGTGAAATTGTAAGGGATGAGGAAAATAAAAGATCATGATGGGTAGGAAAGATATCGGTTGACTCTGGACTAAAAGAGACCAAGATTGTAGTAAGCAGGGAAGCCTTCTCGCGGAAGTTTATTCCACAAAATAACAGTTTTGGCGAAGAATATGTTTTGGTGGAACTTGCTTTTTATTAAAGGAACACTAAGAGATTGGGAATGACTTGCCACCGGGAACATGACATCGCGGGTCCTAGCTTGTGAAAGCCCAAGCTGGTGGTACTAAGGAATATAACTCGTCCGGTCATCTGTTATAGTATTGGCAATATAGTAGTGAAAGGCTGGCGACGTTTCGTCTGTGGGATAAGGGTTGCAGGATGGTAATAATTCATCACCCACAAGATTACGTAAGCGCTTTTGAACTCTACCGAGCCTGGAGAGGGAGGATTAAGTAACACCAGCCCATATATGGCAGCAGTACCCCATTCTTGGTCTGATTTGCCTCTTATAAAGATAGATAATGGCAGCGGGTGTTAGGTAGTTTCTAGTGGAAGGCGAAGAAAAATTACACAAATAATGGCAGGTTGGGAAGAAAAGAGACTGAAAAAAGAAAATTAGAGTTTGATTGCATTAAAGATTCGTTTTTCCATCTGATCAAACTTCTCAAGAGTGGATATTATTATTACCATCGCACACTATCAATTGACTCGTATTATTAGGTTTTATTTATTTACTGAAGCCATTTATAATTTGATTCATCAATCACTTCTTGCGACTTTTCTAAAGATTGTTTTCTTTTTTCTTTCTTCGTACTTTAAAAAATATCAGAATATTAAAACTAAAATATTTTGATCTTCCTTTTTTACTTTCTACACGCCTCGAATTGTTAGACAAAAGAATTGCTTTCAAACAAATCTAGACAATAAGCCTCTCAACGAGCCGATTGGAAATTGCTTCAGTGCATCATCTTTGTTCATAATTTAGCAAAGAGTATTTGCTCTGGGCACATGGCACAACTGAATCGGTCGGCGTGAGAGAATACATTTATAATAGCTTTGACAACTGAGAATCAGAAATTAGTTTATTGGAAATAACTGACCACTTATTCAATGCTTTGGCAGCTTCAGTTACCGAGTTGTTGTGAAGTAGTTTTCATTGTCAATCTGTATTGTTCAATCTAGAAGACCGAAGATGGAAATCTGTGGCACGCCTGTTGCGTTGGAGAGACTAGCAAATTTTACATTTTTATCTGTAATATCAATGAAACCAGTACAAAATATATTGTCTCTTAACGTTACCTCAAAACGAATCTTCAAAACATATTTTAAGGAAATTAAAATATTTCAAAGGGCATAATTTTTTATGGGAAGGATTAAATTTTCTTTTGAAGTTAATACTTAGTTTGTGTTAAATATTGTGTGCCAAAAGTGGATCCTGGTAAAGGTATCAAAATTTTATAAAGAGTGAAGATCAGTTCAAGATCATCAAAGAGCCACGCATTTTTAAACGCGGGCGTAGTATATGTTAAGTCATACAGTCTCCACAAATCCACTAAAAATGTATAAACTATTATTAATTATATAGATTGTGAAAATTTCAACTTTACACAACTGCAAACATAATTAAGATTGAAACACCTTGACGTGGTGTAATGGTTAGCAAGCTTGTCTCGCTAAAATCATTACAATTGAATAGTGAGCTCCATCCTCACTAGGTGCCCATACTTTCGGCCCTGTGCCACATCTGAGCTGCGCTTAGAAAATCGCCATGTATAATTAAGATTGTTTATTCATTTGAAAATAAATGGCTGCGTTTCAGCTGTTGATTTTAATCTCGAACCTAAATCACGTAATTTTTTTCTGAGTATTTACACCAATGAATATTTTAAAGCCAATTATTCTAGTGGAAATATAATGCTAAAAAATATCAGCATTTGCTAATTTTTCCTTCAGATACTGTTTTTGCTTCTAGACTTCACCAAAGGACATATTAGGGTTTAAATTTATAAGCATCATATAACTAGATACACTTTGACCAGTGTTTTAACTTACGAGGTCAGATTGAAATTTGGAGTCATTAACCTAATGCGCAACCCGCTCCATCCGCGCGCCTAATCGAAAGCGTCCATATTATTGCTGTCTGAGGTGATTTTCCTGTGTTGATCTTTATAGTGGGTTTCTTATCTATTCTTTTCTGTTAGTTGTAGTAGGATTCCGTTCTAGCGAAGGGTAGTTGTTTGCCGTTGCAGGTTAACGGAATTTGGCCTTGTGGTAGATAGCCCACTATAAGTCATAAAATGATTATAAAATCAAGAAAAGCAAATTGAGTTGAAAATAACATTTATATATACATATCAATTAATGTTTTACAATTAAAGCCATACTTGAAATAAAGGTCCAACGGCGGTTAGAATGTTCATGGCAAATAATGAGCTGAAAGAGATAAAAGACTTAGGAATGTGGGGAGCGGAGGTATGTGAGGAATGTCTTTGAAGTAGTCGCTCCTTCGGTCAGTAAGTACTTCTGAGACAGTGGAGAAGGAAAAAGGCAAGCATAGTAGCCGCTCGACTTAAATCCAGGGGAGACGCTGGTTACTCTCGCCTGTCTGTATCCGCCTTTTATATCTGCTTTTTGGATCAAAAGGAGCTCGTTTTGAATTTCATACTTGTATTTGATTCTGGGTTTCCCATTGGCTGGTAAATAAAATTCGTGAAGGCTCGCGAAATGGAAATTTGATATATGATTAATTTTTATTTTTCAACCCGAACATCTGCTGGAAAAGTAATTTGGCTTACTGCAACGACGATCTTTGGTCATTTGCCTTCTGGTCGGTATAGCGCAAACATCCAGTCCCTTGCTTTTGCTCGGTCAGTATCACCACATCTTTATTCGAATTTCCTTCCGCAGCAGATAGTTACCACACTTTTGTCTCCATGCATGATCAACCGTACAGATTATGGCATTTTGATATTTTTAGCTTTAAGGAACAGCTGAACTCACTTTTATACTTTCTACTAGAACTTTTATATGCACCCCATTCTCTATTATGTTTTGTTCTGGTGGTAACTTGGCTCTAGTGAGCTGTACCCAAACAAAGGATATGTTTTTAAATGATTGCCTTATGCTGTACAGACTGTGTATGAAGTAAATTCCAACACGCCTTTGGTGTACGGTAGACAGACCATAGAGATTGTTCGACTATTCTCTCCCAACACTGTACCTGAAGTTTGCGTGTAGAATAGTCGTTATGAATAATATTTCTTATATTAAACATCTTTCGTGTCTAAGTGGTCATGTAAGCATTTTATTAGTGGTGGTTTGATTGGTTGTTTTACCTGCATATCAACCCTTTAATGCTGAAAATCAGATTTTTATTAAATAATATCTTAATAAGTTTTAAAATTTGTGAAATAAAAGTACTAAGACATAGGAAAATTTCTCTAGAAACAAAGAAGAGAGTGCTAGATTGCTATGTGATGTCAGTTCTTCAATACGGCAGTGAATGTTGGACAATATCATCGAAGATGAGGAAAAAACTTGAAGCAGCTGAAATGTGGTTCTACATAAGGAGGCTGCGGATATCGTGGACCGAGCATGCAAGCAACGAATGGGTGTTGGAAAGAATGGAAACGAAAAAAAAATTAATAGTGAGCATCAGGAAAAGACAACTGAAGTTCCAGGGACATGCAATGAGGAAGGAGGGCTTGGAGAACCTGATACTGACACACCAGATAGAAGGAAAAGGAGACAGAAGAAGGCAGCGGATAACATATTTGAAGGGCCTGAGCAGGTGGATGACGGAACTAGGGATCCAGCAGAATATGATGTGTTTTTGGTTACAAAATATTTATTTAAAAGTTTGGTTATTACAGGATTGGTCAGGTTTTTATACTTTAATAATGTAAGAACAGATTGGAAGTCTTAGAATATAATGAATCTGTCTGACTCACCATTTGTAATGATATCTAAGGCTAAGGCTAAGTCTATTGTCACAGCTTCTGCACTAAATATTGAGGATTTGTCAGGTAGGAGCATTGGAAGTATGGTTTCGTTCAGTATAGCTGAACATCCAACTTTATTCATATTTTTGGAGTCCTCTGTGTATATATGCTTACAGTTTGTATGCTTTGGTAAGATAATATGAATTTCTTGCATGAATACCGAAGTGTAAATCTTGGAGTGTTTTACTAAACTTAATATTACAGTGGCCTGTTTTATTGACCAGGGAGGAGATTTTGAGAAAAAAGATTTGTGTATTAAAGTGCTTATTTCGAGTTAACTGAAAGAGGTTTAATAGCATTTTCTTTTAAATTACATAATTCTTTATATTTAGGTTGAAGAACACAGTTGTATGCTGAATTACTTGGGCATGAACATTGATGACAGAATTAAACAGCGTATAGCTTTAAAGACTATTGGCGTCTATACAAAAGTGTTTAACAACAAACCTTCCATCCCTCATTTAATAAATAAATTTGAGATCCTCACAGCCACAGTGGACATGGCCGAGTGCTTCTCTTCCAACTCCTCATTTAATTCGTCTGGAGTATCCGCACCCTACTTCCCACCTAGAACTGAAGGTCAAATGAACGACGTTTACATTATCCCTTCGCTGGTCTTCAACATAATTTCAAAGCTTGACGCCCATAAGGCGAGTGGCGGTGACGGAATCCCAGTTATCGTCTTAAATGTGCCCCTGAACTTTTCAAATTCTACAAGTACTGTCTCTCTGCTTCTTGCTTTCTGTTTTTAAGAAATCTGGAGACCCCTCCAATTATCACCCTATCAGCCTCCTACCGATTTTTGGTAAAGTGCTTCAATAACTCATAACCCACTGCCTATTTTCCAATAGATAACATGGCTTCCGCTTCGCCATATCTACTGCTGACATGCTAACGACCATCACAGAACGGCGAAGCTCTAGCTGTTGCCCTGGATTTCTCCAAGGCATTTGACAGAGTGTGGCACGCTGGCCTTCCGCGCAAACTACAGGGCTATGGTAGATCTGGACGCTTGTTTGACTTAATCAAATCGTTCCTATTGAATCGCGTAATGAAGGTCGTATTGAACGGGCATGCTTTCAGCTCCTATCATACGAACGCGGGTGTCTCAAGGCTCAATCCTAGGTCCTACACTTTTCATCAACGATCTCCTTGATGTAATCAGATCCCAAGTAGGCAACTACACTGACGACACCACCATTTACTAACGCCTCGAGAAAAAATATACCGATGCTGACAAAGCAAACCTTGCTGCAGCTCTGGAAAAGGACCTCCAGTCAGTAGTAGACTGGGGTAAGAAATGGCTCATAAATTTTAATGCTTCCAAAACGAAGCTTCTATCCTTGAATCACCATAGACAATCTCTCCTAACGCCACCATCAGTCTCCCTGAAAGCAATGAACTGCGCCTCTTCGGCCTCACTCTCTTAGCTGATCTCAAGCAAAACGACTACATTAAACTAATAGCTAAATTTACTGCTAGGAAGGTCAGGTTTTTCTCATCTGAATCCATCTTGCACATATACAAATCTACCATTCGCCTGTGTATTGAATACTGCTGTCATATCTGGCTGGGCGCCCCTGCTATTCATTTTGAGCCTCGACAAAATATAAAGGAGAATCTGCAATGTAGTCGATCCCGACCTGGCAGCTCGACTCCAGTCACTTTCTCAGCGACGAAATGTAGCTTCCCTTTGTCTCTTCTACAAATACTATCACTAACTACGATGAGCTTAGCTCCCTAACGTCCCCTCTGCATTTACTCTATCTACTAGGTCCCGCCCTTTTACAGTGAAAACAATCAAATGTACCCGCAACTTCTACTTTATTATCAGCTTCTTTTGTACTTCCTGCTTGTAGAACTCCCGTCTGTATTCTTGCTTCGCTGATAGCTACAATCTCCAAGAGTTTAAATGCAACGGCTACTGTCATCTCTTATCTCCTCGACTCCCTTCCGTTCCCTGTACCTTTTCATTTCATTCTCCCTTTACTCTTACACAGCACTCTTCACACCAGTGCTCCTGTTCTTCTTTTACCCATTCTCCAATACTTACTGTAATCTGTTCCGCTTTCTCTCCACTTTCCAATTATGTAACCACCTGCAGTACTACCTTGCTTGGGATGAGACAATATATATAAAAACAAAAGTTATAATGGTAACTTATGTTATCTTAATGCCAAAAGTGGTTCATGTGCTTCAGCATATAAACTTTCAATTGGAGACATACTGTCAGCTCCTAGAATGAGCCACAAATCCTAGTGATAGATGGTATTAAGTTTTTCATTATTTTCTTGATGTATCATAAAGCATCCATAATCCAAGATAATTTATGTAGTATGACGGATAATTTTTTGTCAAAGATTTCTAGGTATTTGTATTGATCTACTAGAAGCACTTCTGTACTATCAAGTCTTAATTCAGGATTATGGTTTAACTTTTGGAGTTAACAAAAACGTATAGATTAATTTTTTTGGTCTGAAGAATCTGAATCCATTTTCTGGGGCCCACTTGTTTATTTTATTGAGACACTGTTGGAGTTGTTGTTCAACTGTATGGATAGTTTTTGATTTGTAACATATTAGAAAGTCATCTACATACAGTGAACAGTCAAATCCAGAGTTCAAGCATTTAATAATGCCATTTATTTTTATACTGAATAGTGCTACCCATAATATGCTTCCTTGAGGGACATCCATTTCTGGCACTTATAGGTTTGAAAGTGTGGTATTGACACAAACATTAAAGTTTTGTTCTGTCAAGAAATTATTGATAAGAATTAGTAATCTTCCTTTAAGACCCATATCTCCATGAGGTATCATAAGCTTTATACAATTTTTTCAACCCTCTACTTTTGAGATATTAATTAAACCCCATTGGCTTGATTCCCATGTCAAGAAGATTCATGCATTGCAGGTAAGAAATAGTGTGAAGTCATATACATGCAGACACGCACACTCTAAAAGCTTTGTAAATTACTCAAAAAAAAAATAAAATAAAATAAATAAATAAATAAATAAATAAAAAAAAACAAATAAATAAAATAAAATAAAAGTGTGGGTGGGTGGGATAAGTATATTCAGTTTTTCATAAGAATTTTTTTTTTCTTAGAAATTTTTTTTTAGCAGATTTTTCTCACATTTTCTGAAAAAGTTAAATCTTGTCAAATACAAATATATGAGAGAGAGAGAGAGAGAGTCAAAAATATAGAAATAAATGAAATGTCTAGATTTACAAGAGAGCAAAATTTAAGTATGGCTTAAAAGATAAAAACATTTTTTCATGTACTCCTGAAATACCAAGTATATTGCCTGCACCTGCCTATGAAAAATGAGAGTATACATCTTTATCATTTTTACATTTTTCACATTTTTGCAATATAAAGATAGAGAAAACGAGTAAAACTATTTCATTTAAATTTCAGTTAAGAAAAAAAGTTTTCTGTTTTATACAGGAAGAAAAACTATTTACAAAATAGTTATCGTATTAAATTTTTATTTCATATTTATGACTCTACAGATTCCTTATTACCTGAATTACCATGTCTTGTTAGGAAAGATAGTGGATTTGGTTTCCGATAGCCTTCTCTATGATTCAAATTCAGAGTTCTTCTCTTTGGCTGCCACTCAAAGCAATAGAGTTCAATCTACTTTTTATTTAACCCATGGGAGTGAGCAAGTGAGTGACAGACAAATTCATGCTTTTGCTAATAGAATTATTGTGAAAGTAAGCAAAAACGAAGATAGTACTTGAACTCAGATTGCAGATTCCATTTTCTGCACCAATGACCATTACAATACTTACACTTGTATGAAATGTTAGTTTCATACAAGTAATCAATTACGACTAAATAGCAAGTCTGATCTTCACTGAGTGTCCCATACCTTTGACAGAGTCACATCTAAGCTACGCTTAGAAATTCCACATACAATTACAAGTAATGTAACGGCTACAGGTATTTACAATTTACAAAGCAAAATGTAAACCTGGCTTTAACAACCTAAACAGCATTTTACATCATTCTTAAATCTGTACTTTTATTACTAAGTATATTCAGTTTTTCATAAGATTTTTTTTTTTCTTAGAAATTTTTTTTTAGCAGATTTTTCTCACATTTTCTGAAAAAGTTAAATATTGTCAAATACAAATATGAAAGGAAAGAATGTTAAACCAAAAACCTGGTATCTCCCAGGATACCAAATTAGTCAAGTATTAATCCAGAGTTTCCAATCAAACAAAATCACACAGTCAATAATAGCAAAAATGTATGCTGTTCAGATGTGCTTCCAGAGGAAAACAAAAGTTATGTAAAATTTCCAATTTCGATTTATTAAAATTGAGAAACTGATAGCTACATGGAAAAAATTTACAACTGTATCCCAAAAAGAAAACTGGGGGTTCATATTGCTGCTGTTATTGTTATTACAAAGATCTACTTAAAAAAAAGCCTTCACTGATAGAAATAATACAAAACTGGCCATCATTTTCTCACCAGCAGTCCACATAAAAATCTAAATAAAAGTCATGTAATTTTTTTTTTTTTTTTAAAGCTTAGTTGTCTTGGTAGTCATCATATCCATCTTCAATTTTTTGCTGATCCTGTGGAGGAAGTGACTGTTGTGGTGGCTGGCTACCATTAGGCATGCCGTAATGCATACTATGATCACCAGGACCTGACATTGGCCCCATCATTGGATAGCTCGGATGCATGTCATAACCAGGATCTATAGGTTCCTGTTTGATTTCTCTAGGCATAATAGCCTCATCATCATAGTTGGGAATTGGAGGTGGGGGAACATCCCCAGCATTTGGTTCAAGTTTTTCTCCAGCTCTGCCACGCTCACGGGAACGTCTGCGTTCTCTGCTGCGGCTTCGCCTACTGCCCCTACCTTTGCGTTCTCTTGATCTACTCCGCCTGCGCTCACGGGATCGGCTGCGGCGACGTTTACGATCTTTCACTCGGACTTCTTCTTCACCTATTATGAGAGAGAGAGAGAAAAGTCACATTTTCATTTCCTCATTATTATAACAGCCCACAACCCTACAAGTTCAATAATTACCACTATCACCAAATTGACAACGTGAGAGTAAAATTTGATTTGCTCTCACATTTTATAACAAATTTTTTTTTTAAGGATATACCATACTTAACATGGATGTGGTAAGATAGAAAAGGCATTTAGGTAAGATTTTTCAAGTTATCAACAGTAACTTTTGTGGTTAAGTTAACTAATAACTAACCTATAGATTGGAAGAATTACAGTACCCGCCAACTTAACTTTCTTCCTGTCTTTTAAGTGACGTCATAGAGGCACAGATAGTTGCATAACCTAAATGCATAGTTTTTTTTTTTTGCTTTCTGAGAGAGAGAGAGAGAGAACTTAAATTAGAAAATCTCTCTTAATGAAAGGAAGATACAGAAGTAAAAACTAGTGATGGTTTACATTAAGCCATGGGTAGTATGAAAAATACCACTTGTGCACCCACACACAAATTAGAATCCAAATTGAAAGGTAATAATATTAAAATAGGAAATAATACAATATAAATAAAATAATTTGGATGTTAAGATTAATGGAATTTTGATGATCTTAAAAAAAAAACTCACGTCACTTAAATTAGACTGGGTGCCAAAACATGATTTTTAATTTAAGATAAAATCTTAAAACAATAAATTAAGTTATTAGAAGTGTAAATAGGTTATCGGCCTAATTCATGTCCACAAATTTAACCAAACATTTTTCTGAGAGAGAGAGAGAGAGAGAGAGAGAGAGACAGACAGACAGAGAGACAGACAGACAGACACACACATTTTTTTTTTTAACCATACTTCAGAATTTTTGATTAGTAAGGTTTCTAGTAACTATGAAAATAATGACTGACCACAGGGATCGAGTCACCTGTGCTGAAAATTGAAGCAGTAGTACTAAAATAACAGCTAAAATAAAATAAAATAAAATAAAAAAAATTAGCTTTGAATTGAAGAGAAAATGTTGAAACAATGAAAACATTGCAGAGAACTCAGTATAAGCAGACCATTTTTGTAGTTTGAACTTTTGCTACTAACTGACCAAGAATTGCTGATCACCCTGCAAAGTGATCAACCCAAATTGTTACTGGAGATTTTTAACCAGAAGCTAAAACTTTAATGTAAGGACATAATATTTCCCTTGTAGCCACTTTATTTCTTTTATTATTCTGTAAATCAACCATGAATTCCAGTGAAAATTCAAAAAGTCAAGCAAAATATTTCAATCAAATCTTTCTTTCAGACGTTGTGTAAGCCATATTGCTCACCTAGTTATCAGATCAAAACAAAATTACTCAATCTGGAGAGAGAGGAGACGCAGTGTGTGTGTGTGTGTGTGTGTGTGTGTGTGTGTGTGTGTGTGTGTGTGTGTATTTCACTTTTTAGTAAAAATGTCATGTAAATTATGCTTATTCCTATCTATTAAGTTTTGTACAAATAAGAATTTGTTCAAATATATGTAAGTTATTTTTATGTTCTGTCCAAAGCCATAAATCTAATCCTTAAATATGCACCTTCTCCCCTTTGTACAAAATTCCTTAAAATTCTTAAACAAAGTAATATCGTAGACTGCCCAGAATAAATAATGACCTTCTGAAAGTTTCTCTTCCCGGTCTCTGCTTCTCCTCCTCTCTCTACTTCGGCTACGGCTACGTGCACGTCCTCCTCTTTCTCGACTCCTACTTCTTCGCCTCTCTCTGCTTCGGCTCCTGGCTCGCCGACTTGGCCCACCAGCACCTCCTGCACCAACACGGTCTCTTTCACGACTCCGAGAACGTTCACGGCCACCAGCCCGTTCATCACGGTAACTGAAAAGGGAGAAAATAATGGTCAGTGTTATGAAGACAGCTTTGCTTTAAATAATGATCATTAATAAATTTTTTAATTATATCAGAATTATTTGGACTAAATTTTCACTTTCAAAGTGACAAAATTGTAACTTGTTAGTGTCAGATTTTCTGTTTATATGTCAGAAAATCTGGCACTAACAAGTTACAATTTTGTCACTCCTAACAACACATAGCCACTTCAACTTTTTCTTATATTCCTGGAAAGACCATCACAGTTAAAGATTGCTGAAGACAAAGAATATAAACTTAAAGCTCTTTGGTTATAATCCTCTGCTGTAACCACCAAGCATTCTGAAATTCCCAAAAAATGGAATCTGAGCTAAAAATTGAAATTTCAACTGAATCCAATTCTTTTGAAGTCACAATAGTTGACTTTAAATTTTAACAATACAATTAAAAGAACTTATTTTTTATATTCTAACAAATCTTAACAATTTGAGAAAGTTGAATATAATTTTTCAATAAAAATTGAAGTTATCTTTTATTAAATAATTAAAAAATAAAAATATCTCAGTATTAAAATAAAATAAAAATGCAAGAGGAACAAGTGCTGCTGCTGAATCAAGGAGTCATGCATGTTTGTACTCAAGCATGTTCAGACATGCTCAACTTTTCTTTTTTTTTTTAATCATATCACCCCAAGCAAGGCGGTAACGTCACTGATGTGCAGGGGGCTACATAAGAGTGAGAAGATTAGAAAAGAGAAAACCAGAAACCGCATCCTAAACAGGAAGCAAGGGATGAGCCTCTTCACCGGTTCAATAGATGTGGGTGGAGTGTGAACCGGGCAATAGTTTAGTTTATCTACTCTAATTATTGTTTTCTTGAAATGAAAACTGCCAGTGTTCATGTTATACTGTTGGCAGAAAATGAATGAAAAGATCACATCTTTTTGTGTGAACACAAAGAAACACACACATGTCTGAAATGCTGACAAGGTGACAAGAATCCATTTGGAGGAAAGTACTCAACTGTTCTGACAAGTAGATTGTCTTCCATAACAATCCCCTTGAGCACAAGGAGTAATGAGTTTAGCAGTTCCTGGCTTAGAAATTTATTACAAAATAGAAAGATTACAAAAATAATTTCAAAACTTTATCAAAATAGCATTATAAATACATTGTTAAAAAACTGGCAAGGACAAAATTATCCACAACAGAAAACTATTTTAATTATTCATATCATGTTACCAGAGGCTGTGACTGTATTGTAAATGGCCTTTTCAATACATAGGCCGTTTGTTCAAAAACAATTTTAAATGAAATTGATTTTACTGATAATTTTATGCATCATTTTATAAACAATACAGGAGGGGGGGAGGGGTATGGGTCCCTGCACAAATAAGTACACAATAGAGAGAAACAACCTGTTACAAAATGAACAGCTGTAAAAATTTGGCTTACCCATCTCTGCCAGGATTGAACTCATCACGACCAGAAAACCTTGTGTTTTCTTCAGGTCCACCTTTTCTTGTTCCTCCAAGCCCACCACCTACAAAGCAAGTATAACAGTGGCATGTTAAAAACAAGATTTTACATAAACAAGCCTAAACCTTAAGTTATACATATACCAAAAATGATCCAATTGCATAGCAATAATAAAGATGAACAAATGCCTGTAGGTAAAAAATGTGTCAATTGCTGACTTGCCATTTAACAGTTTTTAAATTCATTAACATTCACAAGACATTACCATGAATGCAACACAGGCAGATTTTTAAGTAATTTATGTTGCCTGATACAAGAAAAAATAAAATAATTTATACAGAACATTAATAGTTACAAAAATTATAATGAACAGATAATGTAGATACTATGTACAAAATACAGAACTTACCCAAACGCCGTGGTCTCCAACCTTTCACAGTGCGCCCTCTTTCAACATCGACTAAAACTCTTCGTCCGTCAATTTTGCGTCCATCAGCATGTTTGTAAGCAGCTAATAAGATGAAGTAGGAGAGAATGGAACAATTACAATCATTCAAAAGTAAAGGCAATCCCAGTAGCATTTTACATGTTGCTGGGACTGAGTAGAAAAAGAGACTAAAAAAAAATAAATATATAAATAAAATAAGACATGCAGTTGTTGGGATGGGTGGGGCGGGTAAGGGTTTAGGGTCAAAACAGTTGCAATGGTGTCAACATCCAGATGTATGCAAGACACAAATAAGATAAACTTCAGCAATAACTTATAGAAGAGACTAAAAGGAAGTCAAAAAAAAAAAAAAAAAAAAAAAAAGGAGAAAGATTTGTATTTAATGATGCAAGACAGAATTGCAGCCTTCAATAGGAAAAAAAGGTTAATATCCAAATAAGGGACAGTCTGCAAATTGACGAAGAAGTCCAATGAACAGAAACTCTGAGAAAAATGAGAAACTTTTTCTTAATACAAAACAAACCAATCAATGATAGCATCTATACTTACCAAAGTGAGCAATTCTAAAGCTACTGATCTATTTTCCCCAGGAAATCCAGTTTTGAATAAATAAATAAAATGTAGAACGGATGGATGCCCACAACAAACAAGTGAGCTAAATAATTGCATGAATAAATAAAAAATTTTTTTTAAAAAACCTACAATAGAGACAGTATAATTTCTACTCCAAACAAGCTTATCCCTCTTTCAAAATGGAAAAAAAAAAAAAATAAATAAATAAAATAATAACCAACCATAATCAAAGCTATGATTAATATTTTGAAGTTAAGAGCCAAAATGAATAAATTAAAAATTTTTTTTACGAAGTACACAACCCTGCATTGCTAAAAACATGTCAATAAAGCTTAGTTGTGATAAAACCAAATCTTCATTAAAATTAAGCTCTTTGCAATCAACTTAAGCACAAATGTCTGCAGAGAGCAGACTATGAACTATTTTCATGACTTACTGACAGACAAAAGTGAAGATATAACTCATCACCAAATAAGAAAACAATGATAGCAAAATTTTTGCTATTGTTTGGGGAACCATAAAACCAAAAGATCAAGAGAAGAGGGAGAAGGAACAGAGGCCACCACTTAACATACTTACCTCAGACTGACCACCAAAAATTCAAGAAATAAAAAGCCGATAATTTTTCTGCACAAGACAACTTACATGCAGTAATTTTTTCTTTCATAAAAACATTCAGAGAATTAACAGTAATTATAAAAAGGGTTCACTTACGGCACTCTAACATATTTCGATAGAAGAAGGTCCCTTCCCCAAATGGTTTGAGACGTGCAAGAGAAGCTGTCCGCCATTTCCTGCCGTCTACTTCCATAGATATCCGTAGACTGACAACTTACCTGACTTACCTGGATGTCAGCATAAAGAGAAAGACATCTGCATGTACACACACAACTAGTCATCAAGCACACACTCATATACACACCAACAGACAAATTAGCAGAAGGGGCACAGAACAATTACGCATACATCTAGATACCTGCCACTATCAGTCTTTAAAATAATAATTGGACAAGGAGTTAGAAGTATTTTACTAGAATAGGGAGGTGGGGGGAAATACATGAGTTTTGAGTAAAATATAAAATTCCTTAAAACTTTCATTTTAATCTACAAGACTTATTAGCTTAAGAGCTATTAAGATATTCTTCATGTAATGTTACATATCAAACACTTTACTCATTCTGACATTCCTTAAAAGGTTAAGTCATTTTCTTTAATCTTTTCTTTATACTAAGGTGATATCTACCAGCTGGTGATACACATATACGCACACATATATAATCTCTCAGACTTACATGTATACTTTGCCCCTGTCTACTTCATGCAGGATAGATGTGATTCATTTTATGCGACATCAGATCAATCAGTACAGTTTGAAAACTATCTACATATTCCTTATTTGCAGAATTGCTATTTTCATGACTTTTGTAAACAGCTTTCTTATATCGTTCATTTTCATTTCTCTTCACTTTTAATAAACTGGTTTTATAAACGTTTTATAATTATTTTCAAGCTAAGAAAAGTTTACTGCCATTGATAAAATTATTTCTTTAAAAAAAGTAAGTTAAAAAAATAGGTTTGGTTGCTCATACTAGATCTTTTGATTTTAAAGGGAAAAAAAAATTCATTGATCAGGCAAAATGTTTTTTTTTTTAATTGCTTATCAAATTTACATAAAATTATTCCCTGACAATCCGAGGCATAATGCCTAAGAAAAAAAAAAAAAAAAAAATTTTGGTTTAAGTTTTCTTCAATTTATAACATTGAAACATTGTTTATATCTATTTAGAGAGAAAAAAAATTCCTGCACTTATGAGATATACCTACCTACTGGCAATTTATAATTAGACTGAACACTCAATCTATAATGTTTGAAGTAAACAAACTTTTAAAACTGCAAATCTTAAATCGGATGATGATGATTGTGTACAACAAATGTACACTGGCAATGAGACCAGGAAAAAAATGCTTGTATTTCAATAAATCTAACATTTTGCACACAATCACCTGATTAAGATTGGAGATTTGCAAATGTAAAAGTGACATTAAAGATGAGCATACTGCCTATCAAACTTGCCAAATAAGACACAAGATACACCTATGCATATAGGTTTCAACTCTTCACATTGTTATTTTTTTGGTTTGTTGTTTTTCTTATGTTTTTCTTTTAACCCAAGAGCTTACCCATATACAAACCTATAAACTGGACACCATATTTTTGATCAACTTTGGAATTGTTAGGGCAACATAGTGCGCATGGGCCCACAACGTTCACCGTTCTGTAGGAAAAATAATAGAGAAACAAGTTAGCAGGCGGGGAAGCAAATCGCTCTGCACCAAACCTTGTTACTCAGACACTAATCTTATGGGCAGCTAAAGTAGCATCAGTCAATTCAGGTACAACATTCAAAACTTACCTGAACAAAACTGACAACTAATGAAAGCCAATTTAAAAACATTTCATTAACTAAACTTTATTGCTATTTTCTCTTTAGAATTGTCCAGCATTTGTCTTCCAACATGTTTATAGCCTTGCTTTTATTTTTATTTGATATCCCATTAACTTTTTGAAAGTCATTTTAAGATCATAGATAACAAATACAAGAGACAAAGTTTTAGAGAGAAAGTGAGAGAGAGAAAAAGAAAACACAAATTCAGATTGATTCAGTTATGAGAATAGGCATTTTCAGCTGCTACAGGTGATTAGATTATTCAAATTTTTTGTATTTACATAAACTAATAAAAACTTACTATATTTGTTTTCCATGACCTTAAAAAAAGGGGGGGGGTTGCAACAATGTACATAAAAAACAAGAGATCAAATAAAAATACTTTCATGCCTGACACTGAAAGGGTATGCATAAAGCAGACACAGTTAACAATTTTATCCAAGAAGCAGATGATGTCAGTAAAAGAATTAGTTACTTTAAGATTAAACACTATTTCAAAACTTTATCCGCTTCCAAGTGAATAGTTTAAGTTGAAATGGGAAAATAGATTAAAAAAAAAAAAACTTTAATAGGAAACAATATCAATCAAATTAACCATATTGAACAGACTGACATATTTAGTCACAACTATAAAGTAATCAGCTTTACCCATAAATAAGTTCATAGCCTAATACATTGAAAACAATGAATATTTATTTGTTGGTATAATCTTCTTGCAAATACACTGAACTCAACAGTAAATATGTAACCACATATCATAAGATTATACAGTGACAATTTCACATAAAAATTCAGATAACTGGATCAAACTATGAGCTTGTCAGGCCTCTAACCTGCACATTTTATTTTTTTTGCTGCTATGGAAGGAGAGAGAGAAAAAAAAACAAAAAAAAAAAAAACACACACACACACACAAACAAACAAGCAGCTTCAATTGTTATCACTTTTGGTCCCCCATCTTCATACTCTTCAAACATGACCTCTGACTTACTCATTAGAAATTAAGTTTTTGAAATCCTTAAGATGTTATGTTCAGTGCTAGTTGAATTGACAATTCAGAATAAATTTTCTAACAAACATTGAAACAAAAACAGAATTTGTTTCTGTGTAAAAGGTCAGGTCACTTCCAGATATTTTAATAATAAAAAATATAGAATTTTATTTTTGAAGTAAATGATAAAATGTTCCATATGTAAAGATTTTGAAAACCTGAACTTGTATGCATCAACCAGCATGGATCTGGTGGTCAACCATAATTTAAAGATATAGAAATTAAAAATGATAATTAAAACATGTCATTCATTCATCATACTTGATTTAAAATGAGAGAGAGAAAAAAAAAAGTTTTAGCCATTTAGGTTTGCATATAAAACAAATCAGTCTATCTCCAATACAAATACACTATATACTGTGAGAATGTGATATTCAAACAAGAAGCTAACAAATTCAAGTTTGTTAAAGTTATATGTATTCTGGAGAAATGAAATAGAATGAGCTTAAAAATGAGCACCAGTGATCTATATGTCTAAGAGTTTTAGCACCATTTTTAAAACTTGTTAATTCACACAAACAAAGCAAATCATAAAAAAGCATTTTATTTATTCGAACATCTAGTTAAAATCCCATAAGCTACATAAAAAGAATGAATGAACTTTTAGAACTTTACAATGTTTTTGAATAATTCATGTTACAAAAATATTTCAGTACCAAGGATATTAAACTACAAGGGTATGCTGCTAGAATAGTTTTAATAAGCCTATTTCTACCAAGGGTATATAAAAAATATACTTTATAGTACTAATATAATATACAAGTTTATAGAAAAGAAAAGGCTAATCAAGGGATAAACAAATCCTGAGTAATACAGGGTGAAAAATGTAGAAATATAAACAGTTCAATATCATGCGTTACACTACTTTTTTTTTATAATCATATCGCCACAAGCAAGGCATTTTACTGCCACTGTTTTGCAGGGGGTTACATAGGAGGAAAGTTATGAGAAAGAGTGACAGATTATAGAGGGTGTCAGGAAGTGAGTAAGAGAAGGATGAGAATACTGATAAGAGTGGACAGAGAAGGGAGCATGAGAAAGAGGATACAGGTTAGTGAGATAGGAGATGACTATTGACTTTACATCTAAATTCTTGGAGATTGTAGCTGTCAGGAAAGCAAGTAAATGGAAGGGAATTCCACAGGTGGGAAGTGCGAGAAAAGAAGCTACTGGAGTAGAATTTGCATTTACAATTTATTGGTTTCATAGTAAAAGGGATTAGTTAACAAAATTATTTACATTTTTTTAATATACAAAGCCCGGGGGGGGGGGGGGGAGATGGATGATCCTATAAACATATTTATCCTTCTAAATGTAGTTGTTCAATAAAATCATATAAATTCTGATAATCAAGATCACTGAAAAGTTTGTTAAAACAGAAATAGGTTAATGATGAAAAGAATGAGGTTTTTACTGTTTACACCAACCCCTACCAGTCTCAATAAATTTTCAGAAGAGAGTCATTGCTAAGAAGATTAGGCGGTTTCAGGAACTAACTGTTTTGGAACCAAGTCATTGTTCCATTTACCTTAAATTGCCCTGGCTTGGTAGGAGATATCAAGTCATTACTGATAAAATTTCAGCTTGTATTTCTTCTTGTTTCTTTTTCATAAAATTACGGACTATTTTACAAACCAGATCCGCATTCCCCTCTTTTTCAAAAGATGGGCTGTCCTGTCTATGCAGAAATTCAGTTATATATAAGTTTAAATGCTGCTATGATGCAGTGTACATAAGACAGACAAACCTTCATTTGGAAACGCGTGTATCACATGTCCCTGCACATATTTGTTCCAGTAATTCTGGATGTAATACAAAACCTTCTCAGGCCATTCAAGAGTCAGCCATTGTCAGCATTTGTTAAATAATCAGGAGTGTGTCTCCATGCATGAGGACACTTGGTTTTCTATCCTGCATAGTGCTCAAACCGCTTATCATTTGCGAGTTTTTGAGGCTATTTATTTAAAATTACATCGTCCTAGTCTGTGCAAGCAAAAGAACCATTTTATAAGATCACAGACTTTTGGAAGGAATGAGAGTTTTTTTTCCTAATTTTATTAACTCTTTTGGAGCTGTGATTTACACCCCCACTCATGTTTTAATTATTTTAATAAATTTAATTTAAAATAAGCTTCAACAACTTTCCTTCTATTGTTGTTTACATTTATTTTTGTTTCTTTAATGAAAAGAGCCAACAAATGTCATATGAATAAGTGTTGGCCGAAAGATATCTAAGGTCGAAAAGTAAAATGAAAAAATAAAATATGACATCCTGTTTGTGTGTGTGTGTGTGTGTGTCTCTCTCTCTCTCTCTATATATATATATTATATATATATATATATATCTCCCTCCTGTCATGTTCAGCAGTTTGAATGTTTATCTTTTTCTTATGTCTTAATATAAAATACTCAATAGTAGGTACATCAATATATGTTGCCGTCATGGGCTCACCCATAAAATATTTTTCATGCCCCCCACCATTAGAGCTTTAATCATACACAAAACTAGTGTAGGTCTTACTGTTTGAAGTGTTTATCAAATGTTCTCATGTTAAAGTAGAATAAACTTACAAGTTTATTCTGTTTGTAAATATAAGTAATATATTGATTAACGCAATCTAAATATTCTTGTTGATTATTATTTTATTTTTCCTGGAGATAAATGTTTAAAAATGATTTCAAGCATTTTTAATCATCATATTTAAAGAATCTTTTCCAAGTATTTGTTTCATTAATATTGATACCACTTTCAAGAACCAAAGTAAACTCCTTTTTCTGAAAATTTATTGAGACTGGTAGGGGTTGGTGTAAACAGTAAAAACCTCATTCGTTTCATCATTAACCTATTTCTGTTTTAACAAACTTTTCAGTGATCTTGATTATCAGAATTTATATGACTTTACTGAACAACTACATTTAGAAGGATAAATATGTTTATAGAATCATTTTTTTTTTAAGGACTTTGTATATTAAAAAAACAAATGTAAATAATTTTAAACTAAATGTAGTGTGACACATGATATTGAACTGTTTATATTTCTACATCTTCACCCTATATTACTCAGGATTTGTTTATCCCTTGATTAGCTTTTTCTTTTCTATAAACTTGTATATTATATTAGTAGGATAAAAAATATTTATGAACAGATCCCCTTAAGTATATATTTTAATATCTCAGTTCATTATTCTTATCTTTCTGTTATATTTTTAATTTTTTTTCTTTTATAATATTTGACTGTCTTTCTCTTCCCCTTTTATTTTTTACTTATCTTTATCTTTGTCTTTGGGTTAAAAATTTGACATGTCTGGATTTCAATGTTCAAACATTCACTACACTACTGTCTAGCTAGCAAATCTTACATACACCATTCTTTGAAATCTTATTACCTCCCAATTCACTTAATTCTTCTTATTGGATGACCTTGTTTTTATTTATTTTTTAAAATCTCTTTATCTATATATTACAAAATAAACTCAACACATTTTACTGCCTGATGATGGTGCTTTAACATTGAAACTTTATAGCTATCAAATTGCAGTATGCAATTATTATTATGCTAATAATAACCATATATTTATGGTTTACTTTGGTATTGTGCACTTTTGTAGTAAATATCTAGGAAATATACTTCCATTATTATTATATATTTCACTACTTGACATAATTATAGAAAAAAAAAAAAAAAAAAAAAAAAGACACTTTATGACAGCAAGAGTTTTCATAAGTGGTAGTAAAGTTAATGAACTAAGCTGACACCGCCTCACTATGAGCATGACAGGAGGAAAATGCACAAATACCAAACAGTTTTTATAATAAAGAGTATTCCCTTTGTATAAAAAAACTGAATATATTTAATCTTTGTTTAAACTAAGGAAGCTATCTAATTGGGCCAAAATTGCTGTAAAATAATGTCTACCAAAATCTACTATAGTTCAAAACCTACTAAAATTATAGCAATGAAGAATTTTTCAGAATAAGAAAGTTACATTGCAAAGGTAAAGATTGTGCAACCTTTATTGTCTACACTTATTGCATTCTGCTTAATTTGTAAAATTTAAATAGCTAAATGACATATCTTAAGATTACAGTCGTCATTTGGATGTAAGATTTGTTCATTGTAATTTGCAGTAATTTATATAGCAACACAACCTTCAAGAGCCAGTCTTTAGAATTTTTTCAAGTACAGATTGAAGAGTTGGCTGCTACTTTGTTAACATTTCAATTATTTTAAAATGTTAATACTTCTTAAATTATAAATTATTAGATTAACAGTTTCTAGGCTTTTTGTTGTCATATTTTGGTAAGACTTAAGTTTTAAAATCTTGACAGCTAATTGGGGGAAAAATGAAAAGAAATACCATTAACACTCCAAGGATATAAACATCTTGTTTTATAAACAATTTGGTATTTAAACCTGCTGATTTCAAACGTTCATATCTCCACTACATATAAATGCCATCTGTGTAAAATATTACTGAGCCAATTTGAACTATATCCCATTTTAAGAAAGACAAATATAGACAACAAATGAGAACTACATTGTAAATTTAAAAAGGCAGCTCAGAAACAAGATGGATGTGAGAAAAAAAAAAAAAAAAAAAAAAAAAATTAGACTAATTAAAATAGACCAGTTTCATTGAACTGAAATGCTGTGAATATCTAATAGTAAAGGAAATGTTTCTTTTATTTTTTACAATTTAAGATATATTAAACCAATTCAGTGTCAAGCAAATTGTAAGCAAGGCTTTTAATATTAAAAATTTGTTACCTGACCAAGTGCAGGAAGAAAGAAATAATGCTGTTAGCTTTCATGTTTTAATACAGATCGAAAAAAAAAAAAAAGGAAAAAAAAATGCACGGAAAAGCCCTATAATTTCAAAGATCAGAAATGTTTTGCATTAATTATATATGGGAAGGTTATACTAACTACACAGGATGACAATAAGAAATACTTAGAATTTGAAAAGAACAGTTCAAAATGAATTACCTGTATAACATTGTATTTTTTAACGCTTTTTTTTTTCTTTCTTGCAATTACCTTTGTATCCTGAACTGTTGTTGTGAAAATGCGCACCTTACCTTACATTGTATGCGTTCAACCCAAAACTTTGATTTCTGCATGTTTTGTTGTCATTGATCAAATATTTTAATTAAAAAATAAAATGAAATAAATAAATAAAAACCCTCCCCCACAAAAACAATGCATTTCAAGTTCTTTCGTTTTTTAACTTTTTGTACTCTTTCTTTCCTTAGGGAGTAAAATTTTCCAGATTAGAATCTGGAAAATATTTATTATGCAGACACACATACACATACACACAATGGCATCCTTTAATATAAAAACAAGAATAAAAGATGGCCATAAAAAGCCAAATAGCAACCAATTACATTAATATTAAAAAAAAAAATTAGAAAAAAATGCAGAGAAGTCAACTTAAGTTTTTTTTTTTCATTTAACAGGGCAGTAAACAATTTTGTGTAAACTTGAATTTTGACCAATTTTAAAATTATGACTGAACAAACAGGCACTTTATCAAAATTAATGTAAAATTCAATTTTTGAATACGAGGGAGGAGAGAGAGAGAGAAAAAAAAAAAAAAAAAAACATTAATTCTAATACAAGAATCACAAAAAATTTATCTGAAACCTAATACTAATTCCACCATACTAATGTCTGATGTTTTAGACAATGAGTAATCATCCTACTGTATTTTCTTAAAATTTCCCTTTGACCAAGTGTAATAAGATAAAGCATTTTTCTTTCTTTTTTATAATCCTGGTGAGTCCTCATTAAAGAGTAGAGAATGGATCAAAGCTTAAAAATAAACAAAATTTAAAATGAGAAAATTAAGAATTTCTAAAACACTCAAATTTTAATAAATTTTGGGTTTGCTTTTGAGAAAAATATTTGATATTAGATTGTAATTTTATTTCCAAACTAACATTTTTAGAGCAATTCCAAGCAACTAATCTATATATTGGAAAAAAAGTAAAAAACTGCTGCTAATGGATTGAAGTGCAGAGCTTGTAAGATGCCAACTTACAGTGCATGTCTCTTTCATGTTCATATTCAATGAAGGCATATCCACGCATCTTTCCACTCTTGTTGTCATTAATCATCCGAATCTGTAAAACAAATCAAATACTTAAAAAAAAAAAAAAAAAAAAAGCAAATAGAATGCTTACATGCATACTATAGTGTCCCACTGGTAGATTACCAAATCTATAGAAGTGTACTATCAAACAGATAAATGATCTAGATTTCAAATCAGATATTTGTAAAAGGTATGCTACCACTTTGTACACAAGTATTACATAAGTACAGGTTCTTCTATATAAATTAAGGTTCACAATCCATAATTTCTAGAGAATCATCAAATAAAAGGTATATGACTAAACTAACCTCAGAGAATCTCACCAACCTAACATCATAAAAGGAAATGCATCTCTTAAAATCCACCAAATGTTATAACTAAATAATCATTAACATATCTATAATTTTGTAGATAAGCAAAGCTTTCAATTCATTTCACTTGCATTCAATGTTGCAAGGTACTTAAATTTTATCACCAATTTAGAAAAAAAAATTCACTTATAGATAGATAGTAAAATATATTCATATCAAAAGTTTGGCTAAATTAATTCAAATTATTTCAACATTTTGACTCAAATCATATAACATCAACTAGTCTTAGTAAGGTTTTCATTGCTAAGAATCTCAATTAGAGTATTGTATTGTTCAGCAAAAAAAAATCCACTACCAAACAACTTTTGACATATTTAATTTTCATACTTTTCCTAAATGTAATTGGGTACACTTAGCTTTAAACTAATGTCATTGAAAGACAAAACAGAACAAACTTTTAGTCAACTAGATGCTTAAGATTTAGCAAGACAAAAAAAGAATGGCTTCTTCTAATAATATTATATAGCGTTTTGCTTTTAAAGGGCAGGCTTAGTGACATATAGCAACAGATGTTAAGTTTATAACAGTACAATCTTTATAGATTGTCACTTATATTTACAGTAAAAAATAAAATCAACTTAAGACAAATGTCAATTCCTACAGCAGTTAATGAAAAACTAAAACTTCAGAAATATGCAATAAAAGAAAATTGCATTCAAATGGAGAATTCTGAAAAAAAGTTTCTTTTAGCAAAAATATGAAAAAATGTTTTCATTTGTTGAAGGGATCCTTTTTGTTGAAATGTTAAAGATATTAACTTTTGAATTTTAAAACTCAAGCAGACATGCTTTCAAAAATAGATGTTATTTTGTGCAAAAAGGGAAATTCTTGCTGCAACCAATATGTTTGAAAAACAATGAAGTAAGTATTTGAACAGATACACAAGTGAAGTAGTAGGCAAGGGAAGAGTTACAAATATTTTAATGATAAGCAGTAAGTTTGATCCAAATATAGTACAAAGTATTCTTCCCATATCTATTTACTATACAGTTCTTGATACTTTCAGTTGATGCAAATAACCAGTTTCTGGTCTCACTGGGGAAGTTTTGTTACTATTTTACGCACATTTATTACTTTTACCATGATATCACCTTGTTTTGAAAAAGCATCACTTACTCTTTTAAGTCAAACATTTTGATCTATTGAAATAATTCATCATGGAATAAACAATAAGTGGATTCTATAAAATCTAGTATACTATACTATGAAAAGGCACGTACCATTTTCTAATCAAAATTTCCTAAAGACACTGATGCTGTTACTTTGCCCACAGCAGAAACTAACTTTTCAAGTTTCATAATAACTTGATAATGACTAGCTTTGGTAAGGTATGTTAAGTTTGACAATTGCTTCGTGTGGTTTGTGCTGACTAAGCTAACATCTCTTTTTATATATATATATATATATATATATAAAAGTAGCAAACATACAAAATTTTTATATATGATTAAGTATGTTTTATATGGATTCAAAGTGGCTGAAAATACATATTTACCAATACTCATAACATATATACAAAAGGCATATAATTGCACAAAAGTAAACATGAGAGGCCTCATAAAAAATACACATATATAAAACATTAATTTATGTCTAAGACTAATGGATATCATGTATAAGAAATAAAATCAGATAAGAGGGTTAAGTAACAGAATAGATGAAAAAAATATTTATTTAGCAACAAAGCAAAATTTAAAGAGACTATATGCATTAAGAAAGATTTTTAGATATTTTTAGATTAATATAGCAGTTCTTACAACTAAAACTTATGTATATCAATCATTATGCATTAACCATCCAGGTAGAATTGGGTTTATTATACTGTAATTTCAACAATAAATAAAATTAATTTCTGAAAAGAAAATGGAAATAGATTTTATGTAAAATCACAAATGCAGAAATCCTATATATAGTTTGATATTTAGCTTATGTTACAAAATATTCTACTGAAATAGTTGCCAATAAGTGTTAACTGAAGGAAATTTTTAAGTAAAAAAAAAAAAAAGAAAAAAAAAGAAAGTAAATATATGACAAGCATCAAACATCTAGAGAATTTAGTTCAGATATTTTCTTAGTGGTAAGCCAAGTGATGTGATCATGACTATAAGTACACCTACAAAAAAAAAATATATTCTAATTTAGACCCCCCCCCCCCCAACACACAAAGGGCTTCAATCCTCTTTTTGATCTTCATTAACAATCTCCCTGATGTGATCAAATTCCAAGCAGGCATTTACACTGATGACATCACCATTTACTCCTGCCTCAGTCAGAAACCTACAAAGGCAGACAAAGATAACCTTGCTGCTGATCTTGAGAAGAACCTCCAATCTGAGATGGAGTAAGAAATGGCTCGCAAAATTTAATGCTTCAAAAACAAAGCTGCTCTCCGTCAACCACCACAGAGTCTCCCCCCACATTAACATGGATCTAGCCAGTCTCCCCAAAAGCAATACACTGTGCCTCCTTGGCCTCACTATCTCAGTTGACCTCAAATGGAACAAGTACATTGAATCAATAGCTCAATCTACTGCTAGGAAGGTTGGGCCACTCTGTTGGGCAAGGAAATTTTTCTCGCCTGAGTCCATCTTACACATATACAAATCAATCATGTGCTCATGCATTGAATACTGTTGTCATACCTGGTCAGGCACCCCCTGCTATTCATCTTGGGATTCTCAACATGCTCCAAAAGAGAATCTGCTCAACTCCAGCCATTTTCTCACCGATGGGATGTGGCTTCCTTCTGTCTTTTCTACAAATATTTTCATGGCTTCTTCTTCGACAGGCTTAGCTCCCTCATGCTCCCTTGCAAGAATTTACTCGAGCAACCAGACTGCCAACAAGGTCCCATCCTTCTACAGTCAAAACAACCAAATGCATCCGTCACTTCTACTATCAGCTTCTTTTCTTGTACTTCCCATCTGTGGAACTCTATTTTGTATACTTGCTTCCCTGATAGCCACAATCTCCAAGAGTTTAAATGCAACGTCAATTGCCATCTCTAGTCTCCATGACTCCCATACTTCTCTTATTTCCCCAACACTCCTTGAATGTTGTTCTTTTCCCTTTTTCCCTCTACTCTCATGCAACTCTCTTCACAGCAGTATTCCCATCTTTCTCTTGCCCATTATCTGACATCCCCTGTAACCGGTTCCTCTTTGTCTTTGCTCTCCTCCTATGTAGCTCCCTGCACACCAGTGTCAGTACTGCCTTGCATGAAGTGAAATGATTAAAAAAAAAAAAAAAAACACACACACACACATTTGGAAACTTAGTAAATTTACTAAGTATTTTCAAGAATAAAGTGAAAAGCTAATGAAAGTAAAAGAGAAATGTATGCAACAAATTATACATAGCAAAACTTACAGAAAAATTTACCACCAATCAAATGCAGAAAAAGAATATACTGTCGACTATTTTTCAGGAAAAGAGCACCAAACTTGCATCATGCAAAAATTGAATATAAAAAGGATCCTCGACATAGCATATACTTATTCACCGTTTACAATCAAGATCCTCAATAACAAAACTGCAAAAGATCTAACATGATATACAGCTGAACTAAAAGTGGAACAATAAGAACAATCATTAATGATGAACGGGGGCTTAAATAATATACCAGAATGCCAAGGAACATTCTCAAAGAGTTTATGAAAACCAAGAAGTTGAAAAGATGCAAAAAAAAAAAAAAAAAAAAAAAAAAAAAAAAAAAAAGTACTCAGTTAACTCAAGAATCATAAGCATTTTCCAATTAGAATAGATGCAGTTTCAAAATTACTGCTAAAATGGTACATTGCAGGGTCAACAGCTGATATCAATGCAGAACCAGACACTTATCACGGTGTTTGATGCTGTAACTTCTGATAGAGAAAAAAATACACCTATTTTCTATAAGCTAGGAGAAAAGGTGGGAATTGATGCCTACTATGAGAAATTCAATAAAACAGTTCTTTTCTATTAAAAAAAAAAGATTGCATGAGAAAAGATTATAATGAATATCTTTTCTCTTACATGTAACTTATTTTGGAATATTTTGTGAAATTATGCTATTTTAACTTGTCCAAAAAAAAACAAAAAAAAAAAAAAAAAAGCAACAATGACAAAACTCAAGAGTTATTTGACGAAATGAATTATTGGCCAGTCTTTCAAACAAATGCTTAGTGTTAATTTTTAATCTTCAAACTAATAATACAACTTTCTGGATAACTAGAATGGTCTTCCTTCATTTCCTTTTGGTTATTTTAGCTTGAAATTAAAAGAAAACTTCTCAGAGTGTGGAGTTCACCATTCACCAAACAGAAGAGTAAATTATCGTCTATCATGTTATAACAGATGGACAGAAATTGTTTAAGGTGATCCAATTCACTTTATCAAATCTATTCATTTTTTGAAAAGAAATTTTTAATTCCCATCCTCAGAATTAACAGAAAAAAACCATTAAACAGAAAACTGGATACTCAAAAAATATTTTCATTTTTTTATGGACAAACATGAATGAAATATAAAGAACTAAGAATGTAGCTAGTTTATATATTTATTTTATAATATAATATAAATACTGTGTGATATCCATTGGTGAAACAAGTCTGATTTGAAATAATCTGGCAATGTTCTTTCACTGTGCCAGCAATACACACTTCAATGTATTTTGCTCAAAATGCACACAGTATATAAACTCTCAATTTATGTGCACCTAGAGTTGTAGGAGTGCAGAGATATGAAAACTGATTATTAAAGAAAAGATAGTGCTCTACAAGGTGTAATTTTCTAATATTTTATCCTTTACTGTTTACAATTTTTTTTTTTAAAATCAAAGTAAACATCAACCCTTATAGTTAGCTCACCAAATTGATAAGCTTCCTTATTTTTTTCTTTAAGAAAGAGAAAAGAGTAAATTTGTTAAAATAGCCTTGAAAATAAACAATATATCAGTCAATTAAGTGCCATATGCTATACGTTTGGGCAGTCAGGTCTCAAAAGAAATATAACTGACTGGGCAGAAGATTTTCTTGGAGTAGGTTGCCATTACTTTCTGAAGTAGACTAGTTGCCATTACTTTCTGAAGTAGACTAGTTGCCATTACTTTCTGAAGTAGACTAGTTGCCAACCAAGGCTATAGAACCCAAACTGTCCTGCCATTTAACCTGTAGCTGGAGGGATAAGTGATTGATTCATACCCTTCCCAAGGGTTTTCATGCATATGTGAATGCAACTCAAATTCAAACTCAGCTCTAATTTCTCATTCTGAGCTGATATCCACTTTATCACAATATAAACAAACAAAAATACGTAGAATTTTACAAATCACAGATAAATGACAGAACTACTAAGTATAAATCTAAGACATTTTCCAAATATTTATTATTATTTTGCATTACAAACAGAATCAATTTCTTTGAAAGAAAATATTTTTTAAACAAACGCTGACACTGAATTCTAACAGCAGAAATTAAGCTTAACTATATTTCTAATTTTGTGACAATTAGAAAATCTTTCAATAGAAAAAGTTAAGCTTAAATCAATGTCTTCAAATGGTAAGGTTCTACAATTCAAAAGGAGGCAATTATGAAAGAACATCAAAACTCAAATCCCTAGAAGTGTTAGAAAAGTTTTTAATTTGCATAAATGCACAGTACTATTAGTTTATACATACGAATGTTATTGTTAATCATATATGATTATTTCATTTTTACCCCACACAGGACATCATAAGAGCAAACTACTTTTTCAACAACTGCTAGCCATACACTGACAATATGCACGTGGAAGATTAAAAGTTTTTATGTAAAAAGTAATAAAAGCATTAATTAAATTATGCACACACATTTATAATTGTCAAGAAATATCACTTGACAAACTGAGGGTTGATTAAATATACAGATAGGTGTTAATATTCACATGACAATTTGGGGTCCATAAAAGTCATGGTCTTGGAGTCACATTAAGGCACATTTGCACAAGCAACAGCAATATTAATGAAATACAATATCATCCTTGCCATAATCTTGTAAGTATATTTTAATCATACACTCGCTGCTGTTTTCCTTGAAGCATTAACACTACACATTAGTCATATTGTTTATAGAAAAAATAAATAAAAAGATAAAAGTCCAAATTCATTAAGAGCTCACCAGATCACATGGAAAAAGAAAAATTTAAAAAAAATTTTTTTTTTTTTTTTACAAAATATTGGAAAAATTAAACTTCAGTTACACTTTATTACATTCCAATTTTATGAAGTCAAATATTGTCACTTTTAGATACAAAATTACACATTAAGGCAGTTTCAAATTGTACATTTTGTGGCATGTTGCTCCAATTCAAAGTTATACAATTTTGTTAAAACTAAAAAAACTTAAGTCATGTTACAAAATGGATAATTTCAATTCAAAAAGACCATGAACTAATTAAAAACTTAACGTAAAACAACTTATATGATTTCATAAGAGTCTTAAGAATGTTTTTGTCATTGAACATATAATAATGAATTGCTTAATCTCTTAATATATACAAATGTATATATCCCAGGCAGTATTTTCATTCAAGTGCACAAAGATTCAACTAGAATATGTGACTATCCATGCAGAGGCATTGGGAATTTATACAGCACTTGAAAATTATCACCAGATAAGGAAAAGACCAAAAACAAAGAAAAGAAATTACAAAACTTAACTCCATCAATTAATTACTACTATATTGAACTATTTCTTTCATAAATAACTTATCTCTGTTCTAAATATATATCTCACGAACTGAAGTTACTTTTAAGATGGATTTATTTTTACAATTACTTCTGAAATTAATGCATGAAAAACAAAGGAGGCAGAAAATGACAATTTTAAAGACATGTTATAATAAATTACAATAGTTTAACTTGGTGTCCATTATTCTTTCCTTAGTAATATTTTTTTTGTATAATAAAAGTGTTTTCATGAGCTAATAACACTTAAGATTTATGGCAGACATGTATATACACACCCAACAACCATTAATGATAGTTTATATCTAAAAGTACTAGGACAGATGCCAACAACAAAAAAGGTTGTATGGTAAGCTTATGTCTATACACAAAGTAAAAGTGATATGGATATTTTTTTAAGTTTCCATAAAAACAAAGAAAACATTTTAAAAAATTGTTTGAATAATTGCACGTACAGATTGTTTTTTTGTTTTTTTTTAATTGATTTTCATTGATTGAGTCATTGATTTTCTGTATTTCTTCTCTTGTGTGGGTATTATTTTTTTTTCGTCATCCTTTTAGTTCGGTGTTTGTTAAATTTTCAGTGGCTTAAAGCGAAGTTCCACGCATGCATGTACTTGTATACAGCTGAGCAAAAAGCCAAAAGAGAATAATACACATGGTTTCTTGTTTTATATGGTCATAACGCATATTTGGTTCTGCTTTGAATTTGGATGGAGTATTGAAATATGCGTTGAGGATGTGTGTTGTGGTGCAGTGGATATCGGCTTGGAACAAGAAATTGGGGAGCCAGGTCTGAATTCCAGTTGAATTCATTGCAATCACTTTCACGCAAATACCCTTGGGAAAGGTATTAATCCGTCTCTTCCTTCCAGTTATGGGTTAAATAACAGGACATATTGGGTTCTATAGCCTTGGCTGGCAACCAGTCTACCGCAGAAAGCAATGGCAACCTACTGCGGGATAATCTTCTGCCCAGTCAGTCATGTCTCTTTCAAGACATGATCGCCCAAGCGTGTTTAACGTATGGCACTTAACTGACACAAAAAATAAGTGCATGAATGAAGAAAATTAATAATTATCACAAGTAGTGTTTGTTAATGATTTTGTGTGTGCATGTGATATATATATATATATATATATATATATATATACACACACACATACACTCACACACATGAGTAAAAAAAAAAAAAAAAAACAAACTTCTCTTTAGATTCAATGAGTAATGTTTTGATGCTTATGGCCTTTAGCATAAGAAAATGAAGCATAAATCCAAATAAGCCCTGACATTTACACATGAATTTATAAGAATGAATTAATTCACAGGCAAATACTTGGGGAGGGAGAAAGAAAGAATAAGAGAGAGTTAAGAGGAAATAATGCAACTTACCCTTCTGATAGGACCAAAAACTTCAAATTCTCGACGTAGCTTTGATTCACTTGTGTCATAATTCTAAATTTATAAAAGAAAAAAAAAAAAAAGGATTAAAATAAATCTTAAAAGGTTTAGAAGAAAATAAATATTTCCATTTGAATTACACATGATTAAAATGCATAAATTTATGAAATATTGAGTCATGTTGGGCGGGGGAAAAAAAAATTTCATTTAGCACAAAAATAATTTCTAAACATGCTTCAAAAAAGCAAGTGAGAGTTGAGGTCAGCTCTGATTAAAAAGTATTTCAGATAAACAAATCTACAACCAGAAAAAGACTTTAGTATGTAATACATTTTTATAAGATTGTTCTCTTGTTATACATCTAGAATATGAGAAAAAAATGGAAAAGTTAGACATGTAGCAAAATTAGATTTCCTGGGTACCCCACAAGTACGGACTTGTACCAGACTAAGCTATATAATAAATAACTAGTATACCTTATTGTGATGTGAGGAGTAACCTTGCTTAATACCAAAGTGAGTATAATTGGGAACCCCAAACTGAACTGTCAAGTAGAGTGAGAGAAAGAGAGAAACACAGATGAAAAGTGAGAGTTCCTTAGCTTTGATTTAGTTTATGATGTCTGAGAGTGTTCTGAATGTTTAGAGCAGTGGGAAGCTAGTTGACTAACATCTTAAAATAAAAGAAAGTTTTAAAGAGGCATATTTAGAATGGTAATCTGTCAGAAGATACAATCTATAAGTTGCTTTCTAAAAGTAGTTAAGTGTAAAAAGAAAACATTGTGTAGATTTGGCCACAGGCTAATAATGTAAAAAGACCAAAGAGTGCTAGCAAGTAAAGCTAAGAAAATATAAGAACCACCACAACAGAGCTATTTCAATTTTCAACTTTTACAGTGAGGTCATATATATATATATATATATATATATATATATATATAATCTGGATTTAATTTAACACTAATTTTTTTTTTTTTTTTTAGATTGGCATGTGTGTGTGTGGGGGGGGGGGGACGGTGTACATTGTCATAAAAAAAAGTTATATACTATTTTATAGTAATGCTCATAAAGCTAACTTAAAAGAAAACCAATGACAATAAGCAAAATAATTCAAAACGTAACTTGTATGTACACATTAAATAGCTTTCAGAATCAATTTGACTAAATGAAAGAATAACATAAAAGATTCTTCTTGCATGAAAAGGAAATCTTCAGTAAGCTTAAAAAAAAAAAAAAAAAAAAAAAAAAAAAAAAAAACACCACTGATACAAGAATATTTTTAATATCTTATTAGTGATTTAAAGGAGATAAAATATATCAGTATCCCCCAGTAAGGATCTGCAGAGTAAATACATCCAAATGAAAACTGTATTGCAATGTAAAATACAAAATGTAACATCAGAGTGCACATATGTGAATGCATACATGCATTATATCATGTTATATTTTACATATGTTGTACAAGCAGTTTATCAATAGCATCATCCACTGCTGCTGCAGCAGCAGCAGCTGCAATAGTAACTACTACTACTTTTCAATCCTATTCTTCTTATGCCACAATATAGTACACTACATGTGATGCCATACAGTAGTAAGATAGCTGGGGATGACATGAAAAACCTCAAATCCAAACTGTTTAGCCAAGCAGAAAGTGTACACACATTTGCTGCTATTACTTGACAGTGAGTAACAGAAGCGTCATTCCCCTCCCCATTATTTTACAACTGCAGATATTTTCCATAAAGAGTAAAAGCAAAAACTCATACACATAAAGATGATGCTTAAATTAACTTAAAAAACAAATTTGCAGTCAAAAATTAAACAGCAAAAATTAAATAGCATAACAAATTCATTAATCACTCTTATCACTTTCACATGAACATAGGCACATGTGGATATCTTACCTGTGGATTAAAAGGGCATACAACCAAGTGTTTTAATCATTACAAAACGGCTAAAGTTTTTTAATGGAGATACAAAATACAAGGAAAACCGATTTAGGAGTAACATAAGCACCAGTGTTTTGTTTTTGTTTTATTTCCTATTTATTTAAAAAAAAAAAAGAAAAAAAAGAAAAAAAAGAAAAGAAAAAAAAAGAAAGTACAATGGATAGATGTCTCTGAACAACAGAACAGATGGTTGAGTCAAACCAAGCCAATGCTAGGAAGGTAGCACTTCAACAAAGGACACTAACTAGATGCTTGATCAGACCATTCAATTGTGTGTCTAAAATAAAAAAAAAAAGAAAAAAAATGCAGTCATGTGAAAAATATCTATATTCCAATTATATCAATTAGCCATGTAATCTTCAGTACCACCTCATCCTCACACAAATATCCCCCCCTTCCTGGCCAAAAACTTCTCCCCCTTCATGAGATTCAGAACATCCTTCTTTTCTTTTAATTTTTTTTATTAGACATTTAACTTCTTCATCTTTATGTACTTGCATAAAAATTTCTAGTGAATTGGTTTGGGAGAACTGGCTTGTGTCAATACACTGAGCTCTGCCATTGACTTCAAATGCAAACCACCACAACCAACAAATACTACCAGGATTTAGCAATGAGGTGATGGCGACCGCAACCCCACTACTGCAACACACTGTACAGATAGACCAGTGCTACTAGCACTATGATTCCCTACAGTCATACAGGGGTAGGTGATATTTTTTCTCCCACTTTTTTTATCCCCCTTACCTAGATAAACTGACCTGAATTTTTAAAATTTTTCTCACCTTTATATACATGTTTTTTTTTTCCTCAATAAAAAATATTTAAAAAAAGAAAAAAAAGTGGATTGTAACCCAGTTACCATGCCAACCAACAAAAGTGATTGATATCCTCCAGACAATGAATGAAAACTACACCAGTCATGCGCATGTGTGATCTAATATCAATTTAATTGTTAAGACATGTTGGAACTTTATAATAAACCAGAGAAAAGGAATAGCAACAAAAAGGTAACAAATTCAAGATTAATCTGTTATTGGTTCCATCTAAGCCAGTGGGTCATTTATTTCCAACTGTATTTTTGACAACTATCTAGCTAAAAAGGTAGAGATAGTACCTATAACCAGTCAAGTTAATTTTGTTATTTTCACATAAGCAATTCTAGTGAATTGCATAGCAACCTGTCAGTTTTTCTATCTAAAACCTACAACTAATTTACATGGTCAAAATGTGACAAGCAACCTGAATGTCAACTTCAACCAGTATTCCATATCACATAAACTGGGTTTGAAACCCAATAATATGAAGGATTTACAACATGACAATAAAAATCAAAGATACAGAGCGAAAAAAAGAAAAAAGATTGTACCCTTTTAAAACATATGCATGAGAGAACCAGAATAACATTCATTAACAACAAGAACTGAAGCAAAGGTAGAATTTACAAATTCACAATACTTCTTGTATACTGGATCAAAACTTCACAAGAAAGGTAATATCCTCATTTAAAAAAAAAAAAAAAAAAAAAAAAAAAAAAAAAAAAAAAAAAAAACAAAAAAAAAAGGAAAAAAAAGACAAAGACAAAAAAAAACAACAAACAAAAACATGAAAACAAAAGCCTAACAACTTTTTTTTTTTTTATTTTGAACTGGAAGAAAAAGAAAAGAAAAATTAAATTTACATTTAACCAAAATTTTTCACAGTACAACTTTGTGCAAGTGGAGTACAATAAAATTTGACAAAGGATTTATCAGTAGAAACCAAAGCCAAAGGGATTTGTACCCAGTGAGAAAATTCTACACACACACACACACACACAAAAGAAAAAAAGAAAAGAAAAAAGAAAAAGAAAATAACCTACATATACAATTTTTATAAAAAAGAAAAAAGTAAAAAGAAGTAAAAAGAAAAGAAAAAGAAGGAAAAAATAAAGAAAAATCCTTCAACAATCCAAATTTTTAATTTTCCACAAATTATACAATACAGAATACAAATACACATCTTATATTTTGGATTTTGTATGCTTAATAAAAATGTGAAACTTCTACTTTGTTAAACTTCTTATTAAAAGATGATTTAACAATCAGAAAAAAAATGAGAGAGGATGAAAGAAATGTAATTAAATATCAGTGCAAAAGAAACAAACGAGTATATAATACAAGAGCATGTGAAATAAATACAGACTAGCAGTATGGAGAACCAATACTGTAATTGCAGTTCTAAAAAATCTAACTTTAAATATTTATAAACAAAGCAATAAAATACCATTTTAAGCCACAAGAAATTACACATCTTAAGTGCTCAAGCCAATAAAATGTCATGTAAAAATGTGTTTTAATATTCTATTGAGAATGTATATTTTTAAGGAGAAAAATGATTTTTCTCAATTTCACTTAACCTCTATTTTTATTCCATTCACAAACATAAAATGGAATCTTTACATTAAGAATATACAATAAACTTTTCACAGAAATAAATATTACAATTATCAAATTTAATAAGGCACCTATAGATAATGGTCTTAGCACAATAAAAATATAACCAGGAATTAGAAGTACTTACAAGCTGATATCACTACCAAAACACAAACCGTGTGTGTTGGCTTCAGTAAGGATTGCTAGGTGATTAACTGACCACTTGAATGGAAACAACAATAATAAAGCTACTGTATATGATGGCAGATAACTACACTGAAAAAAATTCTTCTGGTTTTATCTAGTGTTATTTGGTATTCTGATGTTTACCCAGCTGTTGTAGACTACCAGTACTTGCATGCTTCATAAATCCACATTACTGCAACATTAAATGTAATTAGTGTGTGTGTGTGTGGGAAAAAAAACAAACAAAAAAAACAAAACATTTTCATTTAAAACAAAAATGCATGTTTGTACATGATATCTGAACTAAAATAAATGAACAAAATTTATTTTGTTTCTCAACATCAATACTGATCATTTCAAAATCAGCAATATAAAGATTATGCCATAATCAAAACAGGTTATAATTAGAAAACATGTATATGTATAGTTAATTACAAATTGAAAAAGTAAAATTCACTTAATAACAAACAACAATTTTTTAAGCAGAATAACATGAATCCACATGTAGATACAGTTAACCACTAATACAAACTCCCAAATCTTGTCAAAGGTCTTAAACTGATTTTTTGTCATTGTTTTTAACTTATTATAATACAAAACAGCCACGATCTTATAAATGAAACTTATTTTTATAAGACAATAACACGTTTATGCAGAATAATTAATACAAAGTCAGAATAGAAGAAATATTACAGAAAAAATTAAGCTCTTTTAATTGTATATTAACAGTGAAAACAAAATTTAGCTTATTACTTTTTTTTTTTTTTTTTTAGTTATTTTGATAAGTCTTTTTAAAATGAAAAAATAGGGGGTAATACAACTCTTTTATAGCATAGGAAACACACATGCAAACACACATACTAATAATTTGTAAAAGTTCAGAAAAAATAGTTGCTTAAGTCAAAAGCTAGAAACATAATTTATGTGAGGTGTGTGAAGTGGAACAATAACTGCTGGGCTTGCATTTAAGTGACAGGGTACTCCAAGGATTTTAGCAGTATTAAAATTTAAGTAATTTCTATAAATGGTTGATACTATGTAACAATCCTAGTATAAAAAGCAGATGGCATTATTTTTGAATGTATTCACTCTTAAGATGTTTCCTAAAAAAAAAAAAAAAAAAGCTTTTCACTGTTATGACATTTTTTTTATTACTTCAATTTTAATGCGCACCTGTAATTAAGTAGACACTGTTAAAAAAGAAAAGTGTTTATTTTCTCACGATGCACATTTAAAATAAAGACCATATAAAAAAGTCTACTCAAATGCTGGAATCCACTAAAGATAACATGTGAAGTAACAAAAAATGTTATGACTAAGTGTATAATAAGACAATCACACTTCTGGAATTACCTGTCAAAAGTGACAGTATTATATGTTTCATTTCTCTGTTGAATATTTAAAAGTCTTCATCACATCATATTTTCTGAGCTTCACTTTCTTAAACTCTACTTCAACTAATTTTTCATGATAATAGTGCTGGATAATAGAGCTATTAAAATGTAATAAAAACAGATGTTTAGCTTGTGTTTTTTAAGGTATTTAATTCAATGTTATTTAAGATAGACAAGACTCATTGAAATAATCACAAACCTTAAAAATAAAAATCTATTTCAAAGTTAATTTCATCCAGATAATTCAATGTTTTATTGGCATATTTGTAGGTTGTTTGACTGTTTAACACTACATTGTAGATTTTGTTTAATTTTACATATCAATTTTAGCAAAGCAAAAATAACAAATTCTTTTATTTTTTTTTTTTCAGTCAGCCATTAAATATTTTAGTTTCCTTTTCTTACAAATGTTTCCACAAGTTAATCTACAGTTTGTCTCCCTGCTACAAGTTGATCTAGTACTCAAGTTTTACATGGCAATCTTTGTTGAATTATTTAATGTTGAATTTTGTACAAGGTAATCAGCAAGGACTGAGCTTATTATTCAGTAAAAAGTAGTCATGTTGGTCATAACCCAATGCAGAAGTACTTAAAATACTCATAGGTTCAATATGTTAGTACAGTTCATCTAGAAAAAGACAGTATGGAAAGATTACATTTTGAATTTGATAAAATTATTTTAAATTTACTCAAGCAAAAATATTAAATCAATAAGGAAAGTACATTGCTTAAAATATGTTTTCAATAGTTAACTGAAATTTTGAAACTATTCCAATGAAGGTTTCAATGAAATTCATTTTTGTAATTACAATTTCTCTAAAATTATTTTGTCTTCTCTTGACTGAATTGCTAAACCAATATAAAAAGTATAATCTCAGTTCTACATATAATTTTAAAAAATAACTAATTACCTCTGAAATATAAAACAATGATCTATGTTCAGCAAAAAAATGCAAACAATAAAATAAATGACACATTAATAAAAGACAAAAACTCCGACCTCATTAAATTGCATAAAATTTAACATTCTGTAAGGGAGATAACTTAAGTCGCATGCATAATTACAACTCCTCACCCACCACTTTAAATAAAATAAATTCCTATCAAGCCAGAGAAAAAAAAAAAAATTAAACGTAATTGGTTGATTTAAATTCACAATATTGTAAATAAGAGACAGAACCACCCCCATCCACAATGTGAAGTGGGTTTTGTTTTCCTGAATTTTTCGCCTCTCCCTTTAAGCTTTGAAGATTTTTACATGCACAAATCTAGCATTATTGTACAACTGAATAATCTTTACAATAATGGGTGTATAGGCATAGGTGGTGAGAAGTTCTCAGCTCAATTAAAGACATTTCACGAAATTTTGATGAAAGTTTTATATACACACACAAGTCAATTGCCTGGGAGGTATAAAGATGTAAATTTTATTGTTCGTGTTTGTTGTGTTAAAATTCAATGGGACCAGTTGTGTGCCATACACATTGCAACTGTATTAAGTCACTTCAGCTTTGGGGAAACATTCTGTAAACTAAACACTTTTGATTCTAAGCATAAGCCTTCCCAAAATGTTTCATAGGATTAGCAAGCAATTAATACTAAATTCAAACAGTATGAAGGATATTTAGAATTTTTTAAATCTCGATTATGTGAAATATTTTTCAGAGACATTTTGATATTGACAGAATGTTTAATATTTAGACATGTTTAACTTCAAACAAATTAACCCTAGTAATTTTGTAATGTCTAAGAACCCAAATATTGATAGAGACAATATTTGACAGCTGCAAATTTTCTATGAAAAATTTTACATTTTAAAATAATTTATTTCTTAAAAATGTAAAGTTAAATATATTTCTTCTGAATTTGAAGCACAGGAGAAAAAAAAAAAAAAAAACACACACACACACTCACCTCCCAAAAGCTCTGTAAAGTGAATAATTGTAGCGCTTTTCAATTTAAACAGAATTATTGTAAAGTATTCTAATTTATAGACAAGTATATTAAAACCATTAAACATGTTCACAGAAACAATTTATCTTAAATTTAATTTTTTCATATAAACCAGAAAAATAGAAATTGTATTACACAAGTTCAAAAGTAAAATTTCTATCAGGGATATATCTTTCATGTCACATTACAAAAAATATTTTATATTTCATTTGAAATCACTGATCTGAGAATAAATCTTGCATGTGCGCGCGCACACACACACACACAAAAAAGCCTAGAAATTAAAAATTTTAATCTCCCTTATTTGTCATAAATAATTCACACAAATATTTCTTAATGTTTTGAAAATTATCAGCATTTGGGAGTCTGAAATCAAACCATTTTCTGTCAATTTCAGAGGCATCTAATTATTTTAAACATATTAACCTTTTTACAGAATAAGCAGTGTTCATTTTAGCCATTATATTTTTAGAAATGTCTTTTTAAATTAAAATGACTATGAGCAAGATGAGTTTTTGTTATTTTTTTAAATTATAAAGTACAGTTTGGCACCCTTTTAGATTATTAATGAACAATGGGAATCCGTTATACAAACATTACTTGAATAATTATTACAAATATAAAAAAAAAGTTAATGTCTTTCCTATATAAATTCTTCACTTTCAGATCAAAGTTTCTATTAAAAACAGATGTGGAAATGTCAAATATACTATGTGTGCTTGACATTTTATGACCAGAAGTTTGTAAATGAAATGAACAAAAAGGAAAAATATTTTTAGTTTCAGTCAAATTAAGAAAGTTGGTTAATATTATGAAATATTTTGTCATCTCTCTAAATAAGATAAAATGCTAATTTGTTTATAATGACTGGTTTATCTAGTGTCAAAAAAAAAAAAAAAAAAAAAAAAAAAAATGATGGCAATCTTTAGGTAATTTAAGGCAAAAGAGTTTTCCAATTAAAATTTAGTGACAGATCACACACAAAAATTCAGTTTTGTGGAAGCACGATTTTATTCCACTAATATTTGTTTTTAAGACATAACTTCTTTAGGATAAATTGGTGCCATTTTTTCACAAAGTAATTTACTGAAAAAGTTTATTCTTGCACCTTGCAGTTAATTTTCTGCAAGCCACCTCTTCATATTTGTTGCATGTGCAGTCCTGCTCCACATTTTGTTGATGCTCAGTACTCTCTAAATATCATAATATAAAATTAAGCTAACAATTGGCACATTGCCTTGTTCCCTTGCTATAAATGAACACATTTACAATACATTAAACTAATTTTTAATATATATATATATATATATATATATATATATATGCATAGAGTTTTAATACATGTTCCATTACAATGATCAAGCTTAGTTAATGGAATGAGGAATGAATATGTGTGTGTGAAGTGGGCATATGGTAACAGCATTTGCTAGTATTGAGAGAGAAAGAAAGAGGGAGAGAGAGATTATGTATAGTGTAGCACCAGCTGCTGTGCATAGGTATGTAGATGCAGAGACAAAACGATCAAATCCTTAATGTCTAAAAAAAAAAAAAAAAAAAAAAAAAACTTGGTTTTACACAAACACTTTTATAAGTATTACTAAAATTTAAAAAAAAAAAAAAAAGGGCTTATATTTTAAGCAAAATTAAAGTAAATATGAAGATTATAGAGTATACTTACAATTCTGGCAACAAACAAAGTTTTATAAGGATCAGATGTATTATCCGAATTGTTGTGAGGATCCCCTGGTAAAAGTAAATAGAAAAATTATTCTTCTATATCAGGGTTATAAAAATAAAAGAAATCGTTTTCAAGTTAAGAATTTTAAAAACATCCTTAATTATTTTAAATATCCACTTTCACACTCATAAAGGGAAACAATATGCGCAAATGGCCGCACAAGTTGTCTCCCATGAATACCTTCAAGACGTTCATAAAAAAACAAACTGGGATGCAAATATTATAATAAAAAGAGCTATTTAAAAAAAAAAAATCAATAGCGAAAAAGAACGAATATAGTTGTCTTAATACCAATCTAATGAAGGTTAAAACTATAAAACAAGTCTTATTTTTTAAAACTTTTTTCTCACGACACACTTTAACCCATAGTTAAATTTCAGTGGCATTTAAATTATGACAAAAAAGTAAAAGGAAAGAAAAGTGTATATTTGTGATTTATTTATCAACAACATAATATATTATAATTTGTAATAAAAAATTAAATTTCTTTAAAAAAAATTTTTTTTTAATCTTCACAAGCTCCAATTTTTGACAGGCTTACTCTTAAATCTTCCAAGGATCCTAGCTGTGATCAGTTTTTGCTCTAATCTTTTTCTATTGTAGAAAAGCTTGCTTGACACTTAAAAAAGATTTTGTGGCACACCTACAACTTACCCACAGCATACAAGATTGGTTAAAAAAACAAAAAAAAAACTGATCTAGCCCTTATCCATGTTAATATGCTATTTAAGAAAATTACACAATACATATGGCCTTTAGAGTCATTTCATATTCTTGTCTTTGTACATCTGAAGTTATAATGCAAATCACATAAACCACAATACCTGTTTTGAACAGTTTGTCAAATTTTAAAACACTTAGCAAAAAGATTCAGTCCAATTTTTTTTAGGTAGTTTCAACATGTTTTATTTAAGTTAATGAATTTCTAAAAGTTGCAGTTTGAAGTTATGCAGATTAAACTAATATCAATTTAAGGCCTCTGAAATATAGCAAGAACTTTTTTTCCCCCATAATATACATCAGAATATGGGTAACAGAAAAAATCTAACAAATGAAAATAAAGTTACTGAGTGTGAGAATTTCCACATTCAAAAGAGCTTAAAGTGATCATCAAATGATAAAAAGAGTTGCTGAAAATGTAACCAAGTTGAGAACTAGAAACAAAGGAGAAGGCTTTAAGAACTTGTGTCCTCCAGGGGAATGTAAACTAAAGCAAAGTGTAGTTAAACAACCACTTTTGGACAGGCTGGAATTTAGGGAGTCGAAACAAGGTGTAGAACACTTCACAAATTTGGATCAGTCAAGAAATCCTGTAGGTAAACTCATCTCAGTAAAGCAAATATTTTAAAGCATCAAAACTCGGCCAAAAAATAAATATTAACTTTACTGAAGTAATGTTTGTGGACAAATCTTAGGTGAAACTTGGCAGAACTGATAACTGGGCCAAAGGGAGGATTTTATTTGATTCAGATTGACTGTGGCCAAAAAACAGCAGCAATGAAGTAGCAGTGTGATAATATGAACTGGAATTGTCAATCAAATCATTATTGAATCATTCTAAGTCGATGAAGGTGTTAAAACTTAACAGTGCCAACTACTGATTTCATGGGCAAAAATTTCTTTGAAGGGTACAAGTTCCAGCCTCACAATTTCAAAGTGAAGTGTAAATTTATGTACAATTCTTCTCATGAATCTTTTTGGGAGGAGAGAAGACAATTGAATGGCTACCAACAAATCTGGATTTAAATCTGATCGAAAATCTATGGTCAACAAAATTATATGAAGGTGTCAAACAATGACAGTAAAGCAGATGTATGTGAAGCAATTAAAACCACCATGTTGTGAATTGAACTTGCTGAATGTAAAAAAAATTCAATAGATAATAGATTACTGACTGTTACTGAGAAGACTCACTATATTAAGATGTAAACCTTCAAGATCTATCATATGTTTCTTATTTCTATTATAAATGTTTTATATTATTTTAAGGTAAAAATTTTCTTTAGTTTATTAATTTAATAAATAAAAACCTTATTTTTAATTTTTGACATTAAATTTATTGGACAATTATTTACCATTTTGTTCCACTGTTACCCTCCTTAAATATTTTATTGTTCTCATCAAAGAAAGACTGCTCTAACTGCCTGCCATACAATAATGACAATTTTGCTAAAAACCAGAACAAATGCTCATTAAAAGTTGCACTGTCTGGTAAATATGGCAAATGGGTGAAAAGTTTGCAGCCAAGTTGAAATAATTTTTGTTTGATAACCCAAGAAAGATGATTTAGTTTTTGCATTATCCTAATGATATTTTTTTAACTGATTCTAAACACTTTTTACTGATTGCTGCCTTCAGTTGGTTTAATTGGGAGAACTATTTATTGTTTGAAGCAATTCATTCTCCAGAAAGAGCTTATAGTAAAGGATTTCCTTTCAATCACACAGCAACAACATATCTGGGCTGAAATCAAGCTTTAGTATAGTTGTTAGGCTTAGAATTTGTTGCATTTCATGTTGCTGTAAGCCATCTACCATCCATTAAATAATAATAATAATAATAAGCAGTATTTTTCTTATATGTAAATAGCAAAATGCACAGAGAAGAATAGCTAAGTTTTATTTCTATCACTTATGTAGAAGGCACACATCAAAAGAACCTAGCAAAACCAAGCTAGAGTAATGCTTGATTTAGATATTTTGAACTTAATAGCTATCACCTGTGCCATATAACATTGATTATTCTCACATCTTGATTGATGCTATGAACCCCAATAAGTAATCTCCATCAGTAAACCCTGCAAACTACTTTTCACATTCCTTCTCCATAAACTGCACTAATTTTTTTTCAAATGTCTGATATTTTCTTTTAATACAAATTCCTTAAAAAATAAAACAGCGACAAAATTGTTACCTTTTATTCCATGTTTAATATTAGTATCGAAATATGATCAATTTTACATAATCTTTTAGAAAATGCACATTCGTATGCCAGCTATTATAATACAGTTAAAAGTTCTTATTGAATAAGTTAACCAAAAACTAAATCAATGGCTGTTCATTTCAGCTAAGCCTAATTTCTTTGAACATCGTATATTAGATTATAGGATAAAATTTTGAGCATAAAATAAAACACTGACAAAAATTAATTAAATGTTAAAAGCATTTCACAGTCTGTTAGTGACACTCACTTCCCACAAAGCAACACAGCTGATGGACAAAAATTCCACTAAAAGAGGGCTGGAAAAATGAATGAGTTTTACAGCAGTATAACTTGTTTTAAATTAGTGGTTCTGAAGCATTAATGATTTAATTAAGCTGTTCTTAATGTATAAAAATTATTCAAAAATCATTTTCTATGTCAAGTTTCACAACTAACATTTATCTGGTTAATTTTGAACTAAAACAATGTTCAGTTTTATTGAATAGATATTGATACAGAAACCAACAATATGAAATTTGTATATACTAATATTCATAGCTTCTTCTAATCATAAAATGAGGTTTATCATATCTTCTATACCATTATAAAACACAGCTTTCAAATATTTAAACTTTAAAGCCCACAGCAAACATCATCTTGTATTCTATTTGTTCATTCTATTTGTTATATGTTCACTGCACAATTTTTAGGACAGTGAACATTAAAAGGTTACATATAGTTATTACAATAGCAGACTTTAAAATGGATTAAATCTAATTTCTTCTAACAAAGTTAAGTGTGTTTGTGTGCCAGTTATCAAAGATTTTTTTTAATTTAAAATTTTACAACAGCAAGTTGGTGGTGTAGATTAAACGAGAAAGAGTCATAAAATAAAGAAGTCATTAATTTGAGAGTGAGTTGTAAAATTTGGCTCTTATAAATCATTGTAAGTTAAATTACAAAGAACTATTACATTTTCTTTGATACATTTTTTTTTCCAAATTCTTTTATAGTCTGATTTGAGAAAGTGAACTGCATAAATAAGACTTGTACATTTATTTGCATTATCATCTAAATATAAAAGGAAACTTGAAAATATTCTGAATGTATAAAAAATTATATTTTTAAAAATTTGCAAACATACAGACAATTCATTTAAAGTTAGCTTCCTTAACATAACTATTGACAAAAACCAGTTAAGATTAAAGTCTTAAAAAATATTCTACATTCAAAGTCTGGATATGCTCACTAATAATAAAGCCTTTTTATTTCAGGCTGAAATATTGTGACTGGATTTCAATGTTTTAAATGAAATGTCATCTAAATTTAAATCCTACATTGACTCGTGAAGAGGAATCATTATTTTACATAATTTTATTAGGAAAAAAAAGTATGTTGTATAATACAGAATTTTTTCTTTTAAACTTTTACATTAAATTCCTGTTTACTATTCAAAACTATTGATTCCAAATTAATCAAATTTTTCAATCAATCAAATTGATCTTTTCTGAAATCTATTAAAAAAAATATTATTATAAACTTCACTGAAAATAGAATAGAAAATTCTATTAGTTTAATTCAATGAATATATACAACTGGAAGTTTACACAATTTTGAAGATTGAAACCATAATACTTACATAAAGCTAGATCTTGTTCAAGTTTGTAAGCAATTTGTTCAGCTCGTTCCTTACGCTGCAAAAATAAAATAAGAAAATACGATCACATTCTAAATTCAAATAAAAATTGAATATTTTCATTCATGCCTAAATAAAACTTTAAACAATTTTTAGCTACTTAGAGAAGTGTTACAATAATCTAAGAATAAATACAAAAGAACTTTACCAATTAGGATGTAATAAAAGAAATAACAAATTTTTAAAATATAAAATTTTTTTTAATTTGCATCACATGGACAGCTTTACAAAATCCCAAAGTTTAAACGGGAATAGCTCTTCCATACAATAAAATTGTAAACTACTTCCTGAAAATAATAATTGTTTTTGAATAATTAGATAATTGTAGAAGCTGCATCAGAAGTAAAATAAAGTTATCAACCACTACATATGTAATGAATTCTATTGCCACTAAGTGCACTCACATAGATAGCCTTGTACCAAACTTAGTAAATTCCAGTATATGAATTAACAAATGTATTCATGAGTTATTTCCCTTGAGTTATAAATATTTATATGCTTTTACTCATATCTATTGGAATCACATCGAGAAATAAATTTACAAATAAACAATTACTGAAATATTAAATCCCTTTAATAGGAAACAACGCCAGTTTTCTCATTATTTCGTTCAATTTTTGTACAATCTTAAGAATTAAAGAATTAAATTAAGAATTAAAGAATTTATTTTTAATCCAACATTATTACTACAAACATTTTGTGGATAACTGTGTTTGAAGCAGACGTTCTTTTTTTTTTTTTTTTTTTTTTAATTTATTTTAAACAGTGTGTATTATGTCTATTGGCTTGAAAGACAATGTACACTGTCCTGGGAGAACATTTAAGCTTTTTTGTTTCAAGTTGCCCAGTATCAACCATGAACAATTCACACATTTCTTGAAATCATTTCAATATTAAAAAAAAAAGGATAAATTTGATTTAAAAAAAAAAACTGTTTCTTTTATTAAATGATGCATTCTCAACTATTACCTTTAAATTTTGATTAGAATATCTAACTTATATTTCAATTTTTAGTTCTTATTAATTTAAATTTTCCTGATCTGGCTGTAGATGGAGTTGTGATAAAAAGTATCTAAAAAATTAAATTGAAACTAAAAAAAATGCAATTTGTAGAGCACTTGCTATTCTTTGACAGAAACGATTACAAATAGTTTGCAAATACACACGTCAGTATAATTGAGAATTTAAAAAATTTTTGTAAACTATTTTCTACATATTCAAATTAGATTTTGAGCAAACCAAATTAAGAGAGACTTATTTAGGATTCGTGAAAAACATTCTTTTTTGTATTTCAAGAAATATGTTTAAATTTTACATTACCAAGTTAATTTGTTCCAGCTCCAATTTTTTTTTTAAGGTGGGGAAAATTCCATGACAAATCTTTGCATATTTAATCATACACAGTTTGAAACAGATTTATGCAACTTATATAAATATATTAAATATATATATTTAAAAAAAAAAAAAAAAAAAAACATAACTTTTTATAAATTCTTGAAATATTCTTAAAAATCTAATTTTTCTTACTCATTCTTATAGACAATTATTTTAACCTTAAGATTTTTTTCTCTATGGAAAAAGTAACTTGAAGCTATATAGTAACAATTATATTGTGACCCTTACTAAAAATTCCAGCTTTAATTACCATTTGGTAAGAACTTTCCCATCCAAAGAGTATCATTAACTGATCTACAGATATGTAGGGTAAAATGTAACAGTATAATTAATGCATTATAAATATTTATGTCTCTTTCATATATTAAACACTATAAATTGAACTTTTAATCTCTTGACGTTAATTTTTACCTTTCTCTCTTTTCTTTCTTCTTTTGTTTCAATTCTTGTAGGTGGAGGGGTATCTTTTGGATTCTGTAAAGAGAAATAATTATCAATAAAAAATAATAAAAAAAAAACAAACTTTGGAATATTTTCAAATTAGAAATATCCAACCTGAGAATTCAGACAAACTAAAAATGCATCACCAGAGTTACACAAAATTATACATAATTTTGGGGCATAGTAGGAATAGATGCTTGCTAACTAAATTAAAAGATTTAAATAATAAAAATATTTTGCCTAAATCTGAAAATGCTGATGTGAAATTTTACTTAATTAAAAAACAATTTACACAACAGGAACACTAATCAGTGTTTTATTAGATATAAAGAAAGCATAGTTGAGGAAAGAAGTTTCAAAACCATTTTAAATAAATTTACAATGTCTAAACCTTTTTTTGTAGAAAACAAAAATATGAAAAAGCAAAGTAAATTCCAAGAGATTTATATATATATATATATATATATATAAAAGATGATGCAAATGTTTCCAGCAATTTTTGGCAGAATCTTTTATTCAAAATATATTCCCTGGTTTTCTTTACATTATTTTCCATATAAATTGTGCATTCTATCATAAAGGAAGATTTTTGTTTTGATTTAAGGAATATTTTCTTTCATATCCCGAACTTGTCAGTAGAACTGCTGGCTAACCAAGGAATGTTGCATAAAATGTAACAAGTAATCACTTAAAAGTAATAGCTTTGGAGAACATGCTATATGGTGAATTGACTTCATTTCAATGACTATTTTCTGTTTCATATTTGCAAGATGAGGATAAATCTTGTCAGGTAACAAAATCACCAATTGATTTTCTTTGACAGAAAATAAAACCTTTTCTCTTCAAATGAACTCATTTTGACAAGGTGCAATAACAGTTGGTCCAAGTTCCAGCAAGTTGTAATGAAGAATTCTCTTAGAATCTCACAAAAAACATTTGTCTAAAATAGATTCAATTTAGGTTAAGTCGTTAAAAACCATTTTTGAGTTTTGTTTAACAGCATATCAACCTCTGTGGGTTATTTATTTAATGCCAAAAAGGTGGGGTTTTAAGGTACTTTTTTTAAATGTTCAATTATAGTGAGAAGATTGATTTAATCAGATTTGAAAGAAATTTTTTTGTGTTTATTCTTTTTTATTTCAGAAAAGAAAATTGAAAATGTCTTCTAGTTTTGTATTCAAAAATGTTTTGTTGAGAATAATTTTTTCCTTCAAAAGTGTTATGGTAATAATTTTTCTTCAAAAATGTGCTGTTGGTACTATTTTTCTATTAAAAAAAAAAAAAAAAATGTATATTTTTCTATAAAAGTCTATTTTAATATATATATTTCTACAAAAGTGTAGTTTTATATTTCCATAGTGTTTTGACCCCAGTTTAGGGGTTAACTATTTGCCCATAGCTGGAACCATAACAGGTGCTACCACTCCCGGTCAGGGTGGACTTGGGAACAACAGCAATTAAGAGATGGTTCCATGCTCCTCACAACCTCCCAATCAGAAGCCTTGCTGCCAGATGCAGTTTACCATCATACCCAGGAACAAAAACCATTTTTAATGTAGCCATAATTTTCTTTGTTTTAGATTCTAAGGAATCCTTTTTTCATTGGTAATATCTAAAATTTTTTTTTGTCTTATGAAAAATCTTTAAGTATCATTTTAAGTTCCTTTCTATAAATGTCAAGTGGAACCTATTTTCTCCAGACCTGTAAACAATGTACTACAGCTAGCAGATTCACTTTTGTTTTTTGGCAATGTTCATGCTGCCATTTCCTTCAAAAGATCCCACAATTCATTAGTTTTTAACTTTTGAAGTTTTCAGCATTCTTTCATTACATCATTCTTTCTTTTTGAACTTCACAAGCCATTCCCAATATGTTCTGCATCATTTTCAATTAATTCATTGCTACACTACCATTGCACTCCCCCACTCAACCTGAATTAAACACTAGTGTATATATACACACACACACACACAAATACTATGTAAAGATCACAAAACATATTAGGATTATAGACAGCAGTATTTCTCAATTATATAAGATCATTAAAAATAAAGCAACAGCAGAAAATATAAATTGCACAATACATACAAAACATAATCCAGAATCTTATGGCACTATCAACATTCAAGAGAATGCAGCACTTACATTATAATTTTATTTTATTAAAAATTCATTTCACCACAAGCAAGGCAGTCTCACCACCACTGGTGCAAGGGGGTTAAGTAGGAGGAAAATGATAAGAGGGACAGGTTATAAGTGTCAGAAAGTGGGTAAGAGAAGGATGAGAATAATTTAAGAGGACTGTTTTTTTTATGTACAAACAAGGATTTTCAAACTAATGGCCTTTTAATGAGCACAAGTTTGAAAAGATAAGGAAGCAAGCTTATTCTTTATTTCTGATCCATAATAGTTATCAGATAAATGTAAAAATAACCAGGACATTTTAGTAAAAAGCAACAAGATGAGAAAGAATGCTAATAAAAAATTAATGACAATAATTAAGAAATTAATAAGAAATTTGCAAAGCAGATAAAATTTTTTTCTCACTTTAGTAACAAAATCTCCAAGTTATATTTGAAAATTAGATTGTTCATAATAAAGAGATTCAAAATTCATAAAATTCAACTTTCCATTATTAGGTTGTAGTATTAAATTTAGCAATATTTTATAGCCTATTTGCAAGCTATAAACAAAGTGAGAAGGTAAGGGTGTAATCAGCAATGGAAATTTAGATTCATTTTAAAAGTTCCTTATATTTTCACCACCTACTTCATCCTTTAATTAAAAGACATTCATACATTTTGATGCTATTCAATAAAGATATGATTGTTGATGTAGATTTTACAAGTAGATGAGCAACACTTTGTAAAATTTTTGAAATTAGATAAAAAAACAAAACAATGCATACTTTAAAAGCAAAAACTACAGCTTGCATCTTTAAAATATAATTTCATAACAGAGAATGTTTTCAATGTACAAAGTAAATCGTCTGTTGCTTAAAAGTCAAGATAAAAAGTTTCAGAGATAAAATACTAATGCATTGAAAGATGCTAATCTGAATTTCAAATTGATCTGTATGATTAGAAGAGTCAATCAAGAGCCTTGCTAGGATACCTATGCCACTGGCATTCAACTCGAATGAATGGCTCCATAACTACCGCTACTAACACACCTGTAGCAGATGTACACCACATGTGACCAGTAGATGATAGCATTCTTATTAACACCTGGACTAGTGAAGCAGCAACTGTACAAACAGGTCTGTAGAAGTCCTATGTATTTTGTTGGTTTCTTTTTTAGAACTTTGGATGGAACAATTTTAGTAAACATGCATACTTATAGAAACATGCATACTTATAGAATAACCAGTGCTCGGTGTTATATTGAACAGGTGCGATTTTTCATCTAATCTTTGAAAAGTAACTGATAAAATAACTTTTTTCTTTTCTTTTAAACTAGAAACTCTAATGTGTGCGACAAATTTCGACATTAATTTAAAATCATTTGTAATAATTATCACCTACTATATGACCTGTTCTTAAAATATTTTTCTTTTTCTTTTGCTTTGTGTCTATTGCTTAGCACAAAGATTTGGATGCAGTCGAGTCACAGCGTCAAGAAAGACTACAAGCAGCACGACGGATTCGTCGGAGCAAGTCTTATCAGAGTCAAAAATCATATTCTTCTGACTCTAAGGGAGATTCATCACCCAGCACATCATGTCTTCCAAGTTGTTTCAGTATGCCGAGATCAGATAAAGATTCCAGACACGACGATCAGTTCGTATCCAGTTTTTCTTTTCCTGATTCTAACCTGAGCGCCGAACTATCACCGAGAGACAGTGATAAACACAAAGAATGGGAAGAGACGTTAAAAGGATATGCAGACGATTGTCCTGTTGATAATAAGGACGATGCCACGGCCCCATTGCTCAAATCAAAAGACTTTTATAAAGAAAGGTAAGTTATGCCACTTTCTTTAAGCAGAAAACTACTTAAATGTTTCGAGGTTAAATTGTCAGTCTTGTATTTTACGGTAGTTAAAGTTATTTAGAAAGTCAAGTCTTAAATTAATTATAAAGTTTACTTGTATTATTATTATTATTATGACTAAAAAAAAAAAAAAAAAAAGCGGTAAATGTATACTTTTAGTTTTTATCTTTATTTGTCTGTCTTACTCATCTTATTCCATATGCCATAAAGTGCTGCTGCTGCTAGTTATCCCTACTGTTCATAGTTATTACCTTCTTTACCCTCAATCTGTCTCTAAAACACGTGTACACGCGCTTGTTCTACTTTCAAATGTGCACCACGTGTTAACAAGCCAAGAACATCTATTGTATTTCGAAACAATTAACGGATCGATATCGATAATCAAAGGCGATCATCAATATCATTAATAAAATAATTTTAAGCGAAAACGTCTGTTTGAGGAATAACAAAATGTTTACCTTATTAAAAAGTAAACAAAATCAATGATTCGATAACTCCAACAGCCTTAAGTTCAGAAAAAGAACTAAAACGTTCATGCACATATAATCCAGGCCAAAATGTCCAAATTATTTGATATTTCAATGTTAGAATAAATAACTAGTGATATTTGTCGGCTAGAATATTACTACATTTTCTTTAAAATTAGTCACCTTATTACTCAAACATCCTTTCAATTTTTAGATCATTAGCTTTTGTAACGTTTTAATAATTTAGTAAAAACATAAAGAGGATTCGGAGCTGACAGAAATGAATAATAGTGTAATTCTAACCGTGTAGATCATCAGAACTACTACTTGAACACATTCCTAATATTATTATGCATCATGGATTTGACATTTTGTGTCAAATAACTAAGTGGGTTTTCTTCTTAACAATTTTAGTTTTAGAATCAACAGGCATGATAGAAGTAAGGAGATGACAAGACATTCTTACACTACACAGTATTACTATTCTCAAGGGATAATACTAGGGACTGATGATAGGGATCATTGCAAAACTAAGCTAGGTGTGCTTAAAGTCAATGGCCACCACTACTAACAACAACAAACTAACTAGGAGGAAGCAGAGGACGAGAACAACAGCGACACTACTACCGCAACCACAACTATCATTATTACTATTACCTCAACTACATCTATTACCACTACTACTGTTGTATTGGCTTATAGTAGTTGTGGACGTGCATCATAGTGACGATTGACAAACGCCAAGGAGAAAGGACAGACGTTACAAGGGCGGGGTAGGAGATCCAACGAATACCAACACCAGGAAATAATACAAAATATATATACGTATACAAAGAAAGATAAAATTAAACAGATCTTAATGACCAGAGGAATAAATCCATCCACTGCTACTAATGTAGTGTGGGTCAGGGAACCCGTATATTCCACACAACAATAGTAGTAGTGGATGTTGGGAAAGAATCAACTGTGATCACGAATTCAAAAATTCATTAAAATGAGAAATAGGTAACAAGACAATGGTTATACACAAATATAGTCGTTACCCCCAAAAAACGACGACTATGACACAAACACACACTCGTTGTCATCATTTCGTAAACACCGCCAGCATCATTTTCTTTAAGCCTGGAGGCAAAAATAATCTGACAACGTAAAATCGACTGCCAAATTTATGGTAGAGAGTTTTTTACCACACCATCTACATGCAACCTGGATTTATTCACCAATCCATCCCTGGACTATATCATTCTTGTACCAGAAATCAATCAAAATCTAAAAATGTCGTACTACAGGTGATGGTATTATTATTATTATTAGTAGTTGTACTACTTGTTACTTTAGCGACCAGCATAACTCGGCTAAGTACAATAACAACTACTATTATTGCCAATATAACAACAGCTGTTGTTACCGTCTCAGATACGGTAACAATGGCGATCAAGACAACAATAATGACCAACAAATCCCTGTTGTTGATGTGAAAATCGTCACAGCAGCTAAAATCAAAACAAGAATCCAGATACTCGGCAGCGACATTTCAAAGTCTACGAAAGCATGGCCACTCTGGTATCTGCCATATTGGAAACACTGTAAGTTTCACAAATGCTTTGATCTTTAAAATGCGTGTGTGCATTGTGCATGTTCTCTTCAGAGAATCAATAGCATATTCCTAGTCACTGCAGCTCGTAATTAAACACTAGGAAATAATTTAATGTAAGTAGATATGGACTAGCGCCAATCTACGAAAGCATGGAGACATTCATATTGTCCGCCATTTTGATAATCTGTTTAACTGGAAAACGGTTTCAAGTATTTCCTAAATTTTGAGGTAAACATTACATCCCACTTCGAGATTGCCATTGAAACAATAAATCGGACTAATAGGAAGATTAAATAAAATGTTTTTAAGATGAAGATTAAAACGGGAATAGGTAAGTTGAGCAAAAAGAGCAAAAGAATCATGCCGGGGCATTAGGGAAAAAAAGCAAAAAATAACAGAAAAAGTTCATCACATTTTTACAGAAGAATCTTATATAGATGTGTGTCTTGTTTTACCTCGAATTCCTTGAAGAACTGCGCAACTCCAGTGTAGGGCACTCTCTTCTTTTCATGACTGAGTTTGTCGACTGGAGGGTAATAGGGAATAGGGTCTCGGGCGGCGAACAAAGCCAACAGATTCGGTGGCAAAAATTGTGTCATTTTTTTTTAACACGAGGGCCGTAATTTCTAGGTTAGGCTTTTTTTTCATTCGAGATTCCCTATTTAGACTTTATCTGTTTTCATACATTCGGATAGATGTACTATTACATAAGTCTTTCTTTTTTCTGGATAAAAATGTATACGAAGTGACAGACACGCGCGATCGTATTTCTCTTACTTTTTTCTTTGTATGTTCCTCGTTCTCTTCGGAAAAATGTCACAAGTAACACATACAGTACCGACCAAGCTCCAAATGAAGTATAAAACAAACTAAAAATAATTAGTTTACTGTAGCGTTAACAAGATAGAGACAATTGTATACGTATTTCTCTATCGGGCAGCAAGATTGAGTCTACTTAGGTACCTAGCACCGACGTAGTAGTAGTAGTGATAATAATGGCGTGTGGCACATGCTCACTTAGTACATCCTTTCTGGCTGCTGCTGCTACTTCCTCTTTATTTCCCATGTGTCTTTTATCACTGCCTATTGTTTCGCTGCCTCTCTGTTTCTTAACTGTCTATCTATTTACTACTCTGTATGCAAGTAAATGGCGAGCAAGAGCGAGTGGAAAAGAGTCGAACAATCTCTTTAAAAATCACTATCAGTCAGCTTTCCTTTTTATTTCTCTTCTCTTCCTTATTAAACACACGGACACAGTTAAATCTATGGACAAGAAGCAGCCCTATCAGCTTTTTACTATTTTCATGTCCACCTATGTCAGTCTGTTTCAATATTGCAATACTGTCTTTTAGTCCTCTTTCTCTCTCACACGATGTTTTTCTCGCGCTCCATAAATGTGGCCTTGGATCGGACTGAACTAAATTTATTATCACTTACTTCCACCACAACTAAATTTCTTATTTGTTTGTCAACCTGTAGTTGTCCTGACTAGAAGCGTGTGTGTGTGTGCTTTTTTCTTCTTTCTTTCTTTTCTTCTCTTTCATCACAGACTCATAAAATTCTTTGGGGCCTTTTTGCTTATGTCCTTTTTATGTAACCATCGAACAGAATCCTCCTTTTCTAATATGTTCCTTATTTCAGTAACTAATTGTTAGTTGTAGTTCTAACTGGCCACAAAATATCAGCATGTGAAATGTGAATCAAAAAATGTCAAGCAAATTAAATGCTATCGTCATCATAATCATTAGATGATGTATGAATTGATATTGTATCGACTTTTAATTTTTTCATAAATTGTTGTACTGTTTTGTTTTTTTTTGTTTTTTTTTTTACATGTGACTAGTCACTAAGTCTCTAATCAAAACCATGATGATGGTGTAGCACCTACCGAATTTAAGTGCAAATTGATAGATGAGCAACCACTTGTGATGAAAATAAAAACTTGGTTACGTCCGACACAAGGCTATATTAATGGAGCAATAGAAAATCCGTCCTTAATATGATTTGTAGCAGAGAAATAAAAGTAAAGTAGGGACGAGTTGCTTTCTTTTTAAAACTAAGTGTTTCACTGTTTTTTAATGTTATTGTCACATTATTGTCACTGAAACAAAACAAAAAATTAGTTTTCTATTCTTTGTTTAATAACATTGTTCATGTTTTATTTAATTAATTTTATTTTACCGCCTTCAATATGAATAAAAATATTTGTTGTATAAAAAACGCAAGATTGTTAAGGTTCTTGTTATTAATTTACTGCCGTAGAAGAATTTTGATCTCATCATCAGTGGCACCGGCTTTCTTCATTGCAGTCACTTTGACGGCTATATCAGGTTATCAACAATTTCTTTGGCTAGAGTGTGTCAATATTATTTTCTGCTTATTTTTCAAAAATGATTTTCTTATTTATTTTGCGTGTGTGTACTGCACAAGGATTTGATTTAATTAATTTTTTTTATTTAAATTGCCATTTTTCTTTTAGCAATGAGACCTAATCGTGACTATGCTAGGCGCTAAACCTTGTTGTAACGCAACAAAACTAGTAGCAACAACAGTGGTAATCATTGTAATAGAGACGATAGTAAAAGTAGTAGCAGTGGTAAGAACAGCAGCAGCAGCTGTCGTAGTATCTCTCGTAGTTGTAATAACGCGGGTGCGCATACATACACACACAAACTCATAAATAATTTCTACTACTGCATACTTGTTGGTTTCCTAGCGAGACTTTAATCTACTACACTTGGCTCACATTAACTCTGTGTTTATCAGTTACACTCCCTTTTAGTTTTTTCTTTCTTTTTTTTTCTTTTCAAAAAATCCCAACCGATAAAAAGAAAGACAAAGACATTTTTTGATTTTTAGTAGGCCTAAATTATTTTTTTTATCTTAAAAATGAATATTAAAGACAGTAAAAAAAAAGAAAAGAAAGAGACTGTATTCTACATTTTTCTTGGGTGGATGTGATTTTTAGCCTTTTTATGGGAAACTGACTTCATCGATGCAGCAACAGCAGCAACATAGCCCTACTTGACGGGGATGAGGTAAGGAAGAACAGCTAACTGAAAGAATAACCTTTCACCAATAAGCACACACATATGTGTTGTAAGAGTTTGTGTGTGTGTGTACTGCACACATTCACACACACTTGTTGTCATCAGTGCACCGCTATTATTCTTCATAAATATTTTTCTTTTTAAATGAAACATGCCAATTTAGAAAATAATGTTGATAAAGTTACAAAGTAGGATCAAATTCAAAATTATCATTTTAAAAAAACTTGAATGAAATTTTAAAAATAGCGAAAATATTAAAAATTAAAACTTTAATTAAATCTTATTAAAATTAAAAATATGTTTCGTTCATTTTCTGTGTTCTAATATTTGATATCGTTTAAAAATAATCCTTTTATTTTTGTGTTTGTACCTTTTAAGTTAACTGAAAATGCATTTGTTTCAATCTGACATTTTTTCACATTCAATAAAGGATCTAAATGCAATCCTCAATAAAAGGTTCACTGTTAAAAATTAAAACATTTGGCATAAAAAAGGTTATTTTACTAGACCTGCTACGGATTTAAAGTTTTCTTTTTCCTTTTTTAACGGATAAAAAGTTTTTTGTTTTTTTTGTTTTTAAGGCAGTCACTTATTATTGTTTTTTTTTTTTTTAACTTTCTTTTAACTTTGAATTTGGATAGATAACAAAACTGAAGCTGGTGCAGATTATTAATGAGATGAGAGGAAATTGATAAAGAAACGATACATTTAACATCCATCATCATCCAGTCTATTTTGTAATCGACGTCATTAAAGTAATTTTATTGAGTCTTTAAGTAATTATTACGAGATGCATCGTACAATCCCAATAAATTTAAATTAACTTACTTCTTTTTTTGTGTGCGTGAGGTAACAAAACATTTGTGAAACTCAATTAAAATCTTCAGTTTTTTATTTATTTATTATTGGTTGAGGAGAGCACTAGTTTTTTAGTATGTTCTAAAAACATCTATTGCTTTTTAAATTTTACATTCATTTTCAGTTTAGTTTCAGAGAGATTAAACGTCGTTAACGAATATAATCTCTCTGAAACTAAAATTATTAATTTTAATAAAATTAAAAAGTAGATAGTGATTGCAATTGTAAGCTTTGATCTTTTCTTTATTCTTTTTAGTTTAGCCACTATAAACCTTTATTTATTTATTTATTTATTTATTTATTTTTTGTAATATTTAGTTGCGTTCCAAACAAAAAAGAAAAGTGGGTAGTTGTTTCATATGTGATACATAACTTAAATTTAATTTAAATGACAAAATTAAATTTGTTGGAAAGCTGTAAAAACAAATCTATTTTTAAATCTAATAATAAAATTAAAATGAATTAAATTATGTTTGGTTAAGATCTGTTTTGATTTTTTATATTGTGATTGTTTTGGTGAGTATAAAAAAGCAGACGACAACCATTTCTCTTCCTTCCCTCTTTATAATTCACATCTTTTTGTACAGCTTATCCGACTGAAATGGCATCGTCATCTACGCCTTTTGTACAAGGCACCCTCCCAGTATATTTGTTGTTGACCACTTTAAGACTGACGTGCACATACGTTTTCTTTATTTCTATTTCTTTTTATTTTATCTACTTTGTCACCAGCAAAAATAGGAAATTAAGAAGAATCACCCTACCTATGCACGTGTTTTTTTTTGTTTTTTGTTTTTTCGTTGTAAAAATTCACGCAATAATCCAACAAAAATTATTCTTTTGTTAACAGTAACACATTTATTAAAATATTCGCTTCTGGCATATATGATATTTCAAATTTGTTTTTTTAGTTTATGCGATATCCAACCCTACAAAATACACCAACCTTATTTTTGGTAAACTCTAACATTTTTTTTTTTTAAGTAAAAAAATAAGAAGATTCACTTCGTAACATTAGAAAAAAATTACGTCTCTGGTATGTCATCATATCTACACATAATTTTTTTTTTCAAAATTCCTATCACCACAGTTTAATTTGTATATGACTTTATTAAATTTAAAAACGGTTGATGCTTGTGATGAGGTGATCAGTCCCATCCAGTTAAATTTTATTACTGGGTGAGTAAAAAGCTTGTGGTTACAGCCGCTTTACGTCCCTCTTTTTCTTTAACACTTATTCCAGAATAAAAAGAGTGAAAGTCTCTATCTGTCTCTTCTTTTCTGGGTACTTGCCACAATTTTGTTTAGCAACCTCATCCCCGTGTCCAATAGAGATTTGTTACTTAGTGAGTTCGATCCTCCTTTGGTGCACCACGATAGCTTGCGCATCCAGTCAGTCTGCACACCTACTTCGTGGCTGAGGTAGTTGTGCTTACTTCTCATTGATGCCATTCTCTACTAGTCAGCACTGAGTCTTGGTGTAAAAACCAAGATTGCGAATGCTGATTTTTAAGACCGGCAGACCCTTCTTTTTCCTACATAGAAGATTGACATCAGTAAACAATCTTCCTGCGTTGCGTTTCCCCCACTCTTCTTTGTGATGAACTGAGCTAAGCTTATTACTCCTTCATCACAGTACTTGTAAAATCCCAAATTCCAGAATTAACTACTTTTTTATATTGGAAACATTTAAAAAGTATCTTGATTCCCATTCTTTCCACCGAAACTCAACATATGAGAAATAAGATATTCTGAATTTTAAAGAAAAAAAAATCCACTCAAGGTTTTATGAGAGAGAGAGAAAGAGAGAGAGAAATTAGAGGGGAGGAGAAGAAAAGGAAGAAATGTTGCACAACTGACTTTCCATTCGTTCAACAACTTGCTAGAGAAGAAGCTTTCGCTTTTTAGAACTTGATTCTTGTGTAATGTGTTGTTAGCTTGCTTGTTGGTGATCAACTGGTGCTATTTTCCTTACTCTCACTCACTCTGTGCGTTGAGTATGTTCTTCTCTCTTCACTCTCTCTTTTCAAAAAGCTAGGAGGGAACACAAGGAGAACTACACACGCCCATCATCGCTTTTACAAGGCTGACCCTCCGGCAACTTTAACAACACGGACGTACTATTTTACAATGATGACTGGATTTAGACAAAATATCGTCAGTGTAGAGTTTGTTGTTTGTTGTGGTGCCATGCTTGACCATTTCTACAGACGGACTTTTTAAAATCACTTCTTTTTTTCCTTTCGTTTCTCTAGCGAAAATCAACCTATCCAAGCTACCTGCCAGTGCCAGCGATTGAAAAATTCACAAACCTTCTCCTCAATCCCAGCCCACGTAGATTACTTTTGTCTTCCTACATAATTATTTATTTTATATTTAATTTATTTCTGTAAATCATATATTTAAATCGTTTTCATTTATCATTTTTTTTTCTGTTGTTGTTCTATTGTCTTCTTGTCTGTCTTGTTATTTTTTGTCTGTTCTTCCCACGGTCGGTACTTTCATTTTCTGCCTACATTACGCTTCGGCTTGTGACACTCATGAGCTCTTTACCACTTTTTATGCAGCAAAAACATTCATTAGTAGATTTAGAGATATGTATTTTTTGATTCTGCTTTTTTTTCTTACAAGCATCACAAGAATACATTGTTCTATTGATTGTCGTTCTAACGCTTTAAAAAAGTAACGATCAAAAATTAATTTCATCTTGTTACTGTTTACTGTGTAGTGTTAATATTCGTTATTTATTCTTTCTTTAATTTTTTTTAACCCTACTTCTTTAATCTTTAGAATTCTATTCTTATCTTTCGAAAATTCTTTTTCTCCGTTTGTTGTATTTTTTATTATTGTTCTACTGATCTCTAACTTTCTCTCTAGCTCTATCGTTAAATCCTTTTTTTTTTTTTTTTTTTTTTTTTTTTTACTGTGTGTACACTCTTATTTCAATCTGTTGATTATTGATGCAGTTTTCGCAAGCCAACAATAGAGAAGCAAACCCAGAGATGTTGCAGTCTCGGTTGTGGTCGACATTTCTTGTTGATGGGGATTCGGAGATAGCCAAGAAGAGTCGTCTGCTTCTTGTTGTTCGTCACCGTCGCCGCAATAGCCATCTCACTGGCCTGCGGTACGATGGTACCTCTCATCTGCTCTAAACAACAATGACTAGCGTCAAACTAAATTACTTGTAGGCGCTGATCCTTGAACTATCTCGTTAATGTTGGTTTGTCATAATTCTGAGCAGTTTTGTTTTTTTGTGACACCTTTCACGGAATGGTGTGGCCACTCTTACACTTTCGGGTTCACACTTGATCTACCCAACTTCCGCATCATCGCAGCAATAATAATAATAACAGTGTCGCTACTAATGATAATAATCTTGTCGTTGTTATCGTCAACAACAATATAAGAAGAATAAAAAGATTAAGACATTGGGTGACGTCAATCTTCGATTTCATCCGGGGATCAGAGCAATATTTCTCCGCCATGTCGAAGAAAATCTTTCTTCCTACCTCTTTTTCTTTCTTTCTTTTTAATACTTTATGCAGTTTCTAATCGCCGAAAGCCTTTCATCAACTTCTTTAAACAGTGTGGGGGGTTCACCCCCGCCGTAATTTGATAACCACTGTTGTTACCCCTTTCACTTTTTCATAAATTTTAATTTTCTTTTATCATGGATGATGCTAGATTTTATGAGTATAACAATGCACTGACTTGATGATGAAGCTTAATGCTTTCCCAAGTTCTGTTTGGAGGGCTTATGCTAAAGAGTGGCTATGTATTATGTTATTATTAATATGTAAAGTTCACTACTTAAGCATTTACACATCCTATATGCCTATTTAAGCTTGTTGGATTTTTAAAAAGCATAACAGGTTACTGATTTGATTTCATGTAACAAAGATTTGTCTGCTGTTTGACTTAGCCATCGGGATATTGCCATGTATGTGCTGTTATTGTTGTTAATTGTATCTTTTTATTATTAGCAACTTTTGCTAAATCAAAACTGTTTTCCCAATGGTGGTGGGTAAAAAATCAAAAAATGAAAAACTGATTATGACAAATATAGGAGGAGGAGGTGGTGGAGATGAGAAAGGGGCCCCTGTTGGAGACTGTACAGGCCCCAACCAGGCATGCGTTGTTAACAATTCTCACTGTGATTCTAACCTTGCCAATTCCAGGTCATTTCCCAAACACACAGAGGACGACAATGTCCATGTCGAGGATGGAATGGGTCCGGGCAGTGACTATGAACGGTGTGAACGCGTCGTTATCAACGTGAGCGGTCTCCGATTCGAAACTCAACTCAGGACTCTTGCTCAGTTTCCTGACACTTTACTCGGCAACCCCAAAAAAAGGAATCGCTATTACGACCCGCTGCGGAATGAATACTTTTTTGACCGCAATCGTCCTAGCTTTGATGCTATTCTTTATTACTACCAGAGTGGCGGCCGGTTGAGAAAACCTGTCAACGTTCCACTGGACGTGTTCTCCGAAGAGATCAAGTTCTATGAACTGGGTGCTGAAGCCATTGAAAAGTACCGCGATGACGAAGGTTTTATTAAGGAAGAGGACCGACCTCTTCCAGAAAATGAGTTCCAACGACGAGTCTGGTTACTCTTTGAATACCCGGAGAGTTCAACAGCTGCTCGCCTCATAGCTATTTTTTCTGTAGTGATAATTCTACTTTCCATTGTGATATTCTGCCTTGAGACCCTGCCCGAGTTCAAGCACTACCGGTTGGTGAATGAAACAATTGAGGAAGATGACATACCAAAATTTGGAGAGCCCTTCTTCATTATAGAAACCTGCTGTATAATATGGTTCACGTCCGAACTGATGGTGAGATTTGCATCTTGCCCTGAAAAAATAGGTTTCTTCAAAAACATCATGAATCTTATTGACATTGTTGCCATTATTCCATATTTCATCACCTTGGGAACAGTGATCGCTGACGAAAACAAAAGCAACAATCAAGCTATGTCGCTTGCAATTCTTCGAGTCATTCGACTAGTTAGAGTTTTTCGTATTTTCAAGCTTTCTAGACATTCTAAAGGATTACAAATCCTTGGTCAGACCCTCAAAGCCAGCATGAGGGAACTCGGCCTTTTAATATTCTTTTTATTCATTGGAGTAATCTTATTCTCTAGTGCTGTATATTTTGCAGAAGCTGATGCTGAACAGACTCATTTTAAAAGCATACCTGATGCTTTTTGGTGGGCCGTGGTCACTATGACTACGGTCGGCTATGGGGATATGAGGCCCATTGGTGTCTGGGGCAAGTTGGTCGGGTCACTATGTGCTATTGCAGGAGTGTTGACGATCGCACTGCCCGTACCAGTCATCGTCTCCAACTTTAACTATTTTTATCACAGAGAGACAGAAAGTGACGATAAGGATAAGTACCATCATGTCACATCAGCCATAAACTATCCGGAAAAACGCAGTTCGTACGTCTCGGAAAATGGCTCCGATATAATGGAGATGGAGGAGGGCAGTGTAATTAACGAACGGATCAAAGAAAACCATGCCATTAAGGTGAACAACCCGACCAACCTTAATATGAATAATTTAAGTATAGAAACCGACGTTTGAAAATATCTGCCTCTTTCCAAGGAAAGCTTCCATGATTAATGTTTATGATGATTAAAATAAAAAATAACTAAAATTTTTTAAAAAATGATAACTACATTAAAATTATAATGATGATAACATTATTAAATGATAACGACCTTCAATTATAATTACTATTGGTAAAAATTAAACCTAATAATTCCTTTATTGTTGATTTACCTGTGAACTGGTTACTTTAAAAAGCATTTTCTTGCCATAAAAAACTTATGTGGAAAGTATCTTTAAAATTGCTAAGCATTATAAGTTTACAAGTGATCTCAAAGCTAACTGAAACAAATGAAAGCAAAAGTGTACTATCAAATAAATGAATCTGTTTTTGTTTTAAGAATTATTTTTCTTATATTTTAAATAGAAACTAAAATATCCCCCATAGTGTTACAGAAGTAATGACAATTACATTTTTTAAACATTTTTATTACTTTAAAAACATTTTAGTAATATATTCTTAATTTTGTTTTGACTTTCAAAAAAATCTTTTAAAATAAATTCTTTTTTTATGTAGATAAATTAATTTTTTTAAAGAAATTTTACAATCCATTAGCAATACAAAACATGAAAGACACATAAAAATAACATTACATAGCTAGCTCATCATAGCAAATAAAAAAAGCACAATATTCTGTCCCTTCCCCTCAAATGACAGCAACTATGAAAATAGAAGTTTGCTTAGAGAGAGAGAGAGAGAGAGAGAGAGAAAGAGAGAGAGAAGGCAGTTTTATTATTCTACATTATATGCAATTGCAAAGGTAACATGAAATTATGGTATATCCACTGCCAAAGCCAATATATTGAGTGAAGCTGCTCACTGGAGTGTATGAGCTAGTTTCCTAATTTCTTGGACCCAACTGAGGAAAACCTTGTAGCTATGCATTTCAAGAGATGAGATTCACTGGAAGGTTTTACCATGCCATCTAGTGCTTCCTGTTCAGAAAACAGGATATTGGTATTTTTTGTTGTACCAGTTTTACAAATTTTGGAGTTCTGTGAGATTTTCCCAAAAAGTTGGCTACCGGCTGAAGCAGTTTCAATACTGGTAAGTACTTATTTCTTTTTCTATTTTTAAAATTCATTTTAACTATTTTTCCAAAATTTTTTACGTTTTCATGAAACAAAATTATTATATTTTCCTGCAGTTTTCACACAATGTTTAAAAATTTTCTTTACATTACATTTACAATAGAATTTGCTTTTCAAGAAAACAAAAAATTAAAGGAACCCTTGTACATACTTATATGTTACAGAAAAAAGTCTGCAAAATTATTACATTTTATTTTTCATGGAACCTATCTTTTCTGATTAAGTTTTGGATATTATTGTAGTCTTACAAAAATTGTCCATTCCCCCAAAACTTAAAAACTGTTTTATCTTCAAGTACTTGATCTGTTTATATTTCTGATCAAATTTCTTGGGAATTGTGCAAGTGATTGGCATTACAATTTTTACAAAAATCTAATATCATGAATGCTACCTACTATCACTTTTTACATTCATTTTAAAATATGTTCTGCCAATACAAAAAGATTAAAACTTGAATTCTGCTACACTTTTTCTCTTTAACTGCATTAATACTTTTTTTAAATTATAGAAAATAAAAAAAATTATTGCTACACAGATAAAACGAAAACAATAGTCTTTGAGTGGCTATCAAAACAACTTCAGGTTAATCAAAGGAAAATAATCATTAGATAAAAAAAACTTTGACAAAGATTATTTTATACTCTTGTAACATTTCATGTTTTTTTCTCAGTATGCAAACACAAAGCCATAAAATAATTTTGAAGTACTTTCTAACAATTTCAGCCTATGCAAAAATCTAGTTTGATTAAAGGGACCCCACAACTATTTTTAATTTGAGCTAGTTTAAATTTTACTTATTAATATGCTAAGTTAATAATTACAATGATCCTTTTGATTAATTCCTTGTAATTAGATCTTTGGAAAATTTAATTAGTAATATGAACATGAATAGAGATGATTTTATGAAAAATGTATAAGTTTGTCTATATGGTATATCAGAAAGTAAAACTTGATCCTCGGTTAAGTTATTATTTGTGAGTGTATGTTCATATATATTGTAGGGATTTGCCTATTTATGTCATATACATTTTGATGTATAAAAAAGGCTCTTATTCCAAATGTTATATAACTTCACAGGTCTCATTTATTTAATTTCAAATCTGTGAGCATGCATCTAGAAATTTAATCAGACATGTTGATAACATTTTTCTTTGAGAAATCACTACTCTTGCAAAAAGACATTCATATGGAATTTGCAATAGCTTCTATTATTTACAGACCCTTGACTATTTTTATTTAAACCACTTATATGAAACATGATATCATTGACAAATATATTTATGTTGAGTATCAACAACTCAAATACAAAAAATACTGCTTGCTCATCCAGTGTATATGTAAATATATATATGTGTGTACACATATATAAACATACACACTTTATAATATTCATGTTAATGCATAAATTATGAATGTAATGCATATGTGTTCATAGTTATGTTGCTTTTTTTCAATGTAATGTAGGAAACATTTCCTCATTTGACTTCAAAACAAATACAATTCCATTGCGTGCTTTCTCATCTTATTATCCTAATTTTTTCATAAAAAAGCTACCACAACCAATTGACTTGAAATAGATGAACATTCTTTATACATTTCTTTAATGATGTTTTGTTCATATTGTTACATTATGCTTTCAACTTGTAGAGGGTTTCTATTGGATGTATTTTTCATGAATTCTACTCTATTATGAATAGTGCATGAAGGCTTTGAGTACTTAAAATTTGCAACTGATGGTGTAACTGATGAAGTTTAATAATCACTACTAATGTCTAATAAATGACATGCTTTAAAACTGTTTCAGTTCCATCAAAAATGTCTGATTTTATTCAACTAACCTTATTCTAAGCATTATTATCTTTTATAATTTAACTACAACAATTTTGTTTTTTCTTCTTTATGTATATGTAAAAGTTCACAGTACACTTCTTTTTAAAAATCAGTTGAAAACTGATTTTTATTTTGTGGAAACTTTTGTCCACACTTAATATATTTTTATTTTCTTTTAATTTATTAAATTTTATTGATTTTGTTGCTTTTCTTTTCTTTTATACTTTTTACTTTCATATATATAGTACAGTGAACAAATTTGTGATTGATAGATTTGTATAGACATCTGAAAAAATTAACATTTTTTACATTTATATGCATGTTTGTTGAGTTATACATTCTGTTAAAGATAATAGTTTTTAATGTTTTATGCTAAAAAATAGTTTGGTTTTTACTTTTACAATATTTTGCTTGCATAATTAATAAACTGAGTTTCTACTATGTGTTATAATTATGAATAAATTTACTAGTGTTTATTCAATTTCTCTTTTTGTATGATCATCATTATTGTAGCCCAAAACCCATAAAAAGAGAATCTGTAGAATGTGGTAGAAGAAAGTACTCATCAATATGTAAAAATAGATTTTGGATAGTTGCTTTACTGGAAGGGATGGTGCTTAAGCAGGGACAATGACAGTAATAATAAAATGATGACAGCCTATTGTTTAAAATTTGCAATATTGATACAAATACTTTTTTAAGGTCTTTTATCATTAGATTCACATACAAGTGGCTGGCAGAGTAGGGTTTGAGAGAAATAACAAGAGAAAAGGTGCTAAAAGCTACAAGGAATAGAGGAATGTGGAGGGTCGTGATTGCCTACGTCCTGAAGAGAAACTGCACAGAAGATTATTAGATTCATTGTGTAAAAAGAGAAGATAAGGTAGCCAGTAGGTGTTAGTGAGAAATTAAAAAAGGGGAATAATAGTGGCTTCTATTTTTTTTTAAAGCAATAAATTCCTGTTACTTTTTTGTCTCCTTAGCAGTTCAGTTTTTTGGATGTGCATGTGTATATGTTTGTATCTGATTGAATAGATACATCTTCTGTTATATTCACCTTTAAAGACCCTAGAATTGGCAAATATCAGATTTAGGCTGCAGCAGCAGCAAGAACAGGATTGGAAAGAAAATCCCCCAACCACCCATCTGCCTGCTAATGATAGCATAATCAATTTCTGTAAAGCAAGTTTGTGTTTCTGTTGAATCCTCTGCAGCTGTTCTCTTATCACATTTTGTATATTTTTTTTATTTCTTCTTTCTTTTTCTTAAATCTTTCCTCTGAATTATACTAACTCCACCTACTGTCACAAGAATGTTTTCTCCTCATCCTCATTTTCCACTTGTAGCTTCATTATGCCAAAAAAATACATTACAGTTTCACCCGAATATTTTTTCAGTCTAATTTTTTATTTTGTTTTATTTCTAGTTAGCTTTATTTTTTTTTTTACATTTACATTTAGTAAATGAGAAAAATTCTCTTTAATTTTAATAATACAAGAAATTAAATCAATTAAAATATTTTGATAAAGAGTTTTTCTGGGTTTTACAAATTTATTTTGGCTTACAATTGATTTTAAGTTTTCTTTACTTTTTAAAAATATTAATTAATCTTTAATATAAAATTAATCAGACATTGTCAGCTTTTAATTTAAAATTTATCCACAATAACTATCTAATTGACATTGATGAATTTTTGTTTAAAAGTGTACACTCATCTATGTAAAACTCTTACATATATGTAGGTATGTTTGTCAAAGATATTATGATCCTTTCATTAATGACATTGTCCTTTTGTGGAAAACTAGTAATTCTCTTCTACTACAGATCATTTACATGTCATTGCTTTTAATATTATAAAAAAAAATATTTACACACTTTTTTACTTTTACTTGGTTGCTTCAAGAAGTTTGTGGAAATGTTTTAACTAATTGTATTTATAGGCTATTATAAAATATCCCACCAAGATCCATAAGAACACTTGAAGCAAATCCTTTTTATTCTTTTAAAATTAAAAAACTCCACTCTAATTTTTCCTTAATTTTAAATAAAAAAATTAAAAGAAAGTTATTTTTTATCAGCAATGTTTATTTAGTGTTAAATAATTTCAATAAACTTTAAGTAAGCTCTATGCATAACTTATGAGTGGTGGCAGTCTGTTTTATGCTAGAGCACAATATTCAGGCCATCAGATTATGTTCATGCATGCAACAGACTGTCGCTGCTTGATCTTGACCTCAATGTCCACTTTTATATTTACATACACTCCATCCATGTTATTAAGCACTTTTTGTATATATATATATATATATATATATATATATATATATAGTATTAAAAAAAAAGTTGATTAGCATATTTCTGAAGGATTACATTTTTATAACAAGTTGTCTTTATAATTAAGATACTCAACGTTAAGAGAGAGACCATTAACAGCAACAAATAAGATTAACCTTATCTTTCCTGAGTTTTGTAGATATGGTATCCACTCAGGGAGCTTGATAGAAAAACTGATTTCATTTACAGATATTATATATTTCTTCTCTATGCTTTTTTTTTTGTAAAATTAATTATGTTATCAATCCTCCTGGCAAGTGGATATTATATCTGTGAAACTTTGAATCAGGAAAGGTAAATTGAACATTTAATTTTTTTTTGTGTGTGTGTGTACATCTATATATAATCAGTATCTGCTGTGTATGAGTTTAGTATATAATCATATATCTATAAACTTGTGTTATGTTATACTCTATTTGGGTAAATGCCTTGCTCTTTTAAAGTACTAATCCTTAAAACATTTACAAATGTCGATTTAAAATGTTTACTCTCTTATTTGCAAACAAAGCTAAACAAAATACACTCAATGTTTCCTTCATCAGTGATTTTTTTATATCTTACAATTTATGCATACTGATCTGAATTAATTTTCAAAAATTGTACTAAATTCTAAGCTTTTAGTTAATTTTCTTTCATTATCTCCAATATTGTCTTCTAATATTTTTGGTAGTTAGATAACTAGTTTGCTTTCTGCCCCATAAATTCTCATATAATCAATAAAAGTTCTTTACAAATATTGGCTAGACATTCGTCTGCCTACATTTGTTTTCTCTTGAGTGTAAAACTATATATACAACAGGAAAAGAAATAAAATGTTTTGTAAAAATGCAAATTTATTAAGGAACTTTTATTTAACAAATCAAACAAGTGACATATTTTAAAAATATCCATATAGAAAAGAGATTATTTTTTGTTTATCTATATTTTCTTTTTTGTTTTTTTGTTTAGCAGCATATCAGTCTCTATGTGTTATTTAATGCTGAAATCTAAATGTTTTGTATACAATCTTTTTCTTGCAATAATAATGGTTTTAGTGATACAAATTTTACTAATCGACCCTTAGCTGGGGGTAGATGAGGTGGATTCATATCTTCCCCAGGGGTATTTGATGGAATTGGGACTTGGCTCTCCAATTGACAGTTCCAAGCCATTATCCATTACATTACCCGCACATCCAAGCTTACAGTACATTATTCCCAAGCAGTTGCCCATCTAGGTACTGACCAGGCTCAATGTTGCTTAACTAGAGTGATCATACAGGAACCAGTGTTTTAACATGATGTGACTGTAAGCCCTTTGTTTATCCATAGTTATGTATATATGTATACATCTATATTTTTTTTTTTAATCGTATCACCCCGAGCAAGGCGGTAACGCCACTGATGTGCAGGGGGCTACGTAATATTGAAAAGATTGGAAAAGAGAAAACCGGAAACCACATCCTAAACAGGAACAAGGGATGAGCCTCTTAACCTGTTCAATAGACGTGGGTGGAGTGTGAACCGGGCGATAGATAGATATGTAGGTATCAAAGCTTATTTTCATTATTTTACTAACTATATGCAAAGATTTGCATTGTGGTGCAGTGGATATCAGCTTGGAATGAGAAATTGGAGTTCGAATACCAGTTGAATTCCTTGCACTCACTCACATGCAAATACTCTTGGGAAAGGTATTAATCTGTCTCTTCTCCCTCCAGCTATGGGTTAAATAGCAGAACATATTGAGTTCTATAGCCTTGATTGGCAACCAGTCTACCACAGAAAGTAATGGCAACCTACCATGTGAAAATCTTCTGCCCAGTCAGTCATGTCTCAAAGAGACATGATTGTCCAAGCATGTATCACGTATGGCACGTAACTGACTAATATGCAAAGAAACTAGTGGGCTAGTTGTGCTATAGTTTGATTCCCTATAAACAAAAATGTGTAATATTGAATGGTTTTACTATTGAATTATTGGAGAAAACTAATAACAAAATACCAATAACAAAAAAAGAAAGATAATTATATTTTGAAATTTAAACTGCAAGTAAATATTCAAGAATCCATCTTTTATCAAACTGTTCTGCTTTATATGTATAACAAATCCACAAATTTAGTTCCAGATACAATTATGTCAGGTGAATATTTGGCCTCCACATGAGGTAAAAAAATGATCCTTGTATAGCATTAGCAGGAAATCTTCATGAAGGCTAAAATATCAAGCATTTCAACTGCAATGTGGAATAAAATTTGACAAAGCAAGCACATGAATTCCTGCTTAAAATTGATGATGCATCATTAAAAACTTAAACATTATGCATTTATTAAACCAAATACTCTGTATCATCAGCAAGACTGTACAAAACCTTTGGTAGTTTCAAAGAAATCAGGTAAAGAAGATAGGGAATAATATTTTATTAAATACAATATAAGGAAATTCTTTTTGCCTTGAACACTTATTATGACTTAATTTTACGTGTATATACTAACCATTACCAAAGATGCTGGAAAAACTATCAGTTTATTGTACCACTCAAGTAAGTACCTGATTCTGCCTGCTATGCTTTCTTTACAAGAACCAGATCAAATCAAAAAATGGAGTACTGCTGCCATATCTGGGCTGTAGCAGCCCAGTCTTCACTTTAGTCTCAACTCAACAAAGTTCTGAAGTGTTTTTGTGCCCAATGAATTATTTTTCATCCTACAACTTCTATCCCAGAGACGAAATGTCACAAGCCACTCACTCACTACTCTATCACTATTTACATGACAAGTGTCTTAACAAGTTACATTCCATACTTCTATCAGTTCTGACCCTCACAGTTAAAACCTACCATGCCCTGTACACTGGAATTAATCATTCTGTTACTTTTGTATTCTGTTAGTAAGAAGGAAGTTCCATGTGGAAAGATTCTTCCCTAAAACTACTCTCTTATGGAATTGACTCTCAAGAGGATGCTTTTACAATCACTACACTCTCTTCAAGTCTAGGGTTAACCATTATCTTTTCTATATATCCTCATGATTTGAACTTCTTATCTCTTGTTCCATGAGTGAAACTCAACCAGTAATCTTCTATCTTGAGTGACACTTGGGCCTTGTGTGTAGCTTTCACATTTGTCAGTTTTTATGTACATGTCATAATTTTCTCACAAATGTTTTCTATGATTGAAATCTACTTTAGATATTTTTCATTTTTGAAGAATATATTAATAGAAGTTATCAGAAAATATTTATATATATTTAATAAATGTTATTCAATTTAAATATCTAAGTTTTGCTACTAAGTCCACTTTCAGTTCTCTGTCTCAGTTCTCTGTCACTGTCTCTTTTTGTTCTTATTTTACTGAAATATTTGGATGCTTCCACAAAAATTATTTCCTTATAAATATCACAGAAATGATTACACTTTTTTAGACCAGGTTTATTCTGTTGTTTAATTATCAAATTTAGGTTATTCAAATGAAAAAAATATAAAATTAATTTAAGTTCTTGTACTGCTCAGCATTCTATTGCATATGAATGAATAAAGCTACTTTGCTATTGAATTTTACATAGATTGCATGTTAAAATATTATGAAATTACTCTATCTTGTGTGTTAGGAGACTTCTTTTAATGTCTTCTTTAATTGGCATTATATCAGTCAGTCAGTTAAGTGCCATGCATGATACACGCTTGGGTGATCATGTCTCGAAAGAGACATTACTGACTGGGCAGAAGATTATCCCGCAGTAGGTTGCTATTGCTTTCTGCAGTAGACTGGTTGCCGACCAAGGCTATAGAACCCAATCTGTCTTATTATTTAACCCATAACTGGAAGGAAGAGATGGATTAATACCTTTCCCAAGGGTATTTGCGCGTAAGTGAATGCAATGAATTCAACTGGAATTCGAACTTGGTTCCCTGATTTCTCGTTCTGAGCTGATATCCACTGCACCATAACGCACATTATATAAAGCAGTATAAAAGGAAAGGGCACAAACCATCTTTTACTTTTCAACCAGAGGATGCCATGGGGACAAGATATCTAATTTCCCTTTGATGACTCCTTAGTCACCAGAGGACCATGAGTTGCATACAATACTATCATTATACTATCACCTGTTCAAATAATATGTCCACTGAAACCTATCACATAATATATATCTCTATTCTACACAATAAAATATTTTTCTTCAGCAAAACTGGTTAATGTCACCACAGTATATAATGAATATAACACTTTCATATAAATTCTGACAAAAAATGATCACCATTTTCCAATTTCTTATCTCTCCAGTTTAGTTTATTGACGCTGTCAGCTACATCCCTGTTTATGATATAGCTGTTTCTGAATTATGTCTTTCAATACATTTAAATCAAATCATTTTGTTATATTAATCCCATCCTTAGCTTTTCAAATGTGAAGTGTTATAACCAAAATGAAACACAAGTTTCTCATTTGACATATATAAATTTATTTCACACCAACAAAACTTTATTTCTTTTGTTCTGTATTGTTAGTTGAGGTTTCAGAAACCAATAAAATATAGTATAGTCCATTTTATTCTGTTTTAAGAAGAATTCCAATGTTTATTAGCATATATTATTTATGATGTTTAATAAATTTAAATTATGCTACTCTTGTAAAGAATTTTCAGGGTTGTTTTTTCTTTTTTATTGTGTTGCATTAGTAATAATAATTATAAATTAAAAAAGCATAACTGGTTGTATATTCAATAGATTTGAAAATTATTTCATTATTTAATATTCTAATATTTTAAATATTAATTAGCTTTTCTTATGAAAAAAAGTGGCTGAATTTCATATAATTTAAATTATTGCAGTGTGTTAAGAAAATACAATTTCAATAAGTCAACTAGTTCTTACCAAAAACCATTATAAGAAAGGATACTGAATAAAAAAACTTCTGGCATACTGCATCACTGTTTACTTTAGTGTTTAGAATTATAGATGTTACTCAGAAAATGACTGGCTGCTCACTGCTTCCCTTGGAGGATCTTTGTAGTTCTCGTTGCTACAGCAGAGTAGAAAACATAATGAAGAACAGCATGCATCCCTGGTTCCACTTGTTTGAACTGTTACTCTCAGGATAACGTTTTACTTTAGTTCTAGAACAAACTGTTGAAGGACAGCATTTATCCTTGGGCTCTGCATAAAATGAACGCTGCCACAAGCTGACAATTTTCAGTATAAATGTTATTTTAATTTTTTTTCTTCATTTGATAGTTTTTGTGTGTATATGTGTGTTTGTGTTTGTTTTGGTACACTTAGGGACTGCTGTTCAATTTTATTGTGCATTAGACAATAAGTAAAATAAATAAATAAAGTAAGAAAAAATACCAACCAGATTGTACTTGGTGTTTCAAATTAAAATGAAATAATTTAATTTCAATTTGTATTACAATTATGAAAAAAAAAAACAATTTCAAAACATGCACTGTATGTTTCATCTTCAAGTCTTGATAAAAATTCCTAAGTGCCTAATAAATGGGAAAGACATTTTTTAAGAAATTATCTCTCCCTGAGCCACCATTTACTAAAAATGAAAATAAAATCAAAATGGTTCGTCTCTAAAATCTAAATATTTCAAAATAAATAAACAAAATTTTAAAATTCATCTATTTATGTGTTTTTCTTTTGCTAACTAAGTTAGCTTTAATTTGAGAAAAGAAAATCCAACAGTTTGTAAAAAGACATTTGAAACATTTTAAGAAAGTTGTTATTTCAGTGAAAAAGAAAATAAAGAAAGGTTATTGTAATTTCAGCTCTTCATAACACAGTAAAATAATTAAAAAGAAATTATTTTTTTAAAGACTTAAGCTGTCCTTTTAAGCTTTTTTTAACTGGATAATCATTAAAAACTGCAGAAAACGATGGCAACCTACTGCAGAATAATCTTCTGCCCAGTCAACCATGTCTCTTTTGAGACATGATCACCCAAAGCATGTATCACGTATGGCACTTAACTGACTGACTGACTATAATGATGTACTTGAATGATAATAAATATAAAATGTACATAAGAAAATAGAATTGTGAGGTGTATTTCTGTATTTGCTTGTTTCTAACATCTCTAATTTGTACCTTGTTCCTCTAGCTTGATTATCATACAGTCTGTCTTATTAGAATTGATGGTTAATTCTTTTTCCCCACTTTCCTTTACTATTTTATCCTACAGTTTACCTTAGATTTTGGAAAGCATTTTTGCTATTCCAATGTGACTTAAGACTTTGGTACTACATTTGTCGTTATCTGTTAAAACACTTTTATCTTTTTCTTTTTTTATAATCATTTCACTCCAAGTAAGGCAGTTCTGCCATTGGTGCACAGGGAGTTACAGTGAGAGAAAAGGAGAGAAAACAAAACAGGGAATAAGTTACTGATGATGTCAAAGAAAAGACGAGATAAGGTTAGGAATCAAGAAGATAGATGGCAACTTAAACTTTTGGAGATAGTAGATATCAGGAAAGCAAGTATATGGGAGGGAGTTCCACAGATGGGAAGTATGAGAGAGGAAGCTGCTAGAATAGAAGTGGTGGTTATATTTTATTATTTTGTCAGTAAAACAGTGGGACCTAGTTGCAAATCTAGTAGTGTGGGTAAATTCATGTGGTTGGGGCACCAAGGAAAGAAGCTCGTTAGAGCAGAAGCCATGATAATATTTGTAGAAAACACTCAGGGAATCCACATCATGTCGGTGAGAAAAAGACTGAAGTCAAACTGCCACATCGAGATTGGTTATATTGCAAATCCGCTTTTAGATTTTGTCAAGAACCTCAAGATGAGTATCAGGAGCACCTGACCAGATATGGCAATCATATTCAATGCATGAACAAATGATAGATTTATAAATGTGCAAGGTGGATTCTGAAAAAACAAGAATCTATTGGTTTGACAGAGTGACCCAACATTCTTAGCAGTAAATCTATTCAATGTAGTTGTTCCACTTGAGGTCGACTGAGTGAGTGAAGCCAAGAAGGTGCAGTGAGTTGCTTTCTGGAAGACTAGTGGCGTCTAAAAAGATGGAAGGTAGAAAGGTTTTCTCTGGTGGTTAAGGGAGAGCAGCTTAGTTTTGAAAGCATTCAAATTTATGAGCCACTTCTTGCCCTAATCCATCACAGATTGAAGGTCTTTTCTGAGAGCAGCAGCAAGATTTACTTTGTCAGTTTTGACAGATTTCTTATCAAAACAGGAGTAAATGGTGGTGTCATCTGCATAGATGCCTACTTGTGAATTGATTACATCAGGAAGATCATTGATGAAGATCAGTAAAAGTGTAGGACCTACAATAGAACTTTGAGGGATGTCCGCATTAGTATAAAAGGATCTTGAAGCATACCTGTTCAAGACGACCTTCATTTCATGATTATATAGGAACAATTTGACTAAATTGAAAAAATATACAGAAATACTGTAGCCCTGTAACTTGTATAGAAGGCCAGCATGTCAATAGCTTGAGCTTCACTGTTCTTATCAAGAGCTGGTATATATATATATATATATATATATATATATATATATATATATATATTCAGTGATGGCCATTAGCACATCAGCAGTAGACCTGGCAAAGTGGAAGCCATACCGCTTGTCAGAGAGTAAGTTGTGGGATGTGAGATGATAAACCATTTCAGCATTGGTAATAGCCTGAAACACTTTACCAAAGAGCAGTAAGAGTTTGATAGGGTGATAATTAGAGCAATCAAAGGGTTGTCCAGGGTTAAAACAGGAACAACAGAGGACTTCCAACAAGAAGAAAAACAAAAAGCAGTGAGGCAATAATTATAGAGTTTGAAGAGAACATGAGAGTGTCAGGGGGCATATTCCTTTAGGAAAATGACAGGAATACCATAAATCATCTTTGCTAACTTTATGGAAGTCAAATTAGAAATTACATTAGAAACCAAGGATAGTTTATGTATACATCTCTCAGATAAACCTCAATTCTAGATGGGAAGTTGGGTGTGGGTACTCCAGAGGAATTAAGTGTGGAGTTGGAAGAGAAATTATGGCCAAAGCACTCAACTTTGTTTGCTGTGGCAGTAAAGACCTCAAATTGATTGAATAGAGGAGCGATCAACGGTTTGCTACTGTTTAGCACACTTTTGCAGATCTTCCAGTAGTCTTTGGAGCCAAACTTGTGAAATGTGCTGCTTCATTCTATCAGCAAACAACAGCTTAGCATCATTTAGAAAATTGTGTTCATTACAGGCAGAGACAAAGAGGTGCCTATTGTAGTCAGACGTATCACTTTGGTAAAGCTGGAAGAAGTGATTCCTGTGGACAATGGTGGCTGAGCAAGCAGGAGAAAGCCAAGGAGATGAATGAAGTTTCAGTTGGAATTTCTTGGCTGGAATGAAAGCATTGATGTTAGCTTTCCCCTAGGAGGAGAACTCAGAGGCTCAGTTTTCAACATGGAGACTGAAAACTTGGTTCCAAGGGACATCACAAACGAAATCATTGAATGTTTCCCAGTCTGCTCTTTGATAGCAGTAAGATATTCTGCTGGTAGGAGGTTTCTGGAAGAAGTGGGAGTGGAAAGAAATATCAATGAGCAGAGTTGTCAAGAGGACAGAGCTGCATAGCATGGCAAGAGTCAGGGATAGAAGAGAAGCAAAGATCTAGAAAAGAAGGGTGTCCTTCAGGGTTTCTGGGAAAATGTGTGTTAAAACCCACAACTTGCGTGAGATACTGAGTGATTAAGAAGTTCAGAATATAGATGCCTGCAAGATGAATAACAAAGCTTTTTAACACTTGGCATGGTGGGCATTAAAGTCTGTGAGCAAAATTATATTAGTGAACAGGTGAGAGGAAATGGCCTTGTTTATATTTTTCAAAATATTTTGATTTCTATATTTGCTTTACTTTGACATCTCCAATTTCTAGCTGGCATCTTGGATTGTTCTTTTTGCTTGATAATTATACATTCTGTCTTCTTACAGTTGATGGTTAGTCCTTCCTCCTACTTTCTTTTACTACTTTATCCTGCAGTTTTCCTTGGCTTTTGGAAAGCATTTTTGCAATTCCAATGTGCCTTAAGATTTTGGTACTACATTTTTTGTTGTCTGTTAAAACACTTCCCAGATATTTAAATTTCTATATTTGCTTGATTTTGACATTGTAGTATTGTATGTAAATGAAGAGACCAGTATTTGGAAAGTAGGACAGAAAATAGCCTGTCATCACAGAGAACACACAGAGCTATGTTATTGCTACTGCTATTCTCACATTGATATATGAAACATAAACACCAATAGGAGCCGTGATTTCACTGAACAACCCAGAACACATAGAAACATGGATGAGAACTTTTGCAACATTTGCAAGAATAAAGAAACCAAAAGATTCAAAGATCAATGGAGGAGAAAACAAAATAACCAAATTATTTCTTGCTACAGTGAGATGTGAAGCTGTGAAGAAAATTTGACAATGTGTTATCAAGACATAAGACTAAAAAAACAGATTGATAATAGTGGAAAGAACCAAGGTTTTAGAAACTAGACAAGCACTACAGGAGTCCATTATGCAATACTACATAGATTGAAAGAATGAGTAATGTATTGTGAATTTGAAAAATTGGAAGCACATGAAATAACTACAGAAGATAAATTAATTCTTCTTAGTTTAACTTGCAAGATCAAAACCACAAGCACAAAATACTAGAATGTCTGCAGAGTAGCAGAATGAGTTTGGAAGCTAGCATTGAGTTTTTACAACAATTAGAGTTGATTAGAGAATTTAATCAACCAAAATAAGAATTTATGACATATAGGAAGAGCACTACTATATCCAGACTTAAATGTAAATATTGTGGAAAAAGTCATATGGGAGACAAGTTTAAATGTCCAACTTTGGGAAAAAATGTTCAAATTATAAAAAAAATGTTCATTTTCAGAACTTATGCAAATACAAAAAATAAATAAGTATATACTGTTCAAACCCCTACTGAAGAAGAAGATGGAGTATTTACAATGAATACAATAAAAAGATGTAGAGAAAACATAAGGATAAATAGCCAAGTATTTGACATGCAAGTTGATATAGGCAGTGAAATTACACTGATACCAAAACATTTCTGGGTAAAATTAGGACAACCAAAATTAAGAAAAAGCAGCATATAACTAAAGCAATTAGTTAGGAGACAAGTATAAATAATTTGATGGAACAACTATCAAAACAATGGGCACATTTCAAGGCAATTTTGAAATAATTCCCATTACAGTTGTAGCATGAAAAAGAATCATGGATTATTAGGGATGAATGCATTAAAAGTAGACACTGTGAGATTAATTAACTTCATGGAAGCAGAAGGAAATGCAATAAGATTATTGAAAGGCTATAAAGCAAGCATTTAACTAAAGAAGAACTATATATTACTTAAAGTATATAGAATCAAGAAAAGTTCCAGTTCATATCTTACCTTTGGTAGTAGCAAAATTAAAGAAAATGATACAACAAGATATACTAGAAAGTGTAGCTCAAGGTGTCACCGATAGTAGTGATAAAGAAAGCTGATGGAGATTTAAATAAATGTGGTGATTATAAGATAGAGGTGAACCACCAGATATGTTTCGACTAATTTCTGTTGCCAAATATCGAAACTGCAAGCCACAAGTTAACAAAAGTGAAGTACTTTGCAAAAAATGATCTCAAGTCAGCATACAATCAAATAGAAATTAATGAGAAATTCAAGGAAATAACCACAATAAACATTCCTATAGGTTTATTAAGATGAACATGTCTACCATTTGGGATAAAAACTTCCAGCCAAATTTTTCCAAAAGCCATTGAAAGAGTCTTATTGGAGAAAATAAAAAATATGATAATACACCAGGACAATATAAGTATAGGGGTGAGAACTAAAGAAGAGTTAAAATATGAAACAGAGCAAATTTTGATGAGACTAAAAAAGGCAGGCTTGACCATAAACAAAGAGAAATATAATTTTGACTGTAAAAAGATATCATATTAGGATATCAAATATAAAATAAAGGCATATCACCTGATGATAGACTAACAAAGAAAATAACAAATACCTGCTTCAACAAATAAAAAAAAATTAGAATCCTTTTTGGGGGTTGATAAATTTTTATAGTAAATATATACCAAGATACAGAACCATTTGCAAAATTAGGCAAGAAAACAATGAATTTAAGTGGATACAGATGCAAACCATCACTTTTATAACACTAAAGAATATTCTGAGGTGCAAACCAAAAATCAGTTTTTGATCTACAAAAAAAAATAAACGATAACCATGGGCTCAAGTTAGAAGGTGATTGCTGCTGTTCTCTCACAAGAAGAACACTCAATCATGTACATATCAAGAAGATTAATGTCAACTAAAACTAAGTACTAGAATATTGAAAAGGAAGCACTAGCAATAGTGTGGAACATGGAGAGGGCACAAAACATTTTGATAGGAAAAAAATTCTTATTAAAATCGGCCCACAGATCATTAGAATTCATATTTAACCTGAGAAAAGAATTGCCAAAAGTCACGATATTCAAAAGATGTAGCATAAGAGATGCCTAAAATGTGTGAAAATAAATAACTTTAAGCAAGAAAAAATTCACTCATGGTTCAAGGAAGCAGAGTCATGGGTTACAGTCCATATAAAGTATGCACATCTAAGAGATAGGGGATTATTCTTAGTATTAGTGAATCCATATTCAGGATGGCCAGAAATTGTCAGAGTAAAAGACAGAAAAGCCACCACAATAAAACAAATACTAAGAACCATATTCTCAAGGAATGGAGCACTCCAGACACTAGTCACCAACAGTGCACCCAAATTTTGCGACAAGAATTTATGCAAAACAAATTTGATACATCCCATACAAGACACCACCATATCACCCACACTCTAATTACAGAAAAAGTCGTACAAACCCTGAACATCGGATTAAAAGCATTCTCACCACTTGTGGAAAACATACAAGCGTATTTACCAAAATACTTCTCAGTTACAGATCTATTCCACATGCAGGAAGAAAACTGGGCTCATCGACATTAATGGGAAGACAAATCAGTCCCCATAACTATGTTCTTTGCAACAAGAGTAAACATGTGGTATAGAAAGAATAAAGAGACAAATCCAGGAGAAGCAAATTTCCTGATGCAAAAAGGTCACAACACTGCTATCTTGGATAAGAAGGGACAAAATATACTGGCACAAGCAGATCAGTTCAGAAGCAGAAATCAGCTGGAGGATGTGGAAATGGAAGGTCAAGAACAAGAAGTAGAAAGTTATAAAAGTGAGAATGAGGAAATGAACAAAGATGAGGAAAATGAGGATAGACCGAGATCACCATTAAAGAGAAAACATGAGAGACAAGAGGAAGGACAGTACAAAACAAAAATAATTAAGAGTAGTAAGAGAAAAAACAAGGGTGTACAAACTCTCTGATTCAGAGAGGAGTAGTATTATATGTAAATAAAGAGGCCAGTATATATAGAGAGTACTTAGAGAAGTAGGACAGAAAATAGCCTGTCGTCACACAGAGCTGTGCTATGACTACTGCTACTCACATTGATATGCAAAACATATGCCAATTTAATTTGTAGCTTTCACCTTGGGCCATTCCTCTTGCTTGATAATCATTCATTCTGCCTACTTACAATTGGTGGTTAGTCTTTCCTCCCACTTTCTTTTATTACTTTATCCTGCAGTTTTCTTTAACTTTTGGAAATCATTTTTGCTATTCCAATGTGTCTTAGGATTTTGGTAGTACATTTTATGTTGTCTGTTAAAACACTTCCCAGATATTTCAATTTCTATAATCCCTATGACATCTCCAATTTGTAGCTTGTATCTTGGGCTGTTCTTCTTGCTTGATAATCAGACATTCTGTTTTCTTACAATTGATGGTTAGTGCTTCCTTCCACTTTTTTAACACTTTGTCCTGCAGTTTTCCTCAATGTTTGGAAAGCATACCTCTGGTGACCTTCCCCTCTTTAGGAAGGACTCAAGTGTCTATATGCATGGTCTTGGCAGTTATGTCAGTGAGCATCTCCCTCTAGCTAGGGTGATTTCTCTTGAATTCAAGACTATTCTTACATGTGTCTCCATCTCTGTCTATTAAACTCAGTTAGCTATCTTTTCTTTCTCTGTTTCTCCCCTTCCTCTCTTGACTGTTCCGTGCTAGACAGCATCTCAGATAATATAGGCAAAGCCATTTCCTCTCTTCCGTTCACTAATATATTTGTGTTTGGTGACTTTAATGCTTGCCACACTAAGTTTGCTGGAAAACTTTGTCACAGATCTTGCTGGTGCTCATACCATGAACTTTTCAACCACTCAATTTCTCATGCAAGTGGTAGATTTTCTCATGCATTTCTCCAATAATCCTGGTGAACTCAGTTCACTACTAGATCTTTGTTTCACTTCTATCCTGGACTCTTACCATACCATGCAGCTCTGCCCTCTTAGCAACTCTAATCATGCCATTGTTTATGTTAATATATCCTTCCACTCCCCCTCCTTCCAGGTACCTCCTACCACCAGAATATCTTGATGCTATCAAAGAGCAGACTGGGAGGCATTCCGCGACTTCCTTTATGAAGTCTTTTGGAACAAAGTCTTTAGTCTCTGTTGAAGACTGCACATTCAAGGTTTCCTCCTGGGTGAAAGCTGACATCAATGCTTTTATCCCATCCAGAAAGTTCCAACTTAAGCCTCATTCTGCCCCTTGGATCTTTCCTGCTTGCTTGGTTGCCATTGCCTACAGGAGTCACTTCTCCCAGCTTTACTGGAATTACATGTCTAACTACAATAGGTGCCTTTTTGTCTCTGCTCACAATGATTGCAAGTATGTCATAAATGATGTTAAGCTGTTGCTGGCTAATAAAATGAAGCAGCATATAGCATACTGCAAGTTTAGTTCCACTACTCAGTAATTTTGAAGTTTTCACATCAACTACAGACAAGGCTGAGTGGTTTGCTCACAAATTCTCTTACTTGACTCAGCTAACATGATTTATTATCAGCAGATACAACTAAACATCTGCTTATGCAGATTATACTATACTGATAGCAAATTCAGAAAAAAAACTAAAAGACTAATTAACAATGTTGTAGATGAAAGTAATAGGAAAGGACTCACTACAAGAGGACAGACTAGATGTTTATCATCAAAAGGAACAATCCAAAGTGTGAGTTACTTACAAGAGATCAAAAAACCAAACTGGCACATAAATTGAACTATCTGGGTAGTGCAGTAACCAATGATGTAATGTCTGACACAGAAATCAGAAGATGTACTGTAACAGTGAAGGTTACTTTTCAGAAATGAAGCAATGTATTAAGAGACCCAAAAATGTACTGTGATAGAAAGAAAGGCATGGTGCAATGCTATTTAATGTCCAATTTAATATAACAATAAAAGATATTTTTGAGTAATTTTTGTAAATATATCTGCTAAAATGAGATGTCAGTGTTATTTTTGCATAATTTAGACAATAATTTATCCATCGCACCCTGTATATACATCCACACAAGGAAATAATATATATTGAATATTCCAATTCAAAAAATTGTAATTATTTTACAAGTACTAGTCAATTCTTTTGTTAAGTTTTGTAATATATTTTCAAATATTTCTCTTTTAAATAGAGTATAACAAACACTATAATTTAAGATCTAATTTTAGCTTTCTACTTGAACTATGGCACATTTTTCTCACTTTGGTTTTTGTAAGGAAATACACACAGAGATACAAAAGACTATTGTATATTTTCTTTTATTTACATTGTGTGTTTTGTGGGTATAGATTTACAATTTAATAATAAAATAATTGATGTGAAATAGAAACCCAAATAAACAAACAAGTGTGCACACACACACACACACACACACACACACACACACACACACACACACACTATTACAAAAAATGAAGTGAGTTAAAATATGATATTTATATCTGTTCAGTATTAATTTTAAATAACTTTCACAGAACAATTGTAAGAATACATATCTTTTACAGTGGACCTCATTGGATGCTTGTACCAAGAACTTAATATTATGAGTAAACTTTTATAAAAACAATAAATCCAGAGTGTTGATACCCTCTTTATACTTAGATGAACAATATGTAAAACACAGTTTTTATTATGCATCAGTAGTAAAACTGTGAACAAATCTTTAAGATAAAAAACTTATTTGGAAATAGTTTTAATAGTAAACATATTTGAGACATTAATTTAAGTTTTAAAAATATCTGACATACTCAGTTATTCAGATTCAGTCATAATCTAACATAAATTTTGTTTTAGATATTTATTTACTTGAGCTTTCTGTATTAGTTTTCAGAAGTTCATTGTTTAAATTCTGCTTGTTCTATTAAAATTTTTCTATTAATTTTTATGAAACTGCTCCATAGTCTAAAGGCATTTTTAATTAGATTGGTTTTGGTTTCTTAAAGAAAAAGAAAAACAATCTTACATACAGTTACATACATTTATTTATAGATAGATGTAGGTTGATTTAAAGTTGGGTATGTTATCTTTTAGAATCTTCTTTGGTCTAGTGAATAAAATAGAGGTACACCCAGTGCAAATTAATTGAAACAAAAGAAATAATGTCTTCCTAGGATCTTTCACATTTTCACACTTTCCCTGAGCACATATACATCATCTTTTGATGTTGTTTTTCTCTTTTGACCTTTTTTCCTTTATTTTTTGGATTGATGGATCCAGTTTGTTTCTTTGACTTGATGACATAACTAACAGTTGAAAGGCTGGCATCAATAATATCTGCAATCTCTCTGTAAGGCTTACCAGTGTATTAGTGCAGTGTTACAACTTTTGTTTGCTTCTTTGCAGTAACATCCATCATAGACAATGGCTGTAGGACAACTAATCAATAGTTGAGATGATAGTGCCTTGGTGTGATAAAAATTTGATGCAATTGTGGATTATGGAATATTGTTCAAGACCAAACAAATTTTATCATTGTTGTATTGTGGAATGAAGAGATACACAGAGAAATGTAGATAAACTACTTTATTACCAGAGTGGTACAACCAAGATGTATATACAATATTTACAGTCTCTTGCAGTAGTAAGTGTTACTTCCCAAAGTTTGTGATAATGACAACCAATCCCTGCGCTATGCACATATTATCTTTTATACATCCAGGTGACCAGATGTCACATGGTACAAGTTACGACACAACAATCATACACACCAAAAATATTCATATTGCTTCATACCACTGAATGACCTAATCTGAGGACAAAATAGAAATCGATTACACCCTGTCATTCCAGTGGGTCTAAAACTGGCCATATAGTGAAAGAAAGGAAACTAAAGCAGTTGTTTCAACTAATTTGCATGAGAGTGTATTATCAATGAAATTGTTTTATCTTGAATTCTAAAATGTTGGCCTTAGTAAAGAAATGACCATTGATTTCAAGCAGACTAAATCTTATGAAAATAAACCCCATGTATGATGCTTACGTCATGTTGCTTTACTATATTTACTTTTATTGGGATTCTGCAAAGTATCATAACTCATTTAATTTGAAAATTATTTTTTTAACCTGCTGCAAATTAATCCATTTTGTCAACATTCAATTTTTATTTTAATCTAGCAACTTTTTGTTAAAATCTTTCTAAAAGAACATGGGAATAGGTGTTTCATTTTTTTCACTGAATATGTCCATAGAATAAATTGTTATTCTTCTAAAAAATGTTTCAGAAAAACTGTGATGGGATACATTTCTTGTACCTAACTTTGCATGATTGTACTTTATACCACTGCTTTGCAAGTGACTCATCTTGTTTTTGGTATTGATGAGCCCAAATAGGATTATGATAGAGATTAGTTTAGTAATTCCAAGTTATAAAAATTTTTGAAATTTTATTCTCTTATTTTTTAAAAAAGTTTTCTTTACATGAATAGTAAGAATGAATTTTACAACTTGTATAACAGCTATACATATTAGATGAACTAATTGTATCTGGAGATGTTACCACCTGTTCAAAATTTTAGGTTCAAAAGAAGCAGTTATAAAAAATGAGAACATCACAATAGATTTCCTAAGAGAAATCCAATTCTAAGAGAACTGAAAACAACCCAAAATGGAACTGCCACATCATTACATTATCCAAATCAAAAATGATTTATAAATCTAATTCTAATACATTTTAGTATTTAATGCATTCTGACAATGATTAACTTTCTCATATTGGCATTCAAAAGCTAATTATCATGATGATTATGATGATGATACTAGCAAAAACATGTAGAAACTGATTTTCTTACATGTAGATCTTGCTACTGACTTTTTATCTATTGATTACCTTTGTGCATTCATAAAGCAGGTAGTGAGTGGTTGAGATCAGAAGCAGCTTATCTTAGAAGTAAAGCCATTATTCCTCTTTAGGTGTATTTCAGCGACATACAACAGCAATCCTATTGTTATGTTCTGTTGACTGGAGCACCACAGACCTTCATGAGTAATCTTTTTCTTATATGCATTACATTTTCTACTTTAAGCAACTCCTTTTTTTCCCTTTTACTCAAAAGCAAAACCAATGTTCTTCATTTCTATTTTTATTTGTTGCTAAGCTGCTATTGTGCTATACATTGTCAGGATTTTTTTTTCTGTGACTCCAAATGCACTGATCTACCCAACTGTAGCAATGCATTGTGGGCAGGAAATTTTACATCACTCACTTTTGTTATATTGTGGGGATTTAATCCCAAACTTCCTGCAGAGTAGATTTATATGATAATAGGGGCACGTGACTATTTTATTGTTTTAAAACCTTGTTTTATCTAAAATGTTAAGAAGAACAAAAATTTAGAAACGGGGGAAAATTTGTCAATTGCATGAAACAACTACATTATCACTATCTCAAGTACCAGTATAAATAAATTTAATAAGTCTTGGATTACTGATTATATTCTACATAAATTGTAACAAGATAACTTTTTGCCATGCTAGACCAAATTCAGTGCCAATGCTTGCACTTGATTGTGATAAATAAAACTTTCAATGACAGATTTTATTTTGTAAGCAAGAATACAATTGAAAAAATACATTCTAAGAAAAACAGCATTTTATTTGTAATATAGATTATACTCATAGCAGTTAGTAGATTGCATGTATATTATTATCTACCTGTGTTAGTATAATTATAAATATTATAAGTAGAGAAGAATATTTCCTAATTTTATTTTATTTATAATAAAGTGAGATAAACAAGTGAAGCGATTTAATGTCAAAAGTTCATAATCTGTTTTCCTATTCTAGTTTGCGATAAGAACTAGTACCAGCAACAAAATGTCCAACTTTTCAAGCATCATCCTGTATTTTCTTTTAAATGCCATATCTCTTCAAAGCTTAAGCAATCATAGTTCTCCACAGCCTTGTTGAGTATGAGTGTTACCATGACATTTTGGAAAAGATATTGGAGTGTTTTCATATTGCTTTCTCTTCTGTTTTGAATTCAGAGTTGTCCATCTCTTAGACTGGCTACCACCCAAGGCTACAGAGCCCAGTCTATACTGCTATTTAAATCATGGCTGAGGGTGAGAAGAGGTGGATTCATGCTTTCCTCGAGGACATGAGTACAAAAGTGAATTCAACAGGCTAGGATGGAATATGAACTCAGCTCACCAATTCTACCATAAAAGTTACACTACCTTCACATCAATTTATCTTGTAACTATTGAGCCATAATGGCTAAATTTATGCATTATCTTGTACTATAAAATTTAGTATTTATTATTCAACTTTAAATTTGGCTGTAAAGACTTAATGACTAACTTTGCACAACAAAAACATTAATTTTTGTTTTTGTTTGGTTCCTTATTCTCAATCTCAGTTTTAATGTCAGTACTTCATAAAAAATACATACAGATACTAATAGATTGAAAGGCTTTCATAGGAATTTTAATCTGTTACTTTACTATAGAAATTACTTATAGATTATTAAAGATAAAATTTGTGTTATTGTGTCATATATTTTCGTAAACACAAAACACCCATAATAATAGTCATAAATTTATATCTTTCTCTCATTAATCATTTGCTGACTGTTTAAGAAGAAAACAATTTTTGTACTAAAACTATTTTATTTTTGTTAACATGCTAATTAATTACTCTTAATGCAAGACCAGTTATCTAGTTTATGGTTGAAACATGCCTGAAAGTGATTGAATAATTTAAATACAGAATAATTTAGTAAAATTATAATGTTAAATCCTTTTCTTTTTTCTTTTTGAATTTCTATGATTAAGAGCTATCATTATTTACAGCAGTTACATTTAGACTATTGTCTCTATCTTTGTTGTAGTTATCACAACATTTTGATCATTATGCTCTCCAGCCTTCATTAAGTATATAGATCTGGGTTAGAAACAGGGAATTTGAAACTTAACCTGATTCTTAGACATGGAGAGTGGAATGAAAATAGTCTACCTCTATAAATTAAATAAAGAGATCAGTTCAGAAATCCCTGTAGGTTACCTGGATCAATATACACCTTTTCTTGTTATATGTGAATTCTTGGGCGATCATGTCTCGAAAGAGGCATGACTGACTGGGCAGAAGATTATCCCGCAGTAGGTTGCCATTGCTTTCTGCGGTAGACTGGTTGCCGACCAAGGCTATAGAACCCAATCTGTCCTGCTATTTAACCCATAACTGGAAGGAAAAGACAGATTAATACCTTTCCCAAGGGTATTTGCGCGTAAGTGAATACAATGGATTCAACTGGAATTCGAACTCGGCTCTTCGGTTTCTCGTTCCGAGCCGATATCCACTGTACCACAAGTTTTATATTTATTACAGATTCATTTATATTATTATTTTTAATGTTAAGAATACATTTTAATGGTCATCTGCTCTTGTAATGGCAAAAAGTTTTTTTTTCTTCTCTTTTTTGTGTTGATATAGATGGTTATTTATTTTTTAGTGCATTTTTTACTTTAATTGCTGACAAAGAATAGCAATGTGTGGATAGATGAATGAAATAGATCAAGCAATATTTTATGACCTCATTATAAAAGTGTATCATTATAAAAAATGAAACAGCTGTGGAGAAATAAACAGTTTGATACAATGCACTTTCTTTTGTTTCTTTTTTTTTATATATATAAATATGATACATATAACCACACAAATATTTTAGTTTTTTGTTTTGTGCCATTATTAGTGTATTTAACAAAATTGATTATAGTTACTATCAGAAGATTTTTGTTAGGTAATTTTGTTTCCTTTCATTGTTCTTCATTTCTCAATATAAAATAGTTTTTGCTGATTGTGAAATCAATAATATTAGGTTTTAGTATTTGTAAAGTAAAACATTATTATTTGTTAATTTATGGGGCTATTATTTTATTTTTAGTTTATTACACTTTCATTGCCTTTACAGTGTTTATTAAGTAAATGAGTACAAGGTACATTTTGTGGAATATGGTATCATCTAGTTTTATATACAAGAGAATTAATAGTAGTGTGAAAGAATAATGAGAAATCTGGTTTTTCTAAGGCGCAAACTTCATGTCTGGCTGCCTTGTCAACTGACTATGAAAATACATCCAGACTCATGTAAAAACATAAATACTTTTAAAAGTAGATATCTTTTTTACAAGTCATTAATGACAAGTTGTAGAAAGGGAAAAAAGTTATTGTGATAGATTTTTAGCCCATCTGCTTTTATGAAAATGATAAGGAATTCTTAGGGATCTGACTCTATACTGAGTGGCTGTGACCCAGGGAGATTGCTCACTATTTTATTCTTCAAGTTATATTATGATTGAGTCAGATGTCCCTACTTTAGTCTTGATACAAAAGTCCTTTTGGTAGATTTTTAAAACTTGAGCTCTTTTGAAAACAATCAAACATCACATATGAAGAAATGTTTAGACTTAGATTTGACCATTTTATAGGGTCATATTTGAGTTTATGTTTTGATATCAGTTAAACCTGTTAGACAAAAAAGTATTTGTCAATAATCAGAAATGCAATTTTTTTGTCAGTTCATGCTATTTTTTTTTGACTACCATTTTTATTCTTATTGATGAATTATTTTTTTTTTGAGTTCTTTATTTGGTCACTTAACTGAGTTCAAAAAAAATAATTTATCCTCACTATTGAATTATGTGGTTTGGAAACTCATTGCCAAACATGTATGCAAATATAGAAAATAATAATTACTCAGAAAAATATTTTTGATTGATATTTAAATCAACTATTAACTTCATGTTAATTCTCTGGACTGGAAGTCAGATGATACCTCCTATTCAAACTGAAGTATTAGATTGATAACATTTTTTGCCATATGCAAAAGAAAATCAGCAAAACTCTATTCACTAGCAATGCCTTTTGTTTATGCTTGGTAACTGTTTTTTTATACATGTGCATATAAAAAGAAAATAGAAAAAAATATTTAATTCATACTTCTGTCCACATTCATATGTTGTTATATTTAATGACTTAATTGTAGAGGAAACTTCTATATTGAGTATAGGAATTCAAACATTGGTTATCTCTGACAGAAGTTCTTTCAGTTGAAATGTAGACAAGAATTCAATTCTTGTTTGCTTTATCTCATTATTGTTCTAAAATAGTGGTTGTAGTTTAATTGAGTTACTGTTTTTTGCTACGATTTTGCGTGTGTACATTACAAAACAGATGCAGATTAGTTTCTTTTCATTTATTTAATGAAATTGGAATGCATATTCCTTTGATGTAAGAAATCATAGAAATAATGAAACATTTTTTTAAAAACTTCATGCTGTCAGTAAGTCAATGATTTGTCAACCATTAAAATTAATTCCTTCTATTTTACTAGTTTTCAATGTTCATTACACTTATTTTCATTTTGCAGATCCATTAAATGCATTACTTCATATGAAACTGTTAAAAAGCTCAATATAGGTTGTCTATCCTTATGCCACAACATAATGATAGACCATACAATTTCTGTATTAGTGTTTGAGATATGCTTAGTTATTTATGTTAAGATGATGGAACAAATATAAGTTGTAACATATTTGTGTACATTACATCTAAAGAATATAATTTATTTTTCTAAAGAACTTCTCAAAAGCAGTTTTAGATTCTTGTAGATCAAAGAATTTTGTGTAATATAACTCAAAATTATTAAGTTTATTCACTAATGTGTGGAAATGGGCAATTTATTATCATTTTTATAATTGCCTATTCTTTGGAAGATGAAGAGGTAGGTCAAATTATAGAAAGTTTCTTTAATTTTAAAATACTTGTTTCTTTAAATATCTTTTTAAAAGATGTAAACATATTTAGAAATCTCATTGAATTTAAAACAAAACTAGAAAAATAATTATTTCATTTACTGTGCTCCTCCAAGCTGTTTACAATATTTTTATTGGACTATCATAGCATGAGTTATCAATACAAAATTTGCAGTTAGCTTTTTATTATCAAGCCAGTGTTCTTTTGTTCTGAAGAAATATATTTAATAAGCCAAAAACAAACATTAATGGGATTTTTAATAATGCATGATCTCTTGTATGTTCAAGTTGTATATTAATTCTTAATATTGAAACACCCTAAAAGTTTATTCAGTTTATTAAATAAAATAAGACATTTTTTATAATTCTAGTTAGTAATTTTATTCAATAATTTACACTGATGGAAATTGCAGTTTTCTTGTGAATTCTAATTTTGTCCAATTGAGAGACCTCTGTAAAGACTGGAATATATAGTAACCTGATGTTGCAATTCTGATAAATAGTTGCAGATAAATGAAAATGATTTAACCAAGCTTTAAGAATATTTGCCTGATCATCAAATAAGCATTCTGTCTAACATTATCCTGATAGAATATTATGCTCTTTCTCTTAACTAATTCTGATGCTTTTCATTTGTTGCTGCCTTCCCTTAGTTTAATTCGCAGCTGTACATGTTTGAATCAATCATTTGGTTCTCCAGAAGAAGCTTACAGCAAAGCACTCTTATCCAAGCCTACAGTATGTACTGTATCATTATCATTAGGTAAAGACTGGATATAGAATTGGTTCATTTCACTTATTCTATAATCAATTATGTTCTACATTGGTTTAAGGTATTTGCCTATCACAATTTAGTTAAAAAATGAACATTTTGATATCTTTAAATATCAAAATATAGTCCAGTGCTGTTTTTTTTAGTTTATGCGGAAGCCACACATCAAAGTGATTAACCTAACCAAGCTAATGCAAATAATTTTCATCATTTGAATATTCTAAGTATGTTGCCTATCTTCTACATGGCATAACATTGATTAATCTCAACTAGTATAATTATCTTAACTGGCCTACTCAACCAATGCAGCAGTTTACTTTGCCTGTAATATTATGAATGCTATTCTATTTTTTTTTAAAAGTATTCAATACAATGGTTCTAAAGTCAGAATGTTTGTTATTGATTGATTATGCAATTGATATATTTTGTTGAAACTAACACTAGAAATTTTGTTGCAATTTTTCCCTTATATCTATTGTTAAACTTCCTATCTCCACTACTTTTCTTTGTATATTTCTTTTGATGATCTCAGATATTACTTTATCACAAAGTTTTAATGCTGTCTACTCAATTTGCCTTTGATATTGTCTTGCCATTCATATTTAGGGAATGATCTGACAAATGCAAGCCTTCATTAAAATCTTTCTGTTGCTATAAAAGCCTTTTTTCTAAACTATTCTGTTTTTTTATTATTTTCTCTATTCACTCCAAAGGGTAATATTTTTTTACATTCACTAGCTATCTGTTTAGATAAATTCCAGTAATTTAAAGTTCAACAACTCTTTTAGTATGAATAAAATAGGACACTTTAGTTCCTAAAATTGGTATGATGGTTTATTGGTTTTTAAAGCATCCATATAAGAGAAGCAGAAATCTTAAACAAAAAAAAATTAACAAAAACAAACAAATAGACCTTAGACCAAGGTGTTTGTATAATTGTTATGACATATGGCATTAATTCATAAATTTAATGAAATGAAAAAGTAAACAATATTGAATTTTTATATAGACAATAATTCTAAAAATCAGAAAAATTATGAAAGATGATAAAAATAGTAGGTATAATTAAGTAATGATAGACAAACAGATTTCTATAAAAGTATTTTATTGAATTTGTTTTTAATTTATTATTCTGGTAAAGATTTGAAACTAAAATTAATTCAGTATTTTCAATTACCATATGCTTATCATATTTACATTAACTTTAAGTTTTAATGTTTGTATAGAATAAGCAGCTGAACATTAGATAGTTTTTGACCATCAGATTGAGAATCCAACAAAATTATATATTAAGTAACACCAGTCAACCTGAGTGTGTTTAGTGTCACTTAGAGAGAGTTTAGCTCTAAATGATTCTATATTAGAGAGATTCATTGAAGGCGAAAAATCTTTAAAGTAAAATTACTTAATAAAATATAACTTCTTAATTCTATTCTGCCATAAAATTATTATATTAGATGATGAGCATATTAACAGTTATTTGTATTTAGTTCATTTTACTTGTCTATGTGTCATAGTGTTTGTGAGTGTGTATTTTTTATACCTATTTTTATTCCAGATTTTAAGTTGTAAATATTATATCTGTATAATTGTGGTAAGTGATTTTATGTTTCAACATATTTCCTGTTTTAATCCTGAAAAATTAACTTTCTTTACTCCAAGTAATTCGGTATGAACAAAAGGATGCATTACAGCTAATGATTGGAAAAAATTAGAAAGAATGATAAACAAGAAAAAATTATTTTTTTTGTTTAAAATTAACTTTAACAAACATAACTCTTCCAATGTAATGTGAATGCAAATTAATTAGATATAGTTTTTCAGCTATTAATGAAATTTAATACCAAGTTATGTAAAGATTAAAGTTAAATGACTTTTGATAATTGTGGCCTAATGAGCCATCCACATTGAAAGTTGTAAATCTTCAGTAATTACAAGTTTTATAACAGTTTTACTGCAAGGTAATAATTTGATATAAACTCTTGAATTGTTCAGACTAAGTGAGAAATAAAGGATTTTGAAAGTTGGTTTCACTTTAATCTGAATACCCTTTAATATTCAATGGTAATTTAAGTTTTCCTTTTTTTTTTCATATTTAGAACAAATTGTTTAAATGATCATCTAAAAAAGCTTTTTATTCTCTCATAAACTCAAGATATATATATATAAAGGTACACACATTTTAACACTTTTAAAAGAAATTGTATTTAACTCTCAAAATTTCCTTTAACTAAATCTGATATGAATTAACTAAAGGCCAAGCCTGAAATCCCTGAAATTCAAACATTTGCTGAAAAAAACATTCCATTTTTATCTTTGTAGAACCAAAATTCACTTTCAAAAGTATTTTGAAATAAAAAATTATTATCTGTATAATCATAAATAAGAAAAGAAAGCAATTAATAGTATATTTTTACTAACCTGTTTTTATCAACACTTGTAAATCTTCATAATTACAGAGATAGCTATGGGTGAGCAACAACTGTGAAATTAATGTGTATGTATTATTGATAAGAAACAGATGTATAAAATGTATTTTTTGTCTGTTTTAATTTTAATAATTAAAATGAAAATATTTTCTTTGATACTCTTCCTTTTTAAATGTTTGGCACTTTTACATCAGTTCATTCTCTAATATAAAAAAACAAGTAAAGGCTTAAAATACAAATTTTTTTAAAAGTAAAACCTGTCATAACTCATTTATTAACAATGTGTGGCATATGCAATTCAGCATCATCATCATCATCACCATCATTTAATGTCTGCTTCCATGCTAGCATGGATTGGATGTGGTTTTCTTGATGGCTCCATAATTGAACCATCAGGAAATATTATAGCAAGTTTTACATCTGTATCACTTTACTAACACCAATCAGTTTAGGAGACTAGAAACTCAGTGTTTTTATTGAGACATCATCTCTGGGATTATTACCTACCAAGGTTAGAGAATTCAGCCTACCCTAGAGTAGGTGTAGAGGTTTTTATTCCAGAGATTTCATTTTCTTAGACAAGTTACTATCCAAAGCTAAATACTATTACCTAGCCTAATGTTTTCTTTTTCTGTTAAATGACCCCAGTTTCAGGGGTTAACTATTTGCCTATAGCTGGGACCCTAACAGGTGCTATCACCCCGGGTTAGAGTGGATCTAGGATCAATAGCAATTAAGAGGTGGTTCCATGCTTCTCTAAATCTCTTGATCAATGGTTCAGCATTGGTTTTCCACTACATTGTCTTCAACACTCATGTTACTTCCTTTAAAATTTTTTTTTCATCTTCATAAATTACTCTCATCAATTGTCACCTGACAAGACACATTTCCGAGCCTTCTTTGAAAGCTCAGAAACCTTATTTGGACTCAAAAACCTGTAAACCTTCTTTAGACTCAAGAGTTCAATGACTGTTTTTGTTTCTGTTTTATATCCTTTATTACAAAACAAAAAAAGAAAAACTGCAAAAACTGCCAGTTATATAATAAGAATTAATGAATTGTATTGTTTAAAGACATTACATTTTGATTAATAGTTTCAGACAGAATAACAAAAAGGTACTACTTTCAGGAAAACTCATATTTGAGAAGGATTTTCATTTAATTAAACAATATCAAATTTTAAAAAATATTTTTATTGTACATATGTTTACTAAAATTCAGTTGATACAATCTTTTATGCACACAATATTTTGTTTAAAATCAAATATATATGATATGCGTCATATAAAAAAACATTGTCCTACATTTCATTAAAATAGAATGCAAAGAAAAAGTAGAATTCCATTCTTCATTGTTTCACTATTGTATATTACTGTACATATTACATATTGTATTGGATACTAAAACTGTTCTCTTGTACCAAATATTTTTGGAGATTTAAACATGCATTAAAATTAATTACTAGTTTCTATTATTAAAATATTTAATGGTAATATTTTAGATTTCATAGTAATGTCATCCAAGAATATTGAAATCAATTTTGCAAAATGATGGATTAACATTAGCAAGTGTTCTAAAATGTTCTTATTGTCTTTTTGGAGTCTTGCTAATATATTTTTGTCTGATACATTTTGTAAATGCTTGTTATGTTTTCAATTATTGGATCCAAAAATGTTAAACAGAGTGCTATCTTTATGTAGTACATCTATTATTTTTCTAATTGCAGTGTTATAGGTTTATTTTGTTTTCAGAGTGATCTTAAAATTCAGAAAATATACATTTATTGTAAGTAACAAAAACAAATATTTCAAGTTTAATAATGAACACAACTACTATATAATTAACTAGTCACCCTACTTTCATGATCCTTTTAAATTAAGTTAAAATTATGCTCTTGATATGATTATCAATATTATGTTTTGTCATAAAGATATATTTTATTACAATATTATAAATAAATATCAATTATAAATTTTTTAACTCTTTGAAAGACTCTTGTATAGTTCCAACATTGTTCAGATGCTCAAATTTTATTAAAATTTGAACAATATGATAATGATATGAACATCTGAACAATATGATAATGACTTTTCTCAAAGTTATAGACAATACTATTACATATTACTGGGAATAAAATGCTTTTTATAGGTTTCTTAATAGATTTTAAGATTAGTTAGAAATTATTTGATTTAATAAATTGTTTTAATACATTTGAAAGACTAGGTAGTGATGTGTTCTAGAGATAGGGTACTCAATAACTTGACTAAAAGAGTATTAAAATAAAACCAAGGAATGATTTTAAATCTTTATTATTGATTAGGCCCATCATTTCATGATCTCAACTTTTGCTGTACATTTTTTAGTCACCACTAATTTTTCTGGAATAAGATATAGCAATAGAAAAACTAACATGAGGCAGAGTATATAATACTTTAGTTCCTGAAAGACTTTATTAGTTTTGAAAATATATGATACACGCTTGGGTGATCATGTCTCAAAAGAGACATGACTGACTGGACAGAAGATTTTCCCACAGTAGCTTATCATTACTTTCTAGGGTAGACTGGTTGCCAATCAAGGCTATAGAACCCAATCTGTCCTCTTATATAACCCATAGCTGGAGGGAGAAGAGATGGATTAATACCTTTCCCAAATGTATTTGCACATAAGTGAATGCAACAAATTCAGCTGGAATTAAAACTCAGCTGTCTGGTTTCTTATACTTAGCAGGTATCCACTGCATCACAAAGCACATAAAGAATACTACTTCCCAAACTTTTCTGAAAGTTACTCTACAAGCTACTCTTGAAGAGTTCTTAGACTTGGCTCCAAAAAGTATGAGCTATATGGTATGTTTCAACTTCAGTAAATAATATATATATTTTTTGAATTTGACCAAAATCAGTTTCAAAATAATCATCAGTAATCTCAGTATCTTTCTTTAAGAGCTTGAAGACACACATTGCAGTAAATTGATGCATGTTTTTTGTGATGATCTCCTGGCAGACTCCATAAATTATTCCAGTCAGATGAGAAATATTATAGATTGTTTGGTAATGATCCTCATAGATTTTTTTTCTTTCAACCACTACTGATAAGTACTCACCCCAACTGAGTATCCTACAAGTTATGTTGTTTTTTTAGTTATCCTTATGGCAATAACAATTCAGCCTTTATTAAAGTCACTCACATCTTTTTTTTGCTTATAACTATGGCATTCTGCACATCAAAATGAAATACATAAGGTCATCTTACCTATTTATATCTGACCCTGATATGCACAAGTGTTAGAAGAAAGTAGCTGTCATTCTTGCCACATATCACTGGTCATAATATTTTTACTCATAAGTACACCCATATAACACATACAAACAGTGATCCCCCCCTCGCACAAACATACATGGTTTTTACAAAAGTTTCAGTAATTTATTTTTGATAAAATCTTTTCTTTTGCTCATATAAGTTCATATAATCAGTCATCAAACCTATCAGGTAAATTGTGTATTCCATCATAAAAGAGCACTTCCAGTTTTGAATATAATAATTTTTTACATTGAAGATATTGAAGATTTCTTCAAAAATAAATTGTTAGCCAATCAAGGAAGTTGTTATATAGAAAAATTGCCAATGAATTTTCTTGCATAGAAAAGGAGCTTTTCTATTCCAGTACATCATTCAAATGAGCCAGTTGCTCATTGTAGCAGTTTATAACAGTTTATCCAATTTCCAATGAATCAAAATAAATCTCTTTTAATTCAATGAAGAGGACGTTTTCTTCAGTAGATTCCATTTAGACTAAGACAGGCAAGACTGTCCTGGATCTTGCTAAGTTTTTTTTTTAAATTTTGGAAGCTTGTAACAAATTAATTTTACATCACTATTAACTGTCTAGTCCCAAAATAATATCTTTATATCTTGATCATGAAGAGAGAGAGAGAGAGAGACCAATATTTAGCACTAATAGACTTTCCTATAATTTCATAATTGTACCAGCAATAAAAATTGAATGAACTTCAATGATACTTCTAAGAATTCTTTAACACCGTACCAGAAATGACACTAGAAATTTTTGAATCAATCTTATATATATATACTAGCAGTATAGCCTGGTGTTGCTAAGGTTTTTTAGTGGTTACGTTGAAATGGTAAGGTCAAGTGCTTATTCAAAAAGCTCCAGTATGAGGTTACTGTGATGCATAAGTTAAAAAAATGTAAGTATTGGTTTTTGTTGTATTTGTAAAATGGGATTCATGCTTGGTCAGTTTTGACAATAAGCAGGAATGATGTATGTACAACAATGTTGGAGGGATGACACCTTGTAGAAAATGTGAAATTGTTATGGCATATGATAGGGTAGAAGTTACAAAAAGTTAAAACATACCATTTGTTTTCATAGATAGCCCCATTATACAAAATGATCAGCTTCAGCTAAAACCACATATACCAACAATTATTGTTTGAGTCAACAAACTAGAAATGCTTCTACCACTGGATCTATACATACAACTGAAAATGATATGTTCATTTAAACGTCAACTTCTTTGTCTTTGTCATCTTCTTCGTCGACTTCTTTGATTTCATCATTTTCTTCATTGTCTTCTTTCTTTTCTTTTTCTTCATTTTGTCTTCTCCTTTTTCATCATCTCCTTCTTTGTCTTTGTCATCATCTTCTTCATCATCTTCATCATTGTCTTTGTTGGTATCTTCATCTTTGTCTCTTTCTTCATCATCATCTTTTTCTTCTTCTTCATATTCTTCTTCTTTCCGCCTGTATTCTTTGTCTTCTTCTTCTCGTCTTTTTCTTTTTTCTTTTTCTTCTTCTACTATTTCTTCTTTGTCTTTTCAAATAAATAGCATCTCTGTGCAGACGACGATCATGTTGAACTCCATTCTCGGAAGCTTGTGCAGCAGCTGTAATTGTAGCATTTCTGCTATGACAATTATGCTGGGCATAATTCTGTGAAACTCATGTGATGGCCAAAGCTGTAGCAATTCTATTTAGATGAAACTCATGTTGAGCCTTATTCTCTAAAGCTCATGCAGCTGCCATGGCAGCAGTGTTTCTGCTCAAACAATGTTTACATTGCACGTCATTCTCTAAAACTTGTGCATCTACTTTTGTCTTTGCTTTCATTGATAACCTAGGTTCTTCATTTCTACGTTCATTTCTACGTTCTTCATTTCACTGGAGGCTGCAGTTTAGGAAGCATTTATGGATTGTCTAAAATGTGCAGATACAATGGGGGAAGCATTCCTAGTTTCCCAGTTCAAACAACTCTCATCAATGGACATAGCTGTTGCATTCACAGACCATTCCACACTTTGGAACTACCTACTACTCAATGAAGCCTCCTGTTGAGATCCTTTGTCTACACAATTGATGTTTGGTGAAATGTACAGTGTGCCTTTTCTTTCTAGGCATTTAGATTGGGGGTGCAAAATTGGGCAAGAATGTGGATCTTAGATAGAAAGCAGTATCAGAGAGTTATGTTTACAAACCAGTGTTTGAAATCACAGGTCTAGAAATGATTCCCATTCTTAGATGGCAATTTTTTGTTAAATAAGCCTAACCTGCATAAGGTAGGATATTTTAGTCAGAATAGTAAATTTCTAGCTATCATCAAGGAAAAATGTATCAGCAAAAACTTGGAGTACTTGGATCATGCAGGACACAAATAAATGGAATCCTCTATAAATTAGTTTAGAATAATTTTGTGTCTGTTTAACCTGTCAGACCTTACTTCAGAAGCAGCAAAATTTAAGTTTAAGTTTCAAGTAGCATTTCAAAGAAGTAAAAGACCAAGTGAAATAATTTTCATCAACAAATTTTCAGCTTGACCCTGTATGTGAATTCACAAATTGTTTTATTTGGCAAATCTTTACACCTAACTCTGCCTAAGACCTGATTTTAGCTGGATTTGGGCAGAGTATTTGGGGGCAGTAAAAGATCAGGTGAAATTATTCTGCTATTTATTTTTGCTACACCCAGTATATCAATTCAAAATCTTATTGTGTGCCTCAAAGTTTATGACTTTGATCCTCAGATGACCCAACTATTGTTGGAATACAACAAAGTGTTTTGGAGAAATAAATGATCACAAAAAGCAACATTTTCCCTTCATTTTTGCCATACTTTGTGTGTCAATTGAAATTTTTGTTTGCATATTGTTGTGGAGTAGTTTTTGCACTGAAGATTATAATCGTGCTATGTCGGTTGCTAATCAACATAACGTACCCAAAATGTTAGGAACTTGGTAATCTTTCACTGAAAGCTGACTCCTTAGTATTCGGCTAACTGTCGACTAATATCAACTGCCTAGTAGTTCTACTGAACTCCAATAGAAGTCAAAAGAACTCCCATGAATTTCCCAAGTACTTCTAAGAACTTCTTCTGTTAACTTCCTGTTAACTCTTATTAATATACGAGGGAGAGTCTATTATCTGAGGAATAGGTGTGTTTCACCATAACACCCACCTCCTATATTTTACTCCCCAAAGGTAAAATTTTATTTATTTTTTTACAGACAATATGAATGAGAAAAGAAAAAAAAAACAAAATAACTTCACTTTCTCAGCAAAAATGTAGTGTATCTTCTACGTTTTGGATCCACTTGTAATTGATCCGTTTCATTCCTTTTTCTTTTGGATCGGCGTACTTCTGGTAAAATTGCTGCTGGTGTTGGTGGTTCGAATGTTTCATAAATTACCTCCATCAGCATTTCTTTCATGGGACTGCTGTCAACCACATCCGAAGAGCATCTTCTGATTTGGTTAATGTGCCTCTTGCATGTAAATTTTTCTTCTTTTACCAGGTACATCATGTTGCCCATCCACTTGTCAATTATTCCAATTTCCCAGAATGACTTGTTCTGTCTGTAGACTTTTAAATAAATTTTTTCACCTGGGCTGTATTTTTTTATGTGAGTAAATCTTTCTCTGTCTGGCTTTGACTTTTTTGGCAATAACTTGTCGAATACAGATCTAACTCTACGTGCAAACATCACTTCGGCAGGTGATTGTGAAGCTGGTGTTCCATTATTTGGAGTAATCCTGTATACTTGTAGGAATTTCTGTAGGGCTTCTTCTGCGGGTATTTCTCAAGTCTATCTAATTCCATATCTATCAATTCAATACAGGCAAACGGCACATTTCTTTTCTTTTTAAATACCGCCTGAGCATTTTCTTTCAGTTGGAATTTTGCCTCCATCTTAGTACATGTTCCTAAACCTGGCGAGAAAACAGTAAGAAATGTTTCCTTTAGTTTACTTATGAGTTTTTCTGCCTCATTGTTTAAGCTTTTTACCTTAAAACAAAAAGAATTAATTTGTAGATCCCATAATTGGAATCCCGTTATCCAAATTGTACCAAGTAAATTTATGGTATCTTCAATGACAAATATTCTGACTTTTCGCATTTTTTTTATTTAATGTGATGTTTGTGACAAAAACTTCGATGATCTGTATCTTTTCACCCGTCACTGACCTCCCGATTTTATTCGTTTTTATTAACATTGGTTTTCCCAACTTCTTCCATGTATTTAGATTAATAATAGACAGATCCAACCCAGTGTGGAGTTGCATTTTTATCTTTTTGTTGTTTATTCATTACAGTCGATGTAATGAATTTTCTTGTTATTCCGTCTTCAATTTGGTTGGACTTTACTTTTTTTCTTTTTATATCTTTATTTCTTGCTCTGCAGTGTGAGCTTTTGTCTCCCATTCTTCCACAGTTAAAACATTTTTTGTTCCTAAAATTGCACTCTCTGTACCAGTGTAATCCACCGCAAGCAAAACATGGTTTTGGGAGTTTTTGATTATTTTTTCCTGGTATTTTCATTTGATGATCTGCAATTTTAGTATTGTTTTTTTGTTGTACTGACTTTCTTCTTTGTACTGTACTTTCCTTATGTGTGAAACGCCAGACTGTTCAATCTTTTTTTACGCTAACCTGTTTTGTATAATGTTCTGCCAAATCCTGTACTGTAATATTTGGAATGTTTTCTAATTTCGTCAGTACCATTTTTCTCATCTCTGCACCTTTTTCTGATACAAGGCCTTAAATGAATACCAAGCTCTTGAAATTATCTGCACTCAAATCAGCCAGCTTAAATTCTTTGCAATGCTTGTTTACATTTGCTGCATATGTTATGTAATCTTGTTCATCCTTCTTCATTAAATTCAAACAGTTCCACCTCTTGTGGAACAGAGATGTTTTCTTGCTAAAATGTTCTGTTAATATATTTACCACCTCGGTGAACTTTAAATCAGAGGTCTTTTTAGGTAAAATATAATTTACCATTTTGCTATGTTCAGACGTTCTTAACTTATTTAGAAGAAGTCTCACCTTCTTTTTTTCTGATCATGAATAGCAGTCTATGGCATACATGTTTATGTATTTTTTGTAATAATCCTCAAAAGTTACTTCTTTATCTGTATTGTATGTGAAAGTCTCGATCAAGTGCCAAACTGTATTCTCAGGAAAAGAATTTTGAATATTTTTCACTTCTCTTTTCTTAGTTACATTCAGAATTTTCTTTTGAAATTCCATTTGCATCTGTACCATATTTTGCTGAAATTTTAACTGCTTGTCGAAAAATTTTCTCCTGAATTTGCTTCTGGAATGTACTTTGCTGTTCTAGAATTTTTGCTTGCTGTTCCGTCTAGAATTTAAAAAATTCCTGTAATAAACCCTTAAATTCCTCCATTTTTATGCAAGAAATTTATACCACGTCTTATGCTGTTGAGGTGGGATCAGATGAATTCATAATCCGTAAACTATTGAGCAACTGTATATTGAGAATACAACAATATATATTTAATTTTTTTTTTACGTGTGCAAATTTCATTGGCCAAAAATTGTCTCTTTTAACTACTCCATGCTTTTTGAAGTCTTCTGAGCAAAAATTTTGTTGCTTTGTGACTTCAATGTCTTGTTGTCAAAGTATTCATAGCTTTGCAATTTTCTTCAGCCAAATGTCGTGTTGGTAATTTTAATTTGCCAAATTTCTTTGGCATGAGAGAAAAAAATTTTCTCTCCTACTCCGCATGACTTTGCAAAATTTTTGTTGTGGCAACTTTTGCCTTGAGAAAAAAACAAGTTTTCTCTCCTCTTCCAAGTGAATTCGTAGATCTTCGTTGCCAATTATGTTGTGGAGTAGTTTTCGCACTGAAGGTTATAATCGTGTTATGTCGGTTGCTAATCGACTTAACATACTCAAAATGTTAAGCACTTGGTAATCTTTTACTGAAAGCTGACTCCTTAGTATTTGGCTAACTGCCAATTAATATCAACTGCCAAATATTTCTACTGAACTCCAATAGAAGTCTAAAGAACTCCCATGAACTTCCCAAGTACTTCTAAGAACTTCTCCCATTAACTTCCTGTTAACTCTTATTAATATAAGAGGGAGAGTCCATTATCTGACAAATAGGTGTGTTTCACCATAACACATATCAAGGCATCAGACCTTGATCTACCAGTGGTTCGATTTTGGTTGAGTTTGAGTGAAGTGTCTTATTGCATAAAAGTGTGCAAAAGACATTCCAAAATTATGTTTGTCATTGATTTTTTATGAACACTGTACATTGATTTGAAAAATTTTTGTGTACATCAAAGGTTCGGACCTTGATCTACAAGTAACCTGATTTTGATTGAATTTGCATTAGGCATCTCAGAGGAGAAAAGTTTGTAAATTCTAAGCGTTTCAGTGATTTCTGCTGTACCCTGTATATTGATTTGAAAATTCTTTTTGTACATTAAAGGTTTATCTCATGATTAACAAGTAATCCAATTTTGGTTGAAATTGAACAAAACGGTTCAGAGGAGAAGGGTTTGTTAGAATGAAGAAAGACACAGACAGACATATCCATTTATATATATATATATATATATATATATCCAAATCCATGACCTACTCACTCATGTTTAATTGACCATGTCTTCAGGGGTGTAGATGTACTCATTACACTTAAGCAACTGTGGATTGGTGAAGCTATTTAACTCATAGTTAGGATGGATAACTGCTGACTGAGAAATTCATCTACCCTTTAACAGCTTTTATATATACACACAAGATTTAAGATGTTAATGTATATCTTGCTTTTGTGTATCTTTTATTGATGCACACTATTTTTTAATAAATAAATTTTTCTCCATATATTGTAAATTACCAAATGGAGAGGTTTTACTTTTTATTTTTGTTGTATCGTGGAATGAAGAGATACACAGTGAAATGTAGATAAACTACTTTATTACCAGAGTAGAACAACTAAGATGTATGTACAATATTTACAGTCTATTGCAGTAGTAGGTGTTACTTCATGAAGTCCGTGATAATGACAACTCCTCGTGCTAAACGCACATTGTCTTTTATACATCTGTGCGACCTGATGTCACGTGGTATGAGCCATGACACAACAATTTTCATTCTGGGATCTATTAAACCTATTAACAAAAAACAATTTGAACTTTCTAGTGAGTATATACTATATGGTAACTTACTAATTATTTTAATAAGTTCATATATTAAAATAAATATACTCGATATCCTAAAATGTTTGATTAAAAGAAATGTCCATTCTCTTTTTCATAATTTGCTACAAAAACTAATGATGTTTGCAAAATATTTGCTATTATTTTATAATAGTTTTAATATTCTAACTTTAGCCTCAGAAGTAATCAATTAGAAATTATTTTCAAGAATTGGTGGATGTTTTTAGTGCAAGTTTCAAGTGTTTTCAAATAGTTGTTCACATAAACTTTTAGTAACTATTGAAGGGAATCAAAGTATTCTTTGAACTCAACTAATGTTTGCAAATATTTTATAACTACTTATTAACAAAGTGAGCAATATGCCTGTAATAGTTATTTGATTATAGGATCATTAAAAATAGCAAAAATATAACTGAATAACTATACTATTATTAGTAGGTAAGAAAATAAAAACAGCAAAGTAACATAGGCAACAAAATGATCTGTTTAATCACTAAGACTTCTTTGGCCAAAGTGGTTAAGGAGCTGTCTATTAAAGATAGTACCCAGAAACAGTCGGAGACTATTTCTTATTTTGTCTTGTCTATTCTCATGGTTATAAAATATGTTGATCCAGAATCTTGGAATAAAATCTAACAATAAGATGGAGTAAAATAATAATATTGGAATCTTTCATTTATTCATTCAATTCTCCTAATGAATATAATACTAAATCTAGAGAAATAGTGGAAGTTTTTAAGAAATCAGTGAAGAACTTACATACAACTGTTCTGTATCTAATAATACCAATTTGTTTTCATTTTTACCATGTTTTATTATAATTTTGTTTCTACATATCCTATTATAAGCTACTAAAAATATATTTTTTTATTCTGAAAAGCACTTTATTTAATATTAAGTCTTACACTTTGAAGTTCATCTTGAATTGTTGACAGAATCATCTGAAGTATACTAATACAAATAAATTGTGTTCAGTTTTATTTTGTATTCAAAGTTGTATTCTTTGCAACAGTCTGGGCAATTTTAGAAATAGTGTGACTTGAGTACACCAAGATGAACTTTATACCAGATAATTTATTTACTACCTGCAATTTTTATTCCTAGCAAAAGAGTTAAAATTATTTTGTATTTACATCCAAGGCATTTTTTTTTATTCTTATAAAGTTTGCCTGGAGATTGAACTGTTGGCTTCATAGTTTTCATTCCAATGTTTTAACTTACAGAATTATCATGTAGTTTTTGTCAGGTAATAAAGAGTGCTTATAGAAAATTCTATAAATGATCATTAAAAAGAGAATAAATTGAAAATCATACAAATGTTCTTGCTATTTTTTTAAATTTTTGCTTCATTTCCAATTCAATTTCTGTTATTTTCTTAAATACTTTGCATTATTTTCTCTTTCGTTTCATATTTTCTTTTCACTCTTTTTTATTTCCTGCTTGTCTTCCTTACTCAATTTTGCTTCCTTTTTCTTTATCATCCTCTCTTCCTCTCCTTTCCTTACTTTTTTATCTTCATCTTTGTTTTCTATTTTTTCTTTTTCCTTCCATCACATGTTTGGTTTTGGATTATAGCATTATATTGTTGCTATTTACTATGTCTTACTTATATCTCTGGATAATATTAGGTCTGAAAATATAGATAACAACAGGGAGAAATAATCTGATTGCTGATGAAATAGCTGTTGTTTTTTAGCTTACACACTTATAGACTTGTTTCTCCAAATTGCTGTGCTAAATGAAACTCTGCTTCTTATATGGAGAATACATCACCACTTCTAACAACAGACCACAATGGATTTGCAGATCGACAGTTGAATAGTGTCTGGGGAGGAATGTATAAGGTAAATGCTTGCAGAGAGTGAATAAGCCAATGAACCCAGGCATGGCTTGTTGCTGTTCATTTGATTTAAAAGATTCCACTGCAGCAGCAGCAGTAGCTTCTCTGTTCAACTTAACTTAGAATTTAAGGAAGGATCTTTGCTTCAGCAAATATGGTAGAGATCTTGATTCTGTATATAGATTTACTAATTCTTAACAAGTTAACTAACACATATGAATAGAAAAGGTAACTATTTTGCTATATATAGTGCTTTATCTCTTCAATTATCATTACTATAGTTTTAGGATATCTTTTACAGCTTGATTCTTCTCTCCATTAGTTTATTTCTAGAAATATTGATAGAGAAGTGAATTAGCCACTTTGCAACAAGTGATCACTGTAAATTATTAACACTAACAGAATTGTTTCAGGAATGTTATGTTTACTTGTTTTACTGACAATAAAATGATTACTAAAGATTAATTTTTGTTTTTAGCATTGAGTTCACACAGAAAAGAAGCACATGTCACACCCACACACAAATGTTCACAAAAAGAGATAATAGAAGAAATCTAAGCAGGAAATATTAATATAACTAACATATTTAAGTCATGCATTTAAATGCAGTCAAGGAATAATTGAAGTAATAAACTTATGTTTATAAATTATGAATCCTGAATGATCATTTTGTTACTTCTCATATATATATATATATATATATATATATAATTTTTAATGTATATTTTTATTATTGCTATTATTATTATTATTATTATTATTATTATTATTATTAAGCAGCATGTTCTGTGAGAGGGTATGCATCATGTGGAGGTTTTTATAAGATGGGGAAGAAAAAGCAGTGCAAACAAGCATTGGAAATAAAGCAAAAAATCAGGTGGCCACTCTTGTTTTAAAGAAAATACAAACCAAATTATTTTTATCTTATGTGCACAGGTGCAAATAGTACCACTTACATCTTATACAAATTGATTCAAATTCCCTATTTATGAAATTTAATTTAAATAGTCTCTATCATTGTATGCAAATAATTTTCTCTTTTCATCATGATCAATGAGAAGAGCATTTTCACTATTATCAGTTGATTCACTATGTTTATGAATATACTTTTCCAACAAATCATCATATATTTATTTTCTTACTAAATAATAAGACTTTATATGATGTTAGCTTATTAGTTATTTATCAATATCATTATTTTAGAATGCACATTTTGTATTCTGATTTCTTCTATTACCTAAACACTAGGGATGTTGAACTAAAATTGGTTAATATATATTCAGGACACAAAAAGGAAGCAATGAGTATTAGTTGAAATTTATGGGATGCATAATGAGGAAAGAAGGCTTAGAGAATTTGACACTTACAGTATATATTCAAAGTCAGAAAGACAACAGGAAATGGCATGTAATCTAGTAAACAAGCTTGAGTAAAATAGATGGTAAAATGGACTGCGAGAAATAGGAAAAAACATTGCTTAGTGCTACTAATGATAGGAAGTTGTGGAGCGCTACGATTACCCACATATTGAAGAGATATAAAAAAAGATATGTACAAAACTCTGTACAGTCATATGATATATTTGTATGCCTATAAACTAATACATTATTTTTCTTAGGTATGTATAGTATACAAGCAGTTTTAATTTTATTCCAAATTTAAAATAAATTCTTGCAAAAATAATTTATAAGGTAATATTTTGTAATAATTTAAGATTAAATTAATTACAAATGCAATTGTGTATTTATAATGAGAAAGAAGTCTATGTATTCGTAAATATCTTTCTACTTATATAGTATTAGTTTGTATAAGATAAGTATTTATATAAAGCACTTGTCCAACATATAATTAATATTAATATGTTAAAAGATAGCTATATTTAAGTTCAAATTCCAGTTGAATTCCTTGCATTCACTTACATGCAGATACCCTTGGGAAAGGTATTAATCCATCTCTTTCCTCTAGTTATGGGTTAAATAACAGGACAGATTGGGTTCTATTGCCTTGGCTGGCAACTAATCTACCATGGAAAGTAATGGCAACCTACTGCATGATAATCTTCTGCTCAGTCAGTCATGTCTCGAAAGAGACATGATCGCCCAAGTGTGTATCACATATGGCACTTAACTTACTGACTGAATAGCAGTTTATAATTTCCTTGATTATAAGCCTCTCCTTGTTAGAAGTGAGCAATTATTCAGTTCAGCATCTTAAAATTTTTTTATAAATTTTATTGTACAGTATTTTAATGTGGTTAAACTTGTAGAAATAGATTAGTCCTTAAAGATTGCTATTATAGAAAGTTTAATCAAATTATAAAATATAACTATTATATTAATGAATCACTTTTCTAATAATGATAATAAACTTTACTTTTTAAAAAAATTCAGATTTTTTTATGAACCTAATGAAATCAGTGTTTAATATGATATTCAAAAGCATTAAATCGAAAGTAATTCAGAAACAATGAATACATCAAGACAAAAAGAACAGACATTAGTATTTGAGCTGATATTAAAGTTGTTCAAAGTTCCATGGTGGTAATGGTAATATTAGCCATTTTCCTACAAATAAACATTTAGCGTTCATTGACTGAACAATCTTTACAGTTTTCACTTGAAATTTATAAAAACTTTCTCTTAAAACATGTTTTTAGGAAAACCGATTTCTCAAATCCAGTAGCTATTATTGAGGGAGGTTTCTTCCTAACCTATTTGAAGTGGTGTGGAGAATTAACATCTTGATTATATTATTATTTTCTCTTTGAGTTCCATTTTAGTTGTTGCTGCTGTTGGTAGTCCTATCTGATGTGGTTTCTGTTATTTGATACTGTTTTTTTTTATTTGTGATTCTGTAGCTCTAGTCCACAATGTTCAAATATCCTTTGCCAAGACCCTCAGGCTTTATTCACTCAAAGTTTTTTTCACAGTTAAGATATTTCTGAACAAGTTTGACATCATGCATAATGTTCTTAAATAGCCTTGTCAGATTGAGACTTGTTTGGAATGTGATATGAAATGTTTAAATAGTTAGCCCAGCTCATCACATCTGTATTTGTAAATGTGCAGGATATAATATAGAAGAGATTAAATAGACTGGGGCTCTCATTTCTACTTTGTCATATTTCTGATGAGGTCTAAAATGTTTCTGTATTGGGATCCTCACCAAACATGTAAGATTCTGTAGATCAATGCAATTCCTCTATTAGATCAATGCATTCAGTTGATTTGGACTTTGAAAGGTGGTTTCTAATGGATGAGAAAAAGAAGCCTCTATTGATGTGGTCAAATACTGTTATGAGGTTGACAAAGCAGGTATACAATTTTCTATGAAAGAGGTAAGCAATTTCTTGGAGTTGTTTATTAACATATATGCCATTGTTTTATACCTTACCAAAATGAAATCCAAATAATGAGAGCCTAGTTAATATATATTCACTAATACTTTCATTGTGATGGCTCCAAATGAGATACTTCTGTATGTGTGAGGGTCTTGAAGGCTACCTTTCTATTTCCATAATGCATTAATGCAATATAGCCCCCCCCCCCACTTTTTGGGGGAACATTTCTAATTCTAGACATTTTTCATAAAATAGAGGAACTTGTTATTGAATTCAGGAAAAAAAATTTGCTATTTTTAAGTGCAGCTTCATGTCAAGTGATGCTTTATTATTCCTTAGTTTTTTTAATAGCTTTCTTAATTTCCTAATCAGTAGATTCATTATTGTTTATGTTTGGGAATAGATTTTGTAATAGTTGGATGACTACTGGTATATGTTTAATTTCTGCAGGTATCTTAAGTTTAGTTTGGTCAGGATTGAAATGTAATTCAAATGTTTTTTGAGACCAGGGTTTTTTTTTTCAAAGTTCTATGATAGCTATATCACTTAGGTATGAAGTGAAATCTTCTGTTTAAGTGAAGTACAAACAGTTTTAAATGTATTTTAATCTGTAATAAGTTTGTTACTGATAAATGCGATGATCATGTGTAAAACATATTTCATAAATTTTTTAATGAATACTTAAAAACTAATACAAAAAATATCTTTTCTTTGCATTCCCTCAACTGATATAAATATTAGGAATGGCATTTTGAACTTTTTTAAATTAACTTTTTTTTTTAACTCTTAATTTAACAAATTACTTTGTGAGTATCTTTGAATTCAATTAATGAGAATAGCATTTCAGCAATATATTTTTTTTTATTTTTATGACCTGATTTTAATTTAATTCTTTTTATATTTTCAATTGAAGAACTTTTTAAAATCAGATAATCTATTTTGCTATTTTGCTTCGATTCTAAGTTCTTACATTTAATATATTTTTTAATTGTTTCCCTTCTTATATTAATAATTAGGAATAAATCACAACTTAAAAAAGAATTTGCACTTCATTATAACTGTTGATAGCTCTCTTCAATTCTTAAAGTACTCTTGTTTGTACAATATCATGTTGAAACACTGGTTCTCACACAATCACCAAAGTTAAGCAACATCAATCATAGTTAATACCTTGATAGGTGACGCCTTGTGAATACCAGATGCTGTAAGTTTGGATGTGCAGGTGGTGTAATGGATACTAGATTGGAATTGGAAATTGGAGAGCCAAATTCTAATTCCAGTAGATTTGTTATATTCAATTGCATGTAAATAACCTTGGGAAAGGTATGAAATTTACCTCTTCTCCTACTAGCTAAAGGTTAATTAGTAGAACTTGTATCAGTAAGATCATTATTCCCTACAAAAAATTCTTAGAATGTAAAAATGTTTTCTGCTTCTAAATAACCCGTGAAAGGTTGATAAGCTGTAAAAATAAATAAATCCAGTTTGTATAACAGAAAAAAGAATACTATCCATTTTTTTAAATATATGTATTTTAAAATTTAGATATAGCAAAATACCACAAAATCAGGAAAAGCACCAAAGTTGATGGAAAAACTGAAAACACTGTATGTAGTTAAAACTTTAACAAAAATAAATGAAAGACATAGCATCAATTTGAGTGCTGCCATAATATTTGATTAGCAATATTGTTGCCTGCCACACAACCAGTTTTTGCTGTAATTTCATTCAAAAGGTCTTGAAGGTCAGTAATAAGTGTTTTTCAATATCAAGTTACCTTACTCTTTGAACAATATTTGTTCCCAAATTAGTCAGTACTCAAATTTGAACATTAAGTCAATGGTACCATTCTCTTGAAAAGGTTAACTATATATCTTTCCTTGAAGAATATCAGACATCTTTAAAAAAAAATTAACTTACCATGTTCTTACTCTAATATTATCTCTAGTGGATTGTCAGGTAGATAAGGTTAGAACTCATGTGATTAAAAAAAGAAACTACTGAACACTACCTACTTTACATTATTTACATTCTTCAAATCATTGTCCTTATCTTTATTGCCATGTTTATGATGTTTTGGCCGTTGTATGCTGCAGCCTTCTTCAGGTGCTATGAAACCTTTACTACACTCACTGGACCATGTGTCTCAGTGTATATAGACATTGGTTAGTTTTAGTGACTTAACCCAAATAGTTGTGAGTTGAATACCAGGCTACAGCAGTGGTAAACAAATAACTTAGTTAACAGGAGATAACTACATGGCTACCATAATAAAGGGTTCGGTTCAAAACTGTTAGCACTTGAAGAATGCTGGAGTGTACAACAGCCAAAACATCATGAACATGACAATAAAGATGAAGATGATAGACCAAACAAAGTAACTAGTGTAAATACTACCTCATCTCAAGAGTATAGACAAACAACCTAGTTTGAAACATAAATTGTATTTCATCTTCAATAAAATAAATTAATTTTTTTTTTTTAGAATCAATATTTTTGCAAATTTTTGGTTAAGTTTTTTTAATTTCTTTTCAATGCATAGTGATAGCACCAGAAATGCTCAGGCATATCAATAATCAGTTATTTGTTCTATAAATTAGCTCTATCAGAATATATAATATTGACAAAAGTAGATATACTAGAGTTTTTGGCTTTGTCTATTTCCACAAAATCTGGATAAACGATCTCAATGTTTTTCAAGGGATCAATTGAGAAACATTACTTGTAGTACATCATTTCAATGAACTAAATAATAAACCAACCTTTAAGTTCCTTTTTTTTTCTTGATTGAACTGAAATCATTTCAGTATTTGCCCCTCATACTAATGAATACTAGTTATATTGTTTGATATTATTGAAATGTGAATTTATAAAGTTATAGTATATGTAGTTCATGATCTTATTATTTAACAATAGTGCAACAAAAGGATTTGTTTTTATTTTCAACAGTGAATGTGTACTAACTGGCTGTATTAGGCTGCAATCTGAAGGTGAAGGCAAAATCCTTGTGACTTTCATGACAGTTACAGTTACAATAATAGTTATGTATGATCTTTGAAAAAACAAATCATACAAATTCAATATATGATTTGTTTTTAATCCTCTATCAAAATAATGCCATCATTAAACAGCTCAGTGATGCTTGGTTGCTATATTTATTAACTTTTCTTATTTCACTGTTACAGTTGTTATGGTAGCTTTTCTTCCAGTAGTGCCAGACTCTCTATATCACAGCAAATGGTTATGATGGATAGTTCTTAGATTATTGACTCTGTACCAGTCTAAGTTTGGGGTACCCTGTGAAGACTGAACTCACTACACAAGCAAATCATTTAGTGGGACAAGTTTGATACTAACCACTCTGTACCAAGTTTCTATGTTTACCATTCTAAAGCTAGAACATTCATATGAAAGTATAAGGACCAACAAAACAATGATGTTCTTTAATGTAATGTCTAAAACTAAAAAAAAGATGTTGGTAACTGAATCAAAGCCACTCACACAACATACATCTAGCTATTCAAAAGAGTCTTCAGTAATACTGGACTAACACAAATCAACAAGCTCATGGTATACCAAGCTGTTGTAATCTTGACACTTTTGTATGACTATGAGACCTTGTTACTCTACTGAAGAGACATTTGCAAACTTGAAAGATTCCATCAAATGAAATTTTCTCATATCCTGCAGAATATGTGGCAGGACTGGATCACAAACAATGAAGTTCGCCTCTGCACAAAGATAGAGAGCTTAAAAATCTTCATGACTCACCACCAACTTCAGTCAACCAGACACCATGCCTGAATGCCAGATATATACCTACTCAAACAAAACCTCTTCTCAGAGCTCACATCTGGCAAGTGACCTTGTGGAGCCCACACCATCGATTCAAGGATCACCTCAAAAACATCTAGCTGAGGGCAGAAATTGATCCAGTCAATTGGGAGACAGAAGCTGCAGAAAGAATCCATTGGAGAAGAATGATTCACATAAAAAACAACACCCTCCAAAAACCCAGAAGACAAATAGAAAACATAAAGAGAGCCAAAAGAAAAGCCATAACTCTATATCTCTTGAGCCCTTCTACCCTACCATGTGGTAGCTGTGCATGTCTCTTCAGATTCAGCATAGGACTCATTACACATAGAAGAAAATGTCAATGAGCAACCCAATACTTGACAGCAAATTCTGCCAATGATTACAACAACTTAATTATTCAGTATAAAAGAAAACTGATTTCTAGATTTATTTCTTTAAAGTTAATCAGTTACTCAATCTTTTATTTGAAGTAATACTATTTTGTTTTAAATGATTGTTCCTAATTTTTAGAACAGTTGCAATCATTTCTCCAATCTGCTTACTTCATTCCATCTGAGGCTGAGATTTTAAAAATTTGATCTCATTGATAAGCAAAATCTCATTTGCTCCTCATTTGACAATATATAATAAATGTTATTTTTATATGCCTTATCACGTGTCTATTGCAATGTAAGAAAATAATGTCTACTTATGCAATTCTCATTATAAGTTATCAAATAATATTGTAATGCTTTTTTATCAGGTAATGTAGGCTGAATTTAATTTTAACACTTGTGATACTATTATATAAAACAATTTAAATATGATTTACCAATTTATTCCTAATCTTAAAGTTTATTAATCTACCAGTTTATGTACTATAACAATTTTACAAGTACATGTATAAAATTTATTATGCACAAGAAATAAATGACGATCTATTTTTCCTTATTTATTTTGTTGTTTTTGCCATTGACAATGTTTAAAATTGACAGAACATAAAATAACCATCCAAGGTTAACTTATAAAGATGAAAGCCATTTTCTCCTGGAACACTTAACTAATTACATATGTATGTACACTGTGTATATGATCAATAGATATCAATTCCATTATTCTTTTTAATACCATCTGATTTTCTGAGTATTATTCTTTCTTTCGAGGACATTTTAGTCATTCTAATTTTATCTGATATTATACAGATCTGTTTCTTCTATTTTTTATTGTTGAGCAACAATTTTGATATATGAATAAACTATACTTGGCCACAAAATGTTTGCTATTTTTACTACATTCATCAATTTCTCAATCAATGAGCAGGCATGACAAAATAGTTATATTTTGATAACCTCTCAAACTATATAAACAAATCTGACATATAGTCTTTGTTATTTCTCTAGAAATTCTCTTTCACTAGAGTAGATTCATTTTAAAAATTTGGTTACTAGGTTTATCTTTGTAAAATATCTATTTGAATTACTTTCATAACAAAGACTTTAATAATTTTCTAATTTTGTTCATTAGTGATATGTGATAATGATTTTATTTTGAGAAAAAAAGGATAAAACAAAAATATAATTATATACTTATTTCAATTAAACTGTTGCTTAAAATGTGTTATATAATTCTGTTTATCAAACAGCATTATAAATTTTCATGTAACTAATTAAAGTGTGAGTTTAAATATATATGTGTGTGTGTATATATATATATATATATAGTTAAATATAAGAGAAAATGAATGTCTATTATGTTTAATCATGAGCTGTTCTAAACATCATATTTTGGCTTTAATTTCAGTTGAAAATAAAGACAAAACTTCTCCCACATTTGGATAATTTTTTATTAAGTTAGTTCTAAGCTTTCGGCTCACATGAACCATCTTCAGAGAGGTTATAAGAGGTTATAAATGTTGGAGAATTTTTGTCTTTATTTTCAACTGAAATTAAAGCCAAAATACAATGTTTAGAACGGCTCATAATTAAACATAATAGACATTCATTGGCTCTTATATTTAACAGTATATGTTTAGAAAAATTATTTGCTGCCTCGATACACTATATATATATATATATATATATACACACACATATACACATACACACAGGATCTGATGGATAAATTGTCATCTAAATTATACAAAATTGAAAATAACATTGACATCTCATTTTAACAGATATATTTACACAAAAATATTTTTGAAGTACTAAAGAGTAAATTTATTTGATAAAATTGCCATTGACTTCAGCCACGGCCTACAGATGATTTCAGAATCTCTCGCATCTTTTTTAGATATTCTCCTTGTTTAGTTGGTAAATGATGCTACAATCCTTACCTTCAGTTCTTCTTTGGTATTACAAAGAGTTTTGTTGGTTTCTCACTCAACTGCACCCCTTACATAATAATCAAGGAGGTTACAGTCTGGGGAGTTAGGTGGCCAGATGTAAGAGGTAATGTGGTCACTGAAATTGCCTGATGGCCATGACTGGATTCTCTTGTTTGTGTGGCATGGTGCAGAGTCCTCTTGCCAGATATAGGGTTATTAAGCAGCCACCTACTTGACCTAGGTCAGCAATACCTTCTCAAGGCACTTGATGTATGCCTCCAAATTGAGTCTGAGGCTCTCACCAACAAATTTAGGAGTTCTTATTAAAATGATCAGAGTGAATTTTCTGAGCTGCCATACCTTCATAATCAGCATTAGACTCCTTCAGTTCATTCAGAATCCTCTGCACTGTCATTAGACTGACATTCAAACACTCTGAAAGGTTCAATGCAAATGCCAAGCACTACAGCATGCTGTTTCATAATTTCTGTTAGAATGAATTGCATCATAGCCTTTTTCTTCCCACAGACAGTGCCCAATTGACCCTACTATACTGTGCAGTCAACAAAAAATCAAAGTGTGAATGCACAAAATTAAAATATACTTTTTGGTAGATATATCTGTTAAAATGTGATGTCAGTATTATTTTAATTTTTGTATATATATATATATATATATATATATATATATATAAGATTAAATCAAACCCTGATGAGTGAAGGACATCATGACAGTATCTTCACAAAACTTTGAAGTCAGTATGACTCTGCTCAGTTAAGTAACAAACTTCTCTATATTAATCCTATATATATGTGTGTGTGTATGTGTCAATTTTTATATCATATTTATGATTAATAAGATTTGACTTTAAATAGAATGTATAATTTTAAATAAATTCTTTCACAAAGCTTAATATTTTCTGCAGAAAATCTTATTTGAAACATATTTACATTGAAGATAATCTGAGAATATTTTCTAGATTATATTTTTGTTTCATGCTTTAAAATGAAATTGCATTTTTAGTTATTTTTGTATTTTTAATACATAATGTTGTTTACAATACCAATTCTTATTATTATCTATATTTGCCAGGAATATTTTACTGAACAGATTTAATTTGTAAATGATGATATATTTTAAGCCCTCCTATTCACAAGTACTCTCTGCACAGAATGAATGAAAACTTCCAACCATGATTTGCTAAATCTATTCAGTTGAAGAGCTCAAGTCATAAAGCTAATATTGTTCCACTCTAGCTGTTGATGTTTTGTTACATATTGAAGAAGCTTTCTAATAAACTGATGTATATTTTTACAGAAAGTTATTTTTTTTTAAAAAACACAACAAAGTTAAGTGTAGGCTTTACATTTTAATCTTTGAAAACTTCATAAAAATTAACTATGGAATAAAGGCTAAGGATTTAGTAAAAACAAAGTTTAAATATTATTTTTAAAATTTTGTTTAAGCCCAAAAAAATGATCAGAAGAAAAATAGTTTTTGTGTTAATATAAAAAAAAGATAGCATAAGAGAACCCTTCTTAAAAGTGATCATTTGAAGTATTTTCTTCTCAAACAAATATTATTATTAGGATCTTGAATAAGTTCTCACTGATTTTTCATGAAAAGGAATGTTTTATTTACAAAAATTAGTAAGAAACATGTAACTGAAAGTATTTTCTATCACTAGCCACTACTTTTTTTATCTTTCTGGCAGCATTTAAATTCCACGTCGGAAAAAATGACATGTCTTTTGAGGCTAACTATGAGTCAACCTCTTTTTTGGCATCTTTATAAGAATGAAAATGCTTTTCAGCCAACCATGTGTCAGCAATTGGAACCGGTAATAATCAGACAGGCAATATCTGGTGAATATGGTGGTTGAGATAGGACTTCCCATTTAAATGTTTTCAAGTAGGTTTTCACCTATTTGTAACATGTAGCCTAGCATTGTCATGTTGCAAAATCACTTTGTCATGTCTCTGCTTGTATAGCAGTTGTTTGTTCTTCAATGCTTGGCTCAAACACATCAATTGTAGTTGATAGTTATCTCTCATGATGGTTTTGCTCAGTTTGAGCAGCTCATAATAAACTACATCCAGCTGATCCCACCAAATGCAGAGCGGAAACTTTAAACTGTGGATATTTGGCTTTGCCGTCAATGCTGATACATGGCTGGACTTACTCCAGAATCTAGTGTATCCACTTTTCATTGCCATTTATGATATGATGGAAAAAAAATTTTTTTCCTTTTCTACCGTTGAAGCAGCTGTTCACATATGACAAAACCCCATTTGACATCTCAAACCTTTAACTCATACAGCATCCAATGTCCTTGCTTTTGAATCATTCCTAATGCTTTCAAATATTTCAAAACAGATGAGTGATCAACTTGTAATGATTCTGCAAGTTCATCTTGTGCCTGACATGAGTCTTCATGAAGTAATACCTCCAATTCTTTCTGTGTGCCAGAGTGTTCTTTATCTTCAACATCAAAATCATTATTTTTGTAGCATTTAAATCAATCTTTGCATGTTGCTTTTGATAGTGCATGGTCATTATAAGTCTCAACAAGAATTCTGTGTACTGCAACTGCAGATTTCTTTTGAATAAAGTAGTGCAGTAAAATTCCCCACAAATACACTTTCTTTGGAATGAAATTCAACAGGTTTAATGCTATGAAAAACACAGTTGTTTACACTTCAGTGATATGACATACATTGAATTTCAAGCTAACTTATAGTACTTCATTATAGATGTGTTACCATCTGAAACTACGACATGCATGCAGTTCTGGGAATGTCATCTGTTGAAAAATAGCAAGAATTTATTCAAGGTCCTAATACTTTATATACACAGCTGACCTGCTTATATTTTATTGAACTAATAAACATATGAAAATTTTTCTGTGACATATTCAGTATTATGCCTTGAATTTTTACTTACATATCAATCCAAAAATTATATTGTGTATAATTTTATTAAATTTTCTTACATGTCTGGACTATTTGCTGTGTTGTGGTAACCAATTCAAATAAAAGCAGTAAATTGATAATTAAAATGGTGCGCATATCTATCGTATAATTTTCTATTTATTATTGACAGTAGGCCATTTGTATTTATTCCTTTTTCTTTCGTAAATTAATTGATTTTTACTGCATAAATAATGTCAAAATAATTGTAAAACTACTCATTTTGCTTACAAACCACTTCATTCTTTTTTATTCAAGTTTCCTCTCTTACAAAACAACCTCTGTTTCTAATATGGTTAGTAATTTAATACCTCCTCTATTAACTCTTTTAGGGAGTTGCAAAACATACAAGTTTCTCTGTAAACTGGTATAACTGGATCTATTGGATCTGGATTCACCTGCTGCTAATGCATTAACCTGTGCAATGTCTCACAAAGTGCAAACAGCTATCAGCAATGAACCTGTAATCAACAAGCTGAGTTCAAATTTCTGCTGATTCTGTTGCATTTACTTTCATACAAATATCCTTAGGAAAGGCATGAATCCATATCTTCTTGTTCATTATTTGACTAAGTAGTAATGTAGTCTGGACTCTTTAGGCTTTGGTGGTAACCAGACTAAAGAAAGAAAACTCTTAATTCTAAACCATGGAGAAAGCAATGGGAAACCACTTTATTATCTTTCCTAGAAAGTTATGGCAGTTGATAGATAAAGAAAAGAAATCTATATAAAACCATGACTGCCTACATTCTGAAGGGAATATATTTTTAAAAAATCTGATCCTACACAAATATTCCCATTTTTTTATTTAAAAATGTTTGTCTGAAAATTTTGATATAAAATAAATACATTTATGTTTGTTACTTTATTTATTTTCAAAAACAAGAGAATTTTTTACAAGCATTAAGTTTATCATCTTTGTACTTCTGGAAATAGCTGGTAGACTTTGTCTAAAATCACCAATCATTAAAAAAGTAATTACCTATAACTCTTTCATCATTCCTCAGGTCACACAGTCATGCTTCAAAAGTGGTCTATGAAAAAGTAACATACTTTTTTTATCCCAAGGAGAAAACTTATATGCTTGAAGTACTCATAACTAGAAGGTATTATATCCACAGACATACTACACCTTGTAGTTTCAGAATTTTCCAAATTACATGTTAATGTGAACATAGTGTACAGTTCTTCTCTCCTTTGATCAAATTTGGCATAATTTCTGAAGATCTTACAGTAATTGCAATCATTTTCATCTGTTGAACTCTAGTTGGTAGCAGGTTTGGAAAGTTATGTCAAGAGAATATTGAGAATGTAGGAAAAAGAAATCACCTGTTTACTTTTTAAATGTATTTAATATTCTCTGGTTAGCATTTCTTTTATTCTGTATATAGTTTATAATCATATACTATAGAATTTCTCTATGACATCAATTGATTTCTTGAGTCAGATAGATTTAGTTATCCAGTGTTGAAATAAGTGACCTATAAAAAAACATGCAAATAGTATAACAGTTATAAGCACAGAAAATGGAATTGACAAGTCAAGTTCAAATTCTAATTTTGTCTACAGCTTTCACTTTCACACTAATACAATCAGGAAAAGCATGAATTGATTTTTCCCTTCAGGTATTGGTTAAATAACAGAGCAAATTAGATTTTTGTATGCCAAAGGCAAAAATCCAACTTTGGATCCCAAGGCACTTGGCTACGAGCTCCAGCATGAGTAGCTGGTGCAGATGTTCTGGAGAACATAAAGGGTGATGAGACCTGGATGTATCACATTAGCTCAGAGACAAAAGTTGATTTCATGACCTATAATAATATATTGTTACTGTTTCCAAATTTAAATTTTAGCAGTGAGTAAAGAAATTGATGTCAAATGTGTTCAGAGATGCAAAATATGTATTGCTTGTAACTTTCTACCACATGGTCAGAGTTAATGTGGTCAAATACCATGCAGTAGACTGAATGAAGTTATTTATCAAAAGAAACTATGATGTTTGTATTAGGGTGTTATCCTGTTGCATGATAATACCATCCCACATGTAGCCAACCTCACAAAATATTGTTTCCAGCAACATAAATGAGATGTTTTTCGATATACACTATATACTCCTGAGTTGACACCTTTAGATTATCATCTGTTTGGTGATCTCAAGCAACATTTATCAGGTAAGCAGTTCTACAGAAATTATACTTTTATTACAGATGTACAAATGTGGCTCTAGTTATTTGGTGCCATGTTCTTTAAGGAAAGTATTTATGCATTAGCAACACATTAAACATATTAAGCATCATGGTGACAATATAGCAAAGTAGTACTGGTAACATTTGCTCAATATGTTTCTTTTTGTATAGTAATAAACATGTTAAATTAGTACATGTCTGTAGCTTTATGTTTTGGCATCCTTGTGTGTATATATATATATATATATATATATATAAGATGCAAAACAAGAAAACAGCAGTTAGTTGATGAAACCTTCTGAAGAGTGATTTGAATTACAAAAAAGTTAATTTATCAAGCGAGATTCGAAGTGTTGAATATAACATCAATCAGTTCAGTGACAAATTTTATTTGTATTAATCAGTCATGAATACATGCATACATGCTTTTATCTCTTTTTTATCTCTTTCACTTTAGATCTGATGAAGCCTTAAATTGCCAAAATGGTTCATCTGTTTGATCAAATCTTTCTTATCTTTTCATGCAACATTTCCAATGTACCAAATTTTGAAACTTTGTCAGGATTTCAATATCCAGTTTAAATTAACACACACATACACATAGAGAGAAAGATAGAGAAAGAGAAACATTTGCTTATTCTCAGTTATGAAAGGAAATTTTAATTTCTGGATATGGTCTCCAAACATTGTCAAGAATAACTTTCTTTATTTTTTCTTCATCTTTGCACTACAGACTCCCTGAATTTAGCAAGTAATGAGTCAAAATTATTATAGAAAAAGATTTATAAACTATCCTAGTGAATGGGTGGTGCTCGGCCTCAGTAGAAGCATCATCTAAAAGAACATATTTCCTGCATATCAAAACAAAAGGAATCTGTGTAGCGTCATAGTCAAGTATATCCTGAAGGAGCATGACATTGAAAAATGATTTTGTGAATGGACTATATAAATCCTACTGAAGCTGAGATTTTGATACCCAGCATACCTCAGCAAATTGTTTGATTTGCTTTTTTTACAGCTTATCAACCCTTTCTGAGCTATTTAAAACTGAAACATATTTTAGATTGTGAGTAAGTATTGCATCAACAATATTTTTTTAGAATAACAATGATTTTTCTAGATACAAGTCCTACTACTATTTAACTCATAGCTTGGGAGAAAAAATGAATTCATACCTTTCCCAAGAGTATTTTCATGTAAATGAATGTAACAAACTTAACTGGAATTCAAACTCGGCGCTTTGATTTCTCATTCTGAGCTGTTATCCATCACAGCATCCACATATTTCTCCTTCAATCAAACCTAGAACATGAGTATTCTTGTTTGACTTTCTATATGAAGTATAAAACTGTAGTATTAAAGTGTCAGCACAAAACAATATTTTTGACAGTAAGTTCTTTTGTCCCCCAAGCAACTCATTCACTGATTCATTTTATATCATTGTTGTAACCCTAAAAGGTTACGACGAGAGTAATCTCCAAAATGGAGGTTGGGAATAAAAAAGTACAAGACTTAAACACTGCATGAATTTGATACACTGCTAGTCAGTATAATCACTCCCTCTACTCCAATAGAGTCCACATATTTAAAAGGATAGGAATATCTCATTCCTGTATATAGGTAGGAATACAACACTCCTCTTTTTAGATTGGCTCTTTCCAGAGTCAATACTTTTTCTTTTTAGGGTTGATGTCAATCCTTTTCATCTCTTTTCTGGTCCCTTAGTCAGATATGCCATTTTTCCAATTCTTTGGACAATAGTACCAACTTCCTAATATGTTTTATTCACCCAATATGTGTAAGTAAAAAACCTCCTGACCAATATTATAAAAGTCCTTCCCAGTTTTTTTTCCCCGTATGCTCATAATTTTTCCTCTTGGGAATCAGTTTTTATTCAGTGTCAGTCTATATACCTGCAGAAATTATTGTATTGCTGCGTCTGTGGATCCATCGTTGGCTTTTTTAAAGATCTTTTTTGAAGGTATTCATGAAACGCTCTGCCTGGCCATTGCTTCTAGGATGGTAAGAGGCAATTTATAATATGATTTAGCACAAACATCTTTCAAAATTTCTTGAACTCTCTCAATATAAATTGTGTACCATTAATGGAAACAGCTCTTGTAAAAACTGTATTATTACTTGCGTAGTTGGACTCTTACATCTGAAAATCTCTAACCATTTCAAAAAGCTGTCAATGGCATTAAGATAGTATGATCCATTCATTGGACCTGCAAAATCAATATGAAGATGTAACCAAGGATGGTCAGTTTCTGGCCATAGATTAAACTTAATTGGTGGTGCCTTAGCCACCAAAGCACAGCTTTTGCATGACTTTACCAAAGTTTCAATGTCTCTATCTATGCTATGCTAGTAAATATAGCTTCTCATTACACTCTTCATACTGGATATACTGGGGTGTCCTGCATGGAATCCCTTCTGATTCCTTTTTTGTAGTGCTAGAAATATCACTACTCTTTCGCTGTACATAAGAACATTGTCATATATTTAATAAACTTCAGAATCTTTTTTATTCTTGTCTTTTAATTTATTTTTCATTTCAATAGTGAATTTGCCATCCGGTGTTTTCTTTTTAATATCCTCCAATGTCACAGGTAGTTTCCACACAGTACTGCACAAAATGTTTTTAATCTCTACTTCCGTTTGTAGAGCAGCAATGACTGTCTTCAATTCATTATTCCTTGGAATCAATCTGAAGAATCTGTCCGCATGACTGAAGCTTACTTGATGGCAAGACTTCCATTCTAAAGTCATAATTTAGAAAAATGGTTCCCCATCATTGCAATCTATTAACTGTATGAGTTAGTAATCCTTTTTTTACCCATAAATTGCTAATAACAACTTATAATCTGTCTGCAATGTAATTTTTCTTCCATGAATAAATCTATGAAATTTTTTAATAGCAAAGATAATCTCTAAACTTTCCTTTTCAATTACTGCATAGTTTTTTTTCCACTGGAGGTAGCATCCTGGATGCGTATGCAATCGGTTTAACAGCATTTTTTGAATTTATACATAATACAAGCTCCAACACCATACACATTCTTGTTACTTGCCTCAATCAATTCCTTTTTTAGGATTGTAGTGTGCCAAAAATAATTCTGAAGTTAATATACTTTTTATTTTTTGAAATGTTTCCTGGCACTTTGACATCCAGACTCATTTTGAATCTTTCTTCAAAAGTTTATTTAGCAATGCTTTTAAACAATGCATGCTTTTCCCAAAAATAATGTAATAGCTCGCAAATCCCAGGAAACTTTGTAGAGAGCTGACATTTTCAGGAGGAGGAATGTCCCTAATAGCATAAGCTGGATCCGGTCTCCTGCCATTCTTGTCAATAATATGTCCCAAGTACTTAATCTTGTCCATAAAGAATTCACATTTTCATCCTTTAGCTTGAATCTATACTCCTGAATTCTTTTAGACACTTCAAAAACATTTTTCTTAGGTTCTTCAGTGTTTTTAGTTCTCAGCAAAATATGATCAAGGTATGCAACTGCAAAGTCAAGACCTCTTAGTATCATATCCTTGACTTGCTGGAAGTTAGCTAGAGTGACCTTAATGCCAAACAGCAAATGATTAAATTTATATAATCCTCTGTGTTTCTATGATCAAACATTTTACACATTTATCATTGACTTGAATTTGAAAATGTGTATTGCTAAGGTCTATTTTTGAAAAAAATCTTACCTTCACCATGTTGTGCAAAATCTTCTTCCAGCCCCAGAAGTGAATAGTGATAATCTTGTAGAGCATCATTTAAGCCCATGGAAAAATCCATGCAGACCCATATCTCTGACTTTTTTTAAATATATACTGTCAGCGAAGCCTGGTCACTATGTTCAACTTTGGACAATACCCCGATTTTTTAAAGTCTACCAAGCTCATTGTTTGTTTGATCAGCACAAAGGGTATATTTCTTTTCTTTTTGAAGGCTGATTGCATGCTTTTCTTCAGCTCAAATTTCACTTTTAACTTGTTACACCTGCCAAGCCCATCAGAAAATACCTCTGGGAACTTATTTTTTACTTCTCTTTTTAAAGCTTGTTTCATTTTTAAAACTCACTTTTTGGTAAAATGAATTGATTGGTCAGTACCATAATTTGAATTTTTTCATCCTATCAGTCAGTTCTGCTAATTTGAATTTCTCACACTGATTATTCTCAATACTAACAAACATAGTGAAGTCATCTTCATCATTTTTTAGTAAATTCATACACTTCCATCTCTTGTGGAATAATGGCGTTTTCAGGCTGAACACTCTTAAAGTAACATAACCATTTCATAAAATGTCAAGTTCATCTTGTAAATGTCTTCATATCTGTGGAAATACGATGCCACAGTTACATCTTTCTCAGGTAAAATCTGTTATCATTTTCACAGTAGCTTCCTGAGAAAAAACTCAAATCATCATTAATGTTGCTTGTAAACATTTTCCACTCTTTTTAAAACAATTCCTTGAATTTTTTGAGCCTTTGTTCAAGATATTTTGTTGTTCTTGTTGTTGCATTACAATTTCTAACAACTCTTTTTAAACTCCTTCACTGTTATGTTTTACAAAAGTGTATATATATATATATATATATATATATATATATATAAAATTTTTCACAACTGTCAATCAAAAAAAAAAAGAATTCCCTGCAAATTACTTCCATGTAACACTTTATCCAAAGAAATCCTCTCGATGTTACATGTTTTTTTGCAAATTGAATTTTCAATTCCACATACCTTCTTGCTACATTTTAGTCGGAATAATATTATTTTTTTTGTTTCTTTTTTTTTTGACATTGTGTTTAGCACAACTGGTTGATATATAATCCTTGAAAATCATTGTAACCAAAAAAATGCTTTATATTTTTGTACTTTTTTACCTTTTACCAATGTTTCTTGGTGAATTTTTACGTGAAACCTTTGTTCACAAAAGTTAACTTGGTAACTTTTTCTGTTCATTTTTGCCAACACCTTGTTGATAGAACGTTATATCCATGTAGGTTTATTCAAGTACAGCCTAAAATCTTTGTCACAAAAATGTTGTGTTGGTGATTATTTCTTAAGGCTGGCCAAAATTTTTCCCACCAAAAATCTTTTTCACCAAAATGTTGTATTGGGGAATGCCACAATCTTCATTACCAAAATGTAGTATTTGACCAAAGCCATAATATTTGACACAAAAATGTTGTATTTTACCAACAGCACAATCTTCATTGCCAAAATATTCTATTTTGCTCAGTGGCACAATCTTTGTTGCCAATGTTGTAACTCTAAAAGGTTACTTCATGAATAATTACAAAAACAGGGGTTGAGAATACAAGTATATCAACAAGTACAAGACTTACATGCTGCTAGTGAATGCTAGTCAGTATAATTACACTCCTCTACTCCAATAGTATTTTCAATATTTTTTTATTTTTTTCAGAATAATTTAATGTTTTCTTGTTTTTTTTTTTGTTATATTAAGTTTATAAATATATTAATGTTTAATTTAAAAATGATTTTTTTATTGTAAGATATTGAATAGCATCATAATTCGTCTGTGTGTTTCTCCACTTCTTAGATCACATGGAAGTTCTCTTTGAGAAAGGACGAAATTTCAAAGAAAATAGCTTCTGTTTACTAGACATGAAATGCTAAGTTTTGCTAAGATTTGTGGTTTCATTTTGTTAGAATCGCAGGTAAGGGAGAGGATTGAACATTAATCCCCACAAATTGAGCTTAAGACACATGATTTCTAAAAAATTGTAGTTTGAATTCACTATAACTATTTCTTCTATAAGGCTAAAAAGTATAAGTTCTGAAAAGTTCAAATATTATTGTGTTAGATAGTAATAGTACATTACTTTTGTAAGTATCCTATTACAATTATTTTTATTAATTTTATAAAATTTTGGAGAAAAATATTATTTTTGTTATCTTATATGCATGCTTATTAAAAACTCTAATTATTTTATCATTTAAAGAAGCATTTCAAGTAATATTGATTTTTTTTATGTAATTAATTTACTTTGTATTTTGATGTTTGGGTAATTAATTTGTGTTTTATAACACACTTCCTGCAGTATTCTTCATTGTTTTTTAAACTTTAAAAACAAAATATCTAACTTAAATGATTAGACCATTAATATCAATAAAATAATTAGATCAGTGGTTTAAACAAAAAACTTTTGCTGTCTGACTCTAATTCTTTTCAATCACAAAAATCATTGGTAGAAAATTCAATATGTAAACATAATAATTAAGATTCAGAATGTATCTTCAATAAAGACATGTCAGCCTTATATGTAACTAGTTAACTATCAAGACAGACCACATCTGTACTGCTGTATATACTGCTTTTATTTATGTCATTCGTTTGCTATAAATCTTTTGTATTACAAATAAAACTTGTAAAAGCTCTATCCAAAACCAGATTTTGATGATTAACCATAGAATCAAAAGTAAATTTATTCTATTCATTAAAAGTGTCTTTCATTACCAATTTCCTAATTTCAGAGATTATAAAAATATAGAAACAAAAATTAAATTTATATCTTCATCTTTGTCATTTTCATTACAATATTTTTAATTATTTCCATCTTTATTAGCAATCTTTGAATGTTGTACTTTTCATGTCAGAAAAAAAAAAGGGGGGAATTTTTAAAGCACCCACCAAATGCCCATATATAACAAGAATATAATAATCTCTAGTTTCCATTCCATGGTCAATTTACTTAGAGAGTTTTATTGTTATTGTTACAAACTTCTTTTTCTATGTGTCTCTTCATGGCTCTCCAAAGCTTCCTATTCCTTTTGACTTTTAACAGTTTTTTACTTTTGAAAACTTGTTGGGTAAGGGGCTTGCTGCTTTTCCCTATCTCTTTTGCCCTCACTATGACCTGTGAGGTTTAAGTTTTCCAATCCTGCCATTCTCATTATGTATCCAAGAAATTTCAGCTATTTCTTCTTGATTCTGAGCATTCTTTTTGTTGCCATTTTACTTAAGATTTCCTTGTTGCTTTTTCACTTCAGCCATGTAATTCTCAGCATCCTTCTGTTGTCTTTATTTTTTTTCCTTGTCCATTAAGAGATTGTCCAGCATTCACTACCATATAAGAGGACAGATAACAGATAACAATCCAGTACTGTTTTCTTTGTTTTTAACAAAATTTTTCATTTTTGTTTCTTTCATTAGTCCAATGTGTGTTTGGATTTTGATGTTGCATTTTCCATTCCCTTTTAAAATACATCTTAGATATTTAACCATCTGTACTTCTGTGATATTGATATCTCCAATTTATAACTTACATTTTAGACTGATGACCACATTTTCTGTCTTCTTGCAGGGTGGTTAGTCTATAAAACATAGGTGCACATCCTCTGGCATTTGTATTGATCTTTTTGATATCATTCTGATAATGAATATTGCATTTCTTATTCCAGTGTCTTTGACAAAGCTGCACTGTTCTTGTCCTATTTCCAGTTTGATTCTGCTCTGCACACTATTCATTTAGTTATGTAGTTCACTAAACTGTTTGTTAGATGGAGCTTGCATTTATTTGTACCTAGTTTTTTAGGTAATGTTATGAAGATAGATTTACTGAGGTCTTCTGGTATCTCATCACTTTTGTATATTTTTTTAATTACTTCTATGATTTTGTCTGCATCAAAATCATTTAATGACAAGAACATTTTTGTCATGATCACATCTGGTTCTTCTGCTTTCTTCCTGTCCAAATTTCTCAGTGCTGATCTTACTTCAGATTTTAATATTTCTGGTCCTTCCATATTTTCAAGCATTGTGATTTCTCTCTTGCATCATGAAAATGTTCACTGACATATTCACTCAATCTTTGGAGTATTTTTTTCCTATTATCAGTGATCATCTTTTGTCCTGTTAATTACAAACTTACATGTGCAATTTCTTGTATATTAGGTACTTTCCAGTGTAGTCCATTGTTTATTATTTTATCTTAATTCCAGATAAATTTGATCATGGCTGAATTTGTTTTCTTACCTAGGGGTTAAGGCTGAAGCAATTGACAATAAAACACATGAAGAAGTGGCACATATGGATTTATCAAATTATCAATAAGCCAAGTATGGAATTGCAACCAGTGCTAAGAGAACTATATATAATCATTAAGAATTTTCATATAAAAAAATATAGTATACATTAGTAGACATGCTAATTTTGGGATGATTTTTTTTTCTTGTTTGGTATTAAAATTATCAAATGAAATTGATTTCTGCTTTCAATTCTGTGGCCTTCCTGCTGTTGAAAGGGAAATATAAGATCTATTAATTTCAAGCTCCACTTTAGGAGGAACATAGCAGAGAAAATATTGTAATAAAAGAAACAAAACTGAACATGTTGGTCTGAATAATTAAAGTACAAAATTTTAGATCCTCAAACAGTATTTATCAAAGATCTGTCTGATTTTGGTAAGCTTGAATTAAAATACTTTAAAATAAATCATTTCAGATTACTTTTAGGAATTTAAAGCTGAAAATATAAAAAAATATTTTAAGAATTATTAAAAATGGATAATGATTTTTTGTGTGTTATTTTAAAAATTGTAAATATCTTTCAGTGAAATTAGTCCATTATTGATGTTTGGTAAACAATAATAATGATCATAGATTATTGCCATGATGTTACTGCTTACCTGTTCACAGTGATTTTGGAACTTATCTTGGTAACTTACCCTTCTAGTTTTCATAATTTTTCAAGTATCTCTTAGAATATTCTCTGATAAAATTTAATTTGTTTTTCTTTATTATTACTTTTGAAAATGTCCCCACAAAGCTAAAAGCATGTGAAAATTTTTCAATTAATTTAATTTATTTATTTTATTTTATTTTTTTTTTCATATTAACTCTAAAAATATGCAAAACAAAAAGCAAACACATAAAAGTGACTTCATCAGAAAATTTGTAACGGCATTTTTAATTCCAGTGCATTTGATTTCAAGTACTTCCTAGTTCTGCGATTTAAGTGACTCAGAGATATTACTTTATCTATTTTTTTTCATTGAAGTGAATTTCAGTTTTAGGAAAAGTTTGCATGATTATAAGCACCTTGTACTACAATTTGATGCTGCATGAATGACAATGACATGAAGCAGTAAATTATAATGGTGTTACTATCGATCTTAGTTTTTTAATGAGGCTTATTGAACAACTTTTTAGAAGAGGATTGTTGAATTTATTTTAATGGTCTGCTTGTGCAAATATTGACACTGTGTCACAAACATTTTTGAGCTCAAGCATTGCAGAAAATTTTGTAAATTGTTGTGTGTTTAAATGGCTGTATTTTGTACTATAAACAAAGATGTTTTATGGAAATTCTATTCAAACTGATTTAGAATGGTTTCAGGGATGAGTGGCTTTACTCTGTAGAAGTTAAATATAGAAGATGAGAAATAATATGAAGGAATTATAAATAGACAATACATATGTATTTATTAAAATACTGATGATGCAAATATTTGCATACCTGTTTATTTAAACATCTTTTAAAGGCTATCACTTTCCATGAAAAATTCCAATGTTATTTCATATCAAAGTGCATTAGTAATTATGAACTGACAGTTTATAAAATTGAATAATCTAATCATGTGAAAGCTAAAGATTCATGTAACCATATTTATATGCTCCCTTAGAGAAATATAGATGTATAAATTGATAAGTAGTTGTAGTAAAATATGCAGTGATGCATAAGTTTTGATAGGCGGAAATATATTGATAAATTTGTTATATGAGCAAAGCAGTCGCTAAAAACTTTACAAGTCCTTGGATGAACTAACAGTCTCTAGATACTCTCGCAATTATCAGTAATAATCCTTTGCAATAAAAGTACACATTATCTGTCAATCAGCCAATTTTCATCAGGTGACCATTTTGTTGATAGAAATCATTTACACAAGTTTTCAATTGGCAACATCATGAAACTAAACTGTTATACATGCATTTTATTGTTTAGAGCATTTTAATCAATATCTCCAGGCAAATTGCTACTTTTAAAAATTGTAAATCATGCTAGAATAATACATTAAAATATGGTCATGAGTATAGCATAAAAAATAACATTAATAACATTTGCTTTTTTAATGTAAATGGACAAGATTTCAAGTAAGTAAGGAAGCAGATAAGCATAAATTAACCAGAATTAAAACATTGTGAAAACTGTAAGCAAAGCAACAGGGGGTATGCAGTACTTCTTATAGCAGTCAGAACAGCCTTAATATTGAGTGATTGCATATGTGACATCCCAACAAAGATAACTACCAACATAAATTATGAACAAATTAGATTTTTGTATGCCAAAGGCAAAAATCCAACTTTGGATCCCAAAGCAATTGACTGAAGAATACAAGTTCCAGCACACATGTATTTCTTAGATTTTTAATAGTATCGAGGAGCTGATACAGACTTTCCGGAGAACATAAAGGATGATGAGACCTGGATGTATCACATTAGCTCAGAGACAAAAGTTGATTTAATGACCTGGAATAATATATTGTTACTGTTTCCAAATTTAAATTTTTGCAGTGAGTAAAGAAATTGATGTCAATTGTGTTCAGAGATGCAAAATATGTATTTCTTGTAACTTTCTACCACATGGTCAGAGAGTTAATGTAGTCAAATACCATGCAGTAAACTGAATGAAGTTATTTGTCAAAAGAAACTATGATGTTTTTATAAGGGTGTTATCCTGTTGCATGTTACTATCACTCCACATGTAGTCAACCTAACAAAATACTGTTTTCAGCAACATGGGTGGAATCTTTTATGATATACTCCAGAGTTGACTCATTTAGATTATCATGTATTTGGTCCTCTCAAACAATATTTATCTGGTAAGCAGTTCTACAAAAATTATGCTGTTATTGCTGAGGTGCAAATGTAGTGCTAGTCTTTTGAGGATATTCATAAAGCCATGCACCTACATGACATGTATTAAGCTAAATAAACATGTTGAATTAGTAAATGTATGGGTCATACTTTGCAGATATTCATCATAACTTTTCTAATTTTTCAACATTGATAATTCCCTAAAAAAGTAGATGTTTAACAGTAACTCATCATGAGAATGAATTTGTAAAGCGTAAGTAAGCTAATCTTATTTTAATAAGGTTAATTATTCATTTTTTTACTTTGACAACCTCTATAAAATATTTTCAATTTTGCTAGAAAGACCATTCTTTTATCAAAAAAGAATCAAGTAAAGTAGTAAAAGTGAAAACCATGAGGAACCATGTGACTCATGATAAATCATTAAGCAATCATTAAGGGAAAAAGAGCATTTCCCTTGGAAACAAACAAAGTTGTTTGGTGTCGATATTATCTTTACAGTGGATTTCATCCTTGTTGTCAAGAAGAGAAGATTGTAGTTTCAATGATGGCCAAATATTGATCTGAAGCTTAGTTTTGTAGACCTACTAGTGACCACAGAAACATTATTTCTCCATTTTTAAAACTTAGACTGCAATAGCAGTAATAGTACAAGTTTTTATTTCTTGGTTTATTATGGTTACATACATGAACTAGTGAAATATCCAATTATTTTCTGAATTATGTCATAAAATGAACTCCCACTTTGTACCATGAAGATTGCTGTCTGTCAATCATTGGTTAAGGGAAGTTGATTACTATTATAGTTTTGTTCAGATTATAATTCAAATATTTTTTGTCTCTCTCTGGCAATGGTAAATATATTTTGTTAATAAAACAAGTAGTAGTTTTATCATTGTTTCCATTTCAATATATGTATCATGACATCTGTTGTTACTTTTACTTTTAACACTTTTTCATTTTAATTATCATCAAGCACTGACATTTTACAAGGTTTTTTTCATTTTTGAAAAAAATAATATCCTCACATAGTTGTTTTAATGAAGTTACAAGATTATATACTTTGGCTATAAAAACGTAAAATAAAATATTATTAAATATAGTACAGTATTATCAATCATTACCTTTTTATAACTGACATTTTATGAAATAGAAAACTAATAAATTTTCTTATTCCTTTATAAAAGTTTTATTCATTTATTTTCTCTACATTATTTCTTTGTATAAATCTTTAATAACCTCTGCAATTGACTTCAGCTCTTTTTGACTTTCTGTCAAGTCTAATTTTTTATGTTTCAATAATAATACTAATAATGACTGATAACTCATATTCAAGTATGTCTATCTGCTAGGGTGACTAGCCAATCCTTGTTGCAAACACCTGCTCAGGCACATTTGTGTTTGTTCAACATTTACAAAGTCTACTTGTGAATTATACTGCAACTATGCTGGGTGGATCTTAGTTACCGTATCTGGGAGAGAATGTACCATCTGACATGATCAACAGCTTGAACAAGTCTAGTATGCCAAACCCTCAGTCACAATGATTTTAACATTACAACCATAGATAAACAATTCCATCTCCCCAATTTCACTCACAAGGCTTGAGTCAATCTATAATTGGTTTTCAGACATGTTTCAAAGGTGCTGCATGCTGGGATTGTCTATCAAGGTTGATATCATCAACAAATTTACCATGGTGAGATTTGAACTTGGGTCATATAGTAAGAAAGCAAACATTCTAACCACTCAGCCATATACCCATTTTAATACTATTAATAATACTGTTGTTATATAAAAACATCATAAAATCTACAAAAAAACATTATAATAATAAATATTATCTATCTTGAAAGTAAAGAGAAGCAGTAGAACTTGTAAATATCTAATTGTTTTTCTCATGTTCCAAATACATTTTGGTAAATTGTGTTAGTTTATTAAAAGAAGGCAATCAGCTACCAAATTTATCAGTTTATAGCAATGCCATGTTACGAGCAAATTATGAAATTTTTCATTGTATAGACTGTAAAAAATAAAAGCATATCTATGCATTTTCTCAATGTTCTCTAGATTACCAAGTTTGTTTTAGGCAATATGTGAAAATGTAAAGCAGCAGCAAAGCATGTAACTCATGATTTCTTAAGTACAAGTATAAAACAAAGTATCAAATTAACAAGTGTTTTAATAAAAAATCTCCTGTGCAATTCAAAATGCCATCTAAGTAATAAATAGAAAACTAAAATGATGTTTATCAGAATAATTTTATTTAATTTACATTTAAAATAACAGTTCATTAAACAAATTTGATCATCTCTGTTTATATTATGTCTTTAATTAATTTGGGTTTCACAGGTTTCAGTTTGTTAATAAAATGCCCATCTTTTCTCTGTTGTATTATGTCTTTGAAAAATATGCAAAACATTCCATTTACATTGCTTGATGCTGTAGGTCTTCTACAGGATAAAAGACTTCAAACTTTGCTGGTAACATATATATGACAAATCATTTGTTTTTACAGTTTATCAACCTTTTATGGGTTATTTAAAACTGAAACATATTTTGGATTGTTTTGTTTTTTTTTGTTTATGAGTCAATATTGTATCATCAACTTTCAGGAATAATGATTTTTCTGAATACAAGTCTCATTTAACCTATACCTGGGGGTAAAAGGTGGATTCATATCTTTTCCAATGTTTTTTGTGCATAAGTGTATCTGACAAACCTAACAAATTAAAACTTAGTTTTCTGATTTCTCATTCTGATCCACTGTCCATTAACCATTTGCATATCCATGGCACACACACACACACACACACACACACACACACACACATATATAAGCAAAAATATATGTCTTTGTTGATACTATCTACATCATAATTTTAGTTTAAAAATGAAGAAAGTATGTTTGTAATTAAAACTGACAAAAGATTTGACAGTAAAAATTTAAAAAAGAATTTTCTCATAGATAAATTTCATATTGAGAATTAATAAAGAAGAAATAAGAACTTGTGCATATAAAAAATAACAATACCAAAGTTACAACCAATATTGTTACAAAGCATGTAAGTTAAATACTACATGACTATATTGAACTATAAGGAAATATTTTGCCAAATCTGATATCTCAGAAAATATTTCTTGCAGAACAACTACTAAAAGTTTTTACTTTAGTGATTAAAATAATAAAGAACAGATTTTAAGAGCTTTCAAGAGAAAATTGAATTTTTAGGCAAGTTTGGTTCGAATCTATATTAAATGAGTAAATTTAAAAGTCTACCTGACCCGTTGTTTTCATCAGAGATAAGTAGGTATAATGTACATTCCTAAATAACATTTAGTTACTGTTATATTTTTACAATTCAAATAATACATTACATTAAAAGCAAATATATTCAAATGAAATATAAGAAATATATATATATATATATATATATATATATATATACACCATAAAGAGGTAAATAAACAAAGTAAAAACAAAACTCTATCAAAGTCTTCAATAGAGCTCTAAAGAGAAAATGAAAACTGAGAAGTTTCTGCTCATTCCTCTTCAATTAGTCTTTATGGTAATTTTATATATATAAATATATACACCATAAAGAGGTAAATAAACAAAGTAAAAACAAAACTCTATCAAAGTCTTCAATAGAGCTCTAAAGAGAAAATGAAAACTGAGAAGTTTCTGCTCATTCCTCTTCAATTAGTCTTTATGGTATATATATATATATATATATATATATATATATATATAGATAGATAGATAGATAGATAGATAGATAGTGAGGAGGGTGTACATATGTATAGTATTAATTTTAATACTAGGTAGTACTCTCCTGGGTCATGAGGGTGGCTGTTGGAGGACCCTATATCTGGTAACAGGACTCTGCACCATGCCACACAAGCAGAACTTAGTCATGGCTGTCAGACAATTTCTGTGACCTCATCACCTCTCACATTTGACCACCTAACTCCCCAGACTGCAACCTCCTTGAATATTATGTGTGTGGCACAGTTGAGTGAGAGACAAACAAAACTTTTTGTAAAACTAGAGATGAACTGAAGGCAAGGGTTATGGCAATATTCACCAAATTAAACAAAGCGATCATCCAGAAAAGATGCAGGAGATTCTGAAGTCATCCGGAGGCTGTGGTTGAAGTCAATAGCGACTTTATTGAATAAATTTGCTCTTTAGTATTTCAAGATATTTTTGGGTAATTTTGGTAAACATATCTGTATGTTCTTTTATTTTTATGTAATTTAGACGACAATTTTTCCATCGCACCCTATGTGTATGTAAAATTTTATCTATAAATATATCTGTAAAGACAATATAAAGAAAAGAATTTCTAATTCCTTATCCAACCAGTAAAAGTGTTAATAATGCCTTTCAAGTATTTTATTTAATTTTCTTTGTTATTAGTGTTTAATGTGGTATCTTTTTATTTAAAGTGTTATTTAATTTTTTACTGCTGTTTCTAGTAAACATCAAATGCCTCTTGTCATCATTTTATAGTATCAGCAAAATTACAGACAGCATGCCTAATTCACTTTCTAAAAGTCAGTGTCATATAACAACTGTTAAGTATTCTCAAATGATAATCGATTTTTTTTTTTCACTTTCTTAACATAACTCCTCTTTTCTTTCTATGTTCTTAAATTTGTTTTTCTTCTAAATCACTCACTCTAGTATTCTATATTTTTTTAAATATCTGAGTATTAATGATTCAACCTGCTGGATAATGAGATCTCACATCTGTTTGTATTTTCAACTTAATATTTATTTATTGTGATTCCAGCCAATTTTTTCACTAAATGGTAGCTCAATCTTTACTGTATTGAATTGAAGGCTACCAGGTTTGCAGTACAATTTCCTCTGAAACTGAGATCACCAATATGTATTATATTTTGTGGTCTGATAGTTAAGGGTTTTCAGAAATATTAACTATTTCTATTAAAATGTCTAAGTCAGATTCATTTTTCATTCTAACCAAGAATTTCTTTCAAAACAAATTCTGATTCTTGGTCATTTGAGATGAAGGTTTGACCAAGAACTTTTCAGAACCAACTTCTATAGTGGCAGTCATAGTTATAGCATCATTAATAAACTTGTTCTAGCTGCCAAATCTTTTAGCAAGCAGCAATCCTAATTTTTGCTGATCCAACAATCATTAGTTTGCAAATCTGCCAGTCAATTTGCAAAAATTTAAATCAAATATAATTTCTATTTTTACAAGTTCTAATGACTTTTTTCTAAGGTTTTCCACTGTTGAAATTTTTCATTTATATTTATATTTCTTTTTTCTATAAAGCGAAACTGAATTTCTATTAAAAGCTTATAAATAATTTCATTATTATCTTTTTCTTAGATGAAGACAGTTTTTTCTCCAGTATCACTATTTTTTATATATTAAAGGAAGTTTTACAAGTTAAGTCTTTTTTTGCTAAGAAAGTTGGTTCACTCTTTTATTCTAGACAATTTTTCTCCTCAGAATTGATCTTGCTCATTTATCAATTTACCATTCATCGATGGATTTAATATTGCTGCCATATCTGGTCTGGTACTTTTGCTATATATCTAAAAATTCTTGACAAAATTCAAAGAAGAGTCTGTAATGTAATTGATCCTGGCTTGACATCTTGATTTCAGCCATTTTCCACCCTCACAATGTTGCTTCCTTCTGTTTTTACTATAAATATTTTTATGGCAATTGTCTAATAAACTTTTGTCTTTGGTGCCTCAACTGCCTAAATTTAGGCATACTACTGAATTGGCAGCTAGGTTTCACCATTTTACTGTTGAACTAGCTTGATATAAACATAAGTTCTATTCTAATATTTTCTTTTCTTGCACTCTTACCCATAGAAGCAAGACACCAGAAAACACAATCTTCAAAAATTTAAATGCAGTTGTAGTCATCAACTTTTATTTACCTGAATTCTGTTCTTGTGTTGTTGTTTTTTCTGCTCACTAAAGTCTTCTCATTCTCTTTCATTTCCAGTAACCCCTTGCATCCTAGTGGCATCATTGCCTTGCTTGGGGGTGGAATGATTAAAAAATATCTGCTATTCTGCTGTTAAAAATGCCCCCAATTTGATTGGCTTATCAATCAAATTGGAGACAATGTAAAATGTAAATATATTAATCTTTGCTTAAAACATAAAATTTATTCTAATGAATCTTTAATTGTACTTAATAGTTTTCTCATTCCCTAACAATTCATATAGAATTCATCAAACAAAAAAATAAAAATTAATTTTGTTTGGCTCTAGTAAAAACCTGAGCTGGATTTTTTATTCTTTAAAATTAGATCCTGAAAAAACTTTAATGCAGATCATTTTTAGACAGATCATTTTTATTTATTATTTTAATTTCTTAAAATAACAACAATATTAGAATAACTTTTAATACATATCAGCACAATGCATAATATATAAAGTACCTAAAATGTTCTTTGATATAGTTAAATAACTTTCCTGTTTCAAAACTGGTTTTGATTGAATTTTTGTGCTGAGTATGAATTAAGCCAAATAGATTTGAAAACTGATGGTTGTTGGATATCCAACATGTCAAAACATGAAAATTAATACAAAAAATAATCAAGATGAAGTTATAAAAAAAGCAAACTTCCTCACTTCTTTTTTTACATTCAATAAAAATAACATTGCCCTAGTAACAACTTGTTAATTATTGATGCCTATAGAAAGTACTTGTTCTCTGCTACATTGCATTACATTTCTGCCAATTGTTCAAGCATCTCATTATCCCCTGTGAGAATTAATGGATGTTAATAACTCACTTCCATTCAAATAAATTCTACATTTTTAGTTGTCTATTTTGCTTCTTTTTCCCTTCTTCCTGACAATTCACCCTTTTCATTTATATTCTGGTTGTCTCTTCCTTTGCCACTTTATTGTTGTTCATGAAAAGGAAGCAATGTAAATGGTGACACCTACATTGCCAGACAAAGTTAAAGTAGGCAGAATTAAAATTACCATTGCACCATCATTATGTACTGACAGATCTTGCTTCATTTTTTGCTATCATTACTACAGTATCAAGTGATCTCTGTTAGATTCTATCTAATAGTTATATTGTTCAACAACTCCCTTGTCTCTCACAAAATAAGACATAAAAATAAATAAAATTGAATAATTTTTTCTTCAATATCATTCATCATCAACTTGATTCTCTTTAATTCTTCATTGTAACCTATGGTATTCATTCCACTGATATTTGACAATCCTTCAATGTCTAAACTTGTTTAAACCAGTTTTTATGATAATCATTGCTTCAGTCATTAATCAATTCTCTTATTTTCCACTGGTTCCACTTTTTTATTTTCACTTCTATTTAAGAAAGTATGTTGCTATATGAATACAAAATTGGTCACTGGAGAACATTTAATATACTGAAAAGAAGGGACATTTAATATCCTTTAATAGGATATTATCTTGATTATTTGGTTTACTCTTGGAGATAAATTCAATAATATAATTTAAAAGTTTTTGTAATAAAAGGTTTATTTACATTATTTATAAAGCAGATAGAAAAGTTGATTTTAAAAGTATCTTGAAGACAGATAAAAGACTCAAATTTGCTATGCATTCTTGTTTTGATGTATTTTTTTAATCACTTCACCTAAGTAAGTCACTTTGGCACAAGGGGTTACTGAGTGTTAGAGAATGAGAAAAATATACTATTAAAAAGAGAGAAGAATAAAAGAACAATAATTAAGAAGACAGAAGATAACAGTTGAAATTGCATTTAAATTTTTGAAGGTCGAAATTGACTGGGAATTAAGAAGCTGGAAAAAAGCTCCACAAGCAAGAAGTGCAATAGAAGAAAGTGTTAGCATAAAACTTTCAGTTAAATTTAACCAATTCACTTGTAACATGAGACCATGCCACCCTGCCATCAATCTAGTACTTCACTTAAATTCATAAAGTACCATAATAAAGAGCTCATCTGAATCATTATTAAAATTATTTATAGAAAAGGCACAGGAAAGCTACATTGCAGTAATGGGAAAGATACTAAAGCTGAGATGTCAGATCAGGAACAATATTGCAGATTCTTCTTTGGATTTTATCAAGAATCTCTAAATATATAGTTGAAACACCAGATCAGATGTAGCAGCAATACTCAAAGCAAGGACAAATGGTTGTCTTATAAATATGTAAGATAAATTCTGGCAAGAAAAATTATCTAGTGCAACACAGTAAACCAACTTTTCTAACTGTAGACTTAACAATTGATTCAATGTACTCTTTCTACTTCATATCAGTGGAAAACATTAGTCTAAGAAGGTACAATGAGTTATTCTCCTGAAGGTTAGCATCAGCCATCTTGATAGAAGGTAAAAAGAGTTCTCTCAGATGATTAAAAGAGAGCAGTTTCATTTTGGAGTTATTAACAATCTACTCTTTGCCCCATTTAACAATGCATTGTAGGTCATTTTATAGATAAGCTGCCAAGTTTAGTTAATAAAAACAATAATGGGAGTGTTTTGTAGGATTACAACACAGTTATGCAAACTTAAGGTTCTATCTCTGGTGTGAATGACTTAAGAAAAGCCTTATTCTTGGAAATAGATAGTTATAAATATCTGTAAGGTATGGCCATAAACTTTTCACTCTTGTTCATGTTGTGAAGGCTAACAATTTTCTTTGTTATCTAAATTTTTCAGAGATCAGTGCAATAGAAATCAAACTTATCTACACATTTCTTTGAAATCCAGAAAATTATTTATATTTCTGGCTCTCAGTTTGTATTACAAATGGTTACTGCAACATTAATTACATATAATTAATTTTTCTTTATCTTTTTCTTTTTGCTCTTTATGGCTCTTTTCCAAGAACATCATTTAGAACTTTTAAAATTTATTAACTATATATGATTCATTTATAATAGTATACTTTATGGCATATTAAATCATCTTAGCATTAAATCATTTTTGGTCTTGCCATGATAGATTTTACAAGAATAATTTAGAATTTGGTATAAACATTATCAATAGAATGGATTGATAAGATTTTTATCCTTGTGCATCTGAAATTAGCACATTTTTTACCTAGAGATTTATAATTATTTATCTCTAATGTTTATGTAGTATCCCATGCAAAGTAGCCTGGCTACTTAAGTAGTAAATAGCTGACAGGCTGGGCAGAAATCCATTGCATCACACTAGACGCGGAGAGCTACATCATGTGTATTGCTACACACAGATACATCACGACTATTGCTACACACAGAGGTATATAGAGCTTGAAGTGTACAGGATGAATACAACCAAATTCAGAATGAAATGCAAATATGAAAGAATGCATGAAAGGAATAAATATAAATGTCCTGTGCTAGGAAATTATGCTCAAATTGTGGAAGAAGGAATCATTTATAAAGTGTATGTAGGTATGAGAAGCAAGTAGAGAAAATGTGAACAGTGAAAACATCCTCTAAAGAAGAAGAAGAAGAAGCTAAAATATTTACAGTAAATGTGCAAAAGAAAGGTTGAGAGAATATAAAAATAAATGGTCATGTCTTTAATATGCATGCGAATACTGGTAGCAAAATAATTTTTATACCAAAGAATTTTTAAATTAAGTTGGAATGACCCAAACTAAAAAAAAGTTATGTGAAATTAAATCAGTTTAATGGTTTAACCATAAAGACAATGGGTTTCTTTGAGGGTACCTTTAAAACTGTTATACTGCCCTTCTATGTAGAATGAACTCTTCCTCCTTCTATAAATAATAACCTGCGTGACTTCCGTGGATGCAACTGTCAGGCAGTTGTGTGACAGTCTAGAGACAGTCGAGACTCAGTGTAACTATACCATTTGAACTTACATTTCTATTTTGCTGATTACTAACACTTATCACTGTATATATTGTTCTGTTATTCTAATACACTGTTTGAACTTACTGTCTTGTTTCCATGTCTTACTTCCAGGCCCAAACAGGTCACAACAGAAACTAGTATGCGATTTGAAGTAATTTCAATTGTGGTGATAGTATGCCATAAGGATCTTGGATTGTTAGGGAATGACATATTAAAGGTGGATGCAACAAGGCTGATAAATTCCATGGGGTAAAAGAAAGTGGAATAGGATTGTTGAAAGAGTATAAAGTGAGTATTTGGTTGAAAGAGAATTATCACTCTAAATATATAGAGGCAAGAAAAGTTCTGGTTCACATACTTCCTTTGGTAGTAGCAAAGTTAAACAGAATGATTCAACAAGGCATTGTAGAAAAGATGACTCAAGGTGGAAGTAATGGGTGTCACCTATTGTTTTAATAAAAAAAAAAGCTGATGGAGATTTAAGTTTATGTGGTGATTACAAGATAGGAGTGAATCCCTAAATATGCTTAGATTCATTTTCATTGCCAAATAATGAAATTGTGAGCCACAAGCTAGCAAATATGGAATAGTTTGCCAAAATAGATCTTAAGTCTGCATACGACCAAATTGAGATTGGTGAGAGGTTCGAAGAAGTCACCACAATTAACATCCCTGTAGGTCTGCTAAGATGGACTTGTCTATCATTTGGGATTAAGATCTCCAGTCACATTTTTCAGAAAGCAATTGAAGGAGCATTATTAGGAAAATAAGTAATATAATTATATACCAGGATAATATAAGGGTAGAAGCAAAAACCAAGGAAGAGTTAAAGCATAAAATCGAACAAATTTTAACAAGATTAAAAATGGCAGGAGTAACATTGGACAGAGATAAATACAATTTTTATTGTAAGAATTTGTTGTATTTGGGTTATCAGAACTTGAAAAAAAGCATAGAATATGATGGGAGTTTGATGAAGAAGACTAGTGATATAGAGATTCCAACAAATAAGAAAGAATTAGAGTCCTTTTTGGGATTGATAAACTTCTACAGCTAGTACATTCCAAGGTACAGTGAAATAATTGAGGGGTTTGCAGAGTTATACAAAACGAGCAGTGAGTTTGAGTGGATGCGAAACACTAAAGACAATAATGAGGAGAAAACCGATAATAAAAGTGTTCAATCCTAAAAAAGAAATAACTGTAACTACTGATGCAAATGAAAAAGTGATCGCTGCCATTTTATCATAAGAGGAACATCCAATTATATATTTGTCAAGGAGGTTAACATTGGCAGAGATTAACTATTCAAATATTGAGCAAGAGGCATTAGCGATTGTATGGACCATGGAGAGGGTGCAGAATTTTTTGTTAGGTAAAAATTTTATGTTGAAGTCAAAACACAAGCTGTTGGATATTATTTTCAACTCAAGGAAAGAATTTCCAAATTTCAATTTACATCTTCAGTGATACTGCATTAGGTGATAGAAATCATGGTGTTTGATTTTGACATAATATATGTGAAACAAAACATTATTTCTTATGTTTTTGAAAAATAGAGTGCTTCAAATGGTAGTTACAGACAATGCACCTGAATTTTGGGAGAAGAGTTTGTATGTCTGCCTCCAATATAAGACACCGCCATATCATCCACAACCTGATGGGATAGCAGAGAAAAAGGTGCAAACAGTGAAAATGATTTTGAAGGCATTTTCATCTAATAATGAGAGTACTGAAGTATTCTTATCAAAAATGTTCTTTAGCTATAGGTCTGTACTACATGCAAATCAGTGCTCCCATAAGAATGTCTTTTATGAGGGAGAAGATGTGATATAAGAAAAACAAAGTGGTTAGTCTGGAAGAGGCAAATTTTCTGTTACAGAAAGGAAACAACACAGCCATAATTGAAAAGAAAGGGCAGTGTATTTTTGTGTATACTGACCAGTTTAGAAGTAGGAATATGTTGGAAGATATGGAGATGAAAGATCAAGAATGTGAAGGATGGTGCAATGAGGCAGAGCAGAGAATGAAAGTGCAGAAGCAAAGAGAGACAGGGTTGCAGAAGTGAGATTGAGCAGGATATGAAATTAAGTGAAGGTGAAAAAACAGATGAGTATGAGGAGGAGGATGAAGAAAGACCAAGGTCGCCATTGAAAAGACAACAAGGAAACAGAAGGACAGTATTAGACAAAAGTAATTAGGAGTGACAGGAAGAACAAGAGTGTATGACCACTCTAGTCCAGGGAGGATGGAGTATCCCGTGCAAATTAGCCGAGCACTATTTAAATAGCAAGTAGCTGACAGGTCGGGCAGAAATCCATTGCATCACACTAAACACAGAGAGCTATGTCACGCCTATTGCTATATGCAGAGATATATCATGATTATTGCTACACACAGAGATATACAAGGCTCAACAGTTTAATTTTAAGTTCTTATTTTAAAACATTGTTTCAAGTAGATATATGGTATATATATTTCTAGTTGTCTGAAGATTGCAAGAGCATGAAACTTAAGTAACAACTTGAGTGTGTGTGTAGAATTATAATGAAGTAGATCTGTGCAGTATTTTCTTTACTCTCTTTTCATCTCTAAAATATTCCCATTATATACTTTCAGTTGATAATTGAAGCATATATCTTGGAGATATCATTGTGTAATTTCTAATAAAGTTCAAGATTAATGTCTACTAAAGTCAGAATTAATTACTATAATGAAGAGGTTGCACTATATTGCATACACAGTTTAAATATGCCTAGTGAGATTTGAGATACATTTCTGATATATTTCTTTTTTCAGTCATTATGATTAACTCAAGATTTATCAGAAATGTATTTTTTCAATTCTTATTCTAATGGTTCCTCTCATGACCTACTGAATGACAATCATCATATAATCAGTTAGTGGCTCAAATTTGAGCCTCTAACTGATTATATGATGATTGTTAGTTCAGTAGGTCATGAGAGGAACCATTAGAATAAAAATTGAAAAAATATTTCAGCTACAACCTCTGTCTATTTACAGGTTTGAGTAGGTGAGGTTAACTACAGCTGTTATGGTATGAATTGTAATCCATACTACTAGTTATGTGGATAAAACACTTTGTTTATTCAAGAGAGGAGAAAACTTTAGGTATGAAAAAATATCAAAGTATTTCTAGAGAAATGCTTTATTTAACCAGAATTCTAATTTAATTCTAACTTATTTACCTCTACCAGTTTTAATATTATCATGATTGTATTCATTAATATTTTGTTTTAAGTGAAGTCTTTAACTGACATTTTAGATTGCTAAGTAGAAGTTTCAATTGGTCTGAGATAGCATCAAATAAATCAATCATAGCATATTACCTGTAGCTGACATTAAAATATTTCAGCCACAAAAAAGCAAACAAAGATAAAACTAACTTGAACAGATTTGTGAATTATATAAAATACTAGATAATTTTATCATCCATAAAAAAGTATTATATCTGTTCAATGTGACACTTAAATGATTATAACCTTCAGGGAATTTAGAACTGAACCCTTGATTTAATCTATTCTTGTTCTGTTGTCTATGTCTAGGGATATATTCTCTTGTTCATTGTAGTAGTAGTACTCAATTATTGCTTACCCTGTTTCTACTGAATCTGTAACTGCACTATCTGGACTAAGGATTGAATTCATGATTATGATGACACCAAAATCATGAATCAACACTTTAATCTACTAGTTTATTATCCAATAGGAAAATCCTGATCCTATAACTTGGAGTTTTAATTTAGTGTTATCAATGTTTGTTAATTGATTGACAAGCAATTACATGTCTGTAAATCACTGCTACTGTTTTTTTAAAATGCATTTTTCTTTTATTTTCCACTTAAAGTAAATAATATTTGTTTCAAATCAAATTAATTATATTTTAAATCAGTTTATATTCTTCAAATAAACTTTTGGAAAAGTATACTTCATTTTTAGAAGATTTTTTAATAAAGAAAATTATATTGCAATGAAAAACAACTAAAACAGACACTAATCAGCTATTTTTAGTACCCTAAAGTGAATCAGTTCTAATCAGCATAATTTTCATTTGAAATACATTACATAGTATTTTGCTTACTAAAAATAGTAAATTTAATCTTTTAGCATTCAATGAAAGCTAAAATGAAAGCTTCAAGAAAGTTTTTTTTTATTTTTAAAATTCATTTTAAAACTTAGGTATTGCAAATTATCACTAAAAAGTGGAGGTGCCTAAAAGTGATATTAGTTTAATCAAAATGAAATACCAGTGGCACTATATCTCTTTAATACCAAACTGGCTTGAATACTTAAGTACTAATAAATGGTTTCCTGTTTAATGTTCTTCCCATTGAACTTCCTCACTTGCCAGCAAGTCCAAGAGTTTTAGTTTTATGACATCATTTCATATATTTTCCAGCAACTAGTGCTACTTGTGTTACTCATCCAGATATTCTTCTAGTATATCAGCTGATGGCTGACTGCCACAAATTCCACCATCAACAATATACAAAATGGTTTCTGAATATTCACCATGACTCTGTAAATGATGATTCTGGAAAAACAGCTGAAACTGCAGGACATAATTATGCACTTGTAATCTTTACTTATTTCTTATTGAAGATAATTCTTAGAAATGCTTGTGACACCTCCAGTTTATATGCTTTTGTGGGTGTTTGATAGACTAAATCAAATGTGTCAAGAAACAAAATGTAAACATACACTATTAAAAAAAGACTAAATTCAATGCTACTTGGTGTTACTCACATATATTTAAAAAAAATTAACACTAAGAAGAAATCCTGTAAATTGATTCAAATTTTGTTTTCATACAAAAGATTATTTATGAATATTTGTTAAATATGAAATTCTATTCAATATGTGTATTTCTTCTTTCTTTCTTCTGTACACTCATGCACTTGCATATAAAATATTTAAGAATAAGATTAAATACTTGGACTCAATATTCCAAAGAAATGTTCATAATCTAAGTTATCTTGAACTATTTAGTTGATGAACAGCTTCTTATGTGCTGTGACCCTTCAGAACGTGGACAATTATGGCTCGCTATAATTTCCTATCCTTTGTAACTCTAAGCAATGTTTGTCCCTTATTATTCCTTCCAGTCACTGTTCTGCTATCAATTTACATACACTCAGTAGAGAAGGTTACTTGATGTTTCATTCTGCTACTCTTGCCTTCAATATATCCAATTACTCTTTCTCAATTATTTGTTACAGACTCTCTCTGATTTTAAATACAGGTGCCTTTTTTGCTCCCATTTTCCTTAAAACTTCCTCATATTAAACATGAAAAACATCTTGGCCCAATTGCAAATAACACTCTTGTAGGCAAGTGTTGCACATATTAATAATCAGAATAATGAATCTTTCTATCAATCATGACTTTTGATCACCTTTATTGTCAACTGAAGTTAACTTTAAAGTTATTAAATATCTTAATAATAGTCTCTATTTCCTCTAAATACACTTATTCATTAATTCTTTCATTTAGGATCTGTTGATTAGTTTGCTATTGAACCATTCAACCTTGGATTAAACAGAATAAATCTTACTTGTGTCCCAGTCTTTACAAACTTGTATTACAGCATTATGTTGAAAAGAGGTTCAAGAAACTCTAAATTACTTTTCACTTTATTAACACCTCTCATAAATCATGCATATATTTTTTCCTTTTTTTAAACTACAAAACAAATCATCTGGAATTTTTACTTAAAGTTTTTGAGTTCCATAAAAGCAGACTTTATTAGTAAAACTAAAAATCTTTTAGTTTTAAATCATTCTTCTTTATTCTATAAAAATAGATTAAAGATTTTGGTGTACATTTTTTAAATAAAATCAAATATTAGAAAATAAACTCACTTTTATCTGTGATGAAGATCATCATTATCAATACAAAGTTGCAAACAGTCAAGCACTAAGATTTATGTTCAAATACATGAACCTCTAAAACTTCTTTTATAAATTTACAACATTATAAGTATGCCGTACAATCTATTCATTCAGACTTAAATGATTGTAAATATGTTTTTCCTAAAACAGATATTATTGATTAAGTATGGTGTTGGTTTGAGTCTGTGAGTGTTTTTTATGTTGATTTATACTTTCTCATTTATATAATTATAGAGTCAGTTAATACATACAATGTACAAGGAGATGCTGGAAAGTTTTCAGTTCAACCCATATCTTAAAATTTCAATGAATAAACATCAGAATCTTTTTTTTCGTTTTTTTTTTTAAGATTAAAAAAACTTGAGGAATTATTTGCTAAATATATTCAACTTTGGTGTGAATATGTGCAAATGCATGTAAATTTCATGACTTGAAGTCATTCTACTTTTTAACATCCCCTTGTATAAATAAAATATAGTGTAGTAGCATTAACATCCACCATGTCATACTCCAGTTGACTTTGACAAGCTCTTATACTCATAGTTAAATAATTTACTTGTAAAATCAACTATATTCAGGCAAGAAATACTCATGTGAACTTTGGTATTTTTCTCTTCTTATGGAAGTAATTGTTTTTAATAGAAACATTTCTTTTCAGAAGAGAAACAGTGAAAAACTATCAGTATATTGTGAACCTGTGATATGGAATTTAAAAAAAAATATTGATTATATACAGGAATATCTACATTAAATTTTAATCACGAAATATAAAGGAAAAATATATGTGCGCTCTTAATTCATATAGAAAGTTCTTTCCAATTTTGACACATGACAAAAATTTGTTGTCATTCAGTGAATTTTACTATTATTAATAATAATAATTATTTTCAGTATCAGTATCAAAACTATTACGGGTTTTGTGGGAGAGAAAAGGTGTTATTTTGTAAGACTAAATGAAAGATAGTAAAATAAGAAAAATGGTATTACAAGTAAAAATCTGAATTATAAAGAGAAAATCATTTTAGTTAAAGTTTTTCTTTGTGACAAGGATTTAAGCTAGCATAGGTTTAATGATGGAATTTCATTTTTTTAAGTTTTCAGTCCCCTATTCTATCACTAAATAATGTATCTTCTGAGTATTCATGGCCATGGAACTTATTAAGGTACTAAGCTACTTTGGAAAAAGAATTTTATGGAAATCCATCAAGCAATTCTTTGTTGGAGACAAGAGAGATGTATGTGTGAATATCAGCATCTGTGTATTTTTCATTTCCCTATGATGTAGGTGTGACAAAATTAGCAAAGCATAATTTTGTACACTGATCTTGAAAGCTATTTATTCTGCCCATGTGAAATAATTTCAATTTCTCTTCTTCATACATGCATAAATGTATATATTTGTAACATGTAGTAAACTAGCTGAAATGTACAAAGACATGAGCTTGGTAGTTAGTTCTCACATTCACATACACACTTGAACAATTTACATGATGTTATAATGTCCTCATTATGATGATTTTCATCAAAGGTGTTTCATCAATTACAGCTGGGAGCCAGAAAACAAGCTAATTTCAAATCTCTCTCTCTCTCTCTCTCTCTCTCTCTCTCTCTCTCTCTCTCTCTCAGTGTATAAAGAAACGCATTAACAAACCAACCAACCAAGTAGCCAACTAGGTTCATCACTATCACTGATACTACCATCCATGAGTCTCCTTCTTCCTTCCTTTTCTCTTCCTTCTCCTACAACCATAATAACAACTCTTGCTAAGAGCAGGCTGCTTAAGCAAAAAGAAAAATCGATATTAAAAGCGATGTGCAAAACTCAGCTTCCCACCCACACACCTGCCTATCTACCATGTCACTGCTGCTTGCTTGTGTAACCACCTCTGTAGCTACTACTGTTTGCATCTTCCTCCTCCTCATCAATATCATCTATAGTTATTGTCGTGGACACACACTGCCACCAACGTCATTGAAATAGCAGTAAGACCAGCATTATTACTAGCAGCAACAATAGCAGAACCAATGTCAATATGAAGAAAAACAACAATAATAATAATAAATATTTTAACTGGTTCATTTGTGAGACTTTGACAAGTTCAAGAACTAAGCACCATGATATGTACAAAGCTAAAACATTTAACACTACCCCTAAAAAAATGTGTTTATCCTACAACCCATGACAATACCCAGTCATAGCAGATATTTAGCCATGCTAAAATGATGAGCAATTTGGTCAAATTCTTGATTGTCACGATACAATCTCATTATATGAACTGTGACTTCCAACACAGTCTGTACCTAAACACAGCTGCAGTCAGAAGAAATAGAAATAGCAAAAGAAAAATGATAGCCAAGGAACTTATGAAAATAACTTATCTGTTAAAAAAATATCCTTATAAATAAAAGCCATGATATCCTCAAGCTGTAATTGGAATTATCATAATTTTTTTTTTCTTATGTTCAAGTACATCAAGTTTATAGCTGTAAATTCTGATATTTGTCAAAAGAATCAACTTCTTGGATGCTTCATTATGGTGTAATGATCAACAAGCTGGACTTGTAGACCATTAGTTATAAATTTGATCCTAACTAGGTGCCACATACTTGCCAAAACTAAGCTATGATAATTGAATAACAAAAACCAACTTCTTTATTATAAATTGAATACTAGTAATCTTCAATATGAACACAGTTAATGAAAATAACTTGAAAAACTTAACTTGATAAGCCAAACATCCTATTAAGGAAAACACTCATATTCTTTTCTGATGCCATGGAAGTAGTAGTAATATTAGTAAATTGACACTATGCTAAAGAACTGTTGTCATAAGAACCATTCTGGCCTGCACATAAGACTAGAAACTTACTTAGCTTTATATCTGTTTAGCCAGTAGATTATGCAATTGATCCAAACAAAACTCTTTTCTTCTCCCACTCACTTTCTGTTTTTTGCTACTGTTCACATTTTCTCACACATCACTTCAGGTACAAATGAAGAAGTTACAAGAAACATATCACCTCCACAGAGAAAAGAAGAATATAGGCTAAATTTGTAAAAGTTTTCTTTACACTTTTTAAGTTTGAATGAACTACAAATAGAAAGATTAAGTTTAATTTTTTTTGTCTTGACACAGCTGTTTCTCCAAATCAAAGAATAGCAAATAAGTACTGTTTTAATACCTATGGACTTTAAAACTTACATAGACAATAAAAAAATAATTTTTCATTTAACTAATAGCTTCTTTGGCTTGATTTTGGTAACAAAATAAGGGAAAGTCTTCCACATTTTTCAAATAGTTAGCAATACCCAGACAAGAGAGATATGCTTTTCCACATAAATGACTGTAGAGGACCTGATGATCTTACAAAATTGCTTTTCTGACCTTTTATTTAATGGCTTAATTCTGTAAAAGGCATTGCCTGATAGATCTCGTGCCTTTATGTCATCCTATCAGCTGCTTAATTTTCCCACTTATGGTGGTTGGATCCATTTGAAATTAGGGTTCTATTCAGTGAAGTTTTTTTGATCAGGACACTTTGGCATGGTGTGATGGTTAGCAAGCTTGTCTCACTAGAATTATTACACTTGAGTAGTGAGTTTCATCTTCACTGGGTGCCCTATACTTTTGACCTTCTGTCACATCTAAGTTGCACTTAGGAAATCACCTTTTTTGATCAATAGCTAGATCCACGAATAGAAGGCCTTTTGGAAGATTATTTTAAATGTCAACAAAATCTGATTTCAATCTTTAGTCTCAACTATCATATAATCCTTTGTTACAAAAGTTGTAAAATTGTTTTTTAATAATGAAATACAATGATTAATTGAAGATAATATTCTTATCTATTTCTTGTTTACATTGTTTATTTCTAAGTAAAAAATAAATTCAAACTTTAAATAAACAGAAACAACATATTCTTTTTTCTGCATCTGATGCTGTCAAATTTCATAAACTTAGATAAAAATCCCTAATGATAAAATGATGCAAAAATAAAAATACTTGCTTTTACAGTATTCCTGATTATTTTATTCAATTTTTAAATTACTTGTTTTATTATTTACACTTTTGTTTAATTCAGAAATGTTGAATACTGTCGAAATAAGGACAATCTTGATAATTTTTTTTTACTGATGTTTTGATATTGAGCAAATCTGTTCTATACTGCTTTTGCCTAAGTAAAAACCACTGCATAAAAAGATTCAGATGCTCTGGAAGTTATCAATATGATGTATTGAGAAGACAAATCTTCTTTTCTAATAATTTATTTCAATTGCTTTTCCTAAAAAATTCAAGCACATATAAATTATTATAAATTGCTACAATAAACTTTGTAAATTCAAATAAACTTAAATAAAAAGAATTAAAAAGCACAACACATAAAGTCTATTATTATTATTATCATCATCATTATCAGCATTGTTTCATGCACTTCATGCAAATCTCCTCTGATCCACAGCAGCTTTCTTAGGCTAAATAGTTTTAATTTTTCTACAAATCTTTAATTCATTTAATGTTTTCATCTAGTGTTTTTAGTAAAAGTTTCAAGTGTGCCAATTATTATATGTGTCATTTTAGTTCTCAAGTGAAGTCTTGATATTTACCAGTATTTCACTTTCTTTCATATTTGCTACCATGTCTAGAGTGTGGCAGATTATCTCTTCCATGTTTATAACTGTCATATTTATGATTTCTCATTTGAATGGAATGATCAGTTTAAATCTCAAAAACCCAGAGCAATTCTCAATGTGCAACTTGTCCTACTCGTTTTACCTGTTTTTGTATTCACTTATATTGTGGTTTTCAGTTTTCGTGTTTGGTTTAGTTTCCTTAGATACAATTACTCCAGATATTCTAAATTGCAATAATAAAAGATTCTCTTTTCAAATGTCCTCCGTATAACCATATTCATGACTGTTAATTTGAAATAGTTTCTGTGTTTTAAAATCTCTTTGGATTTTTTCCCATTCCCCATTGTTTCTATGTTTTTGCTATTTTATGCCTTGCAGTAGAATAACAATCAGTTATCATGACACTTTTATTGCTTTATTGTAGTGGGAAGCAAAGCCTATTTTATTTGTTTGAATAAATAATTCATAAGACCAATGCTTAACTTTTTACATACCTACATATATATATATATATATATATATATATATATATATATATATATATATATATATATTTGGAAACAAAGTTATCTAACATATTTTTAATTTATTAAATGTTATTTTTAATAGATACTCATGTTTGAGTAGATGTTACTTTTTTTTATTATTAAACAGTATATTTATTTATTTACATTTACTGGCCTGAATATTAAAGAAATCTTGTTAGCAAAATATATGCCCTCCTGATTCTCAAAATATATTTATATGCTCTGTTTCAAATCTTAATGTAAACAAAATAATTTTTCAGGAAATGGATCAAATCTGACATATTGGCTTAGCTGAGGCTGCATATTTATCTAACAAAATTTCTTGAATATTCAGGCCAGTAGATATAAATAAATAAATATAATGTTTAGATACAAGTATCCATTAAAAATAACATTTTAAAAAAAAAAATTATATATATATATATATATATATATATATATATATATAATGTGCATATGCACATATACACATGTACATGCATATATATATAGAGAGAGAGATTTTACTGGTGTTACTAAAACAGTACTCAATGTAATATAACAGAGCTATTAAGTAAATATTAATAAGTATACATATTATCTTACATCTATAACATGACTCAGAGAAACTCTGCGTTATACTATAAACATAGGATAATATATATATATATATATATATATATATATATATACTTTCTTGTGATATATGTGCAATTTTAGAAAGAGAACAGTATATTCAGCAACAAAGCTTAACAAAATTGTGGTTGAAGTATTCCAAGGACAGTTTGGTATATCACTGGATGAAAATGAAACACATAATCTAATCACATGGCTTAAGTACATGTTCAAATTGTGTGTTTCTAACCAGGAAACATAAAACAACACAACCAAAATGCATGCAAAGATCATCATTCTTACTGAGATCTTTCTTCTACGCCTTTCTTTACTGTCAGAAGTGGTCAACTAATTTGAAATAAGGAATTCAATCTAGCTGACTTGAAATAAGAAAAACTCATCTTTTACTTGAGTGTTCTTTTTCTCTGTTCTTTACCAAAATAAAGTGAGAACTCTCAACAACAGCCACAGAAAACATTTTTTCCAGTCCTGACCTTGCGACAGAACACTAGCTATTTTATGAATTGGCATTATATTTGGTTCTGCAACAGTTTTATTAAGGGGATTGTGAAAAAATTTGATGGCCTTATACAAGCAAGCCTCATTATGATAGGTGTTGCTACTTTCTATAGCAAATGGGTTTTCTTTATAGGGTGGATTTGCTAGCTCAACATTCAACTGGTTTTGTATTCAGAGTTGTCCATCTTCTAGGAGAGCAGTCTGCCTGCTATTAACCCCTAGAAAAAAAGGATTCATGCCTTTTGAAAGATATTTGTGCAAAAGAAAGCACAATGACCTTGGCTAGAATTTGAACTTGACACTCCAATCCTATTTTCTGTATCAATAACCCACAAGCTATCAAAACACATACACACTCTCTCTCTTTCTCTCTCTCTCGCACACATACACACACACGCACACACACACACACACACACACACACACACACACAAAATCTTTTGATATTTGTATTTAGGTATAAGTATGAAATATCAATGAAGTTTTAGATTTCTGAGAAGTCATTTTTAAGCCAATTTGCAGGGACACACAATATAGATTTTTATTATTTCTGTTCTAAAAAGTACTCTTAATAAGTCATTATTTAACCAGATAGTTTGCTGTTTTACAAAGCTACTTCATTGCTTTTCTTGTTTGTGTAATTTCAGTTTCATTATTGTGTATTTTTAACTTGAAAGTAAGCAGGATTCTTGACCAGTGTTTATATTGATTTCATTTGCATCATGAGCAGCTGTAATTTTATCACTACTAAGATTTATTGTAAGTATACATAAATATATACATGTCTATTTATATTATTTTTTATATGTAAGTATGTATTGGAATTCATATACATAAATTATTATGCAGATATGTGATCAATTATATGGTTTTGCACATGCACAAAATTAATACATAATGTATATTGGAAAAATATACTCTTATTTGTGTGTATGATCTGCAACTATCATTTGAATGAAGGAAAGGTTTTTTGTTTTGTTAGAATTTAGAGATAAGAAATTACAATTATTATACATTGATTTACTCAGACATGTCTTCATGTTGTTATATTCACAATGGTTTTGATTTGTACTCTCTAGACATCTTCAAATGAAATGACTGTCATAGTTGGCAACCTTTCAAGAATTTCAAACTGAGCTTTTATTCAAACCGCAAGAGTAGATTGTTTTCAATTCACTGCTACAAGGAATCTTATATCAGTTAATTTTTCTTTATAACGTTGCTTGTCTCTTCCAGACTATATATATATATATATATATATAGAGAGAGAGAGAGATTAAACTCACATCTTCCTGGTAACTAGATCTGTTCAAACATATGTCGTATAGGACAATTTGGTAGTGGAAATTTCAGGCCTAAAACATTATTTTTAGTAAGTAGCTATCTTATTTTTTATTCCCCCACCACAAATACAAGGAATAGAATATGTGCAATGGTCATGTTCTCATCTCAGGGCATCAGGTTTGAGAGAGACATCTCTGAAGGTTAAAACTACATTTGAATATTGTCCTGATGTTGTAAGGATTGCAAATCTTTTTACAATATACTTCTGATCTTAGGTAGACGGATGATGATAGTTTTTCAGCTATTATCCTCAACCCTTATATCTCTGCTTATGGAAGCCAATGTTGCACTTGCAGGATAGTTGTTACTTTGAAGGTTGTTTCCAATGCTAACCATCTGCTGATATGTCTATAGGTTGCCACTTATGAGTTTTACTCAATGTTTTAAGTGGTCGATAATTATTTTCTTCATACTGTGGGGATGGTGGGAATCAAAGTTCTATTTTATATTAGAGACATGTCAGCAAAAGGTCTTTGGTTAATATTGTTTTAAACTCATTTCTTTTTACTTTTGTTCCTTTTTTCATTGCATTCTGATTCTTGTCATTTGACAAGATATCTGCATTTAAAATTAAGTAAAAGATATTCACATATCAAAATTGTTAAGTAATTTTAAGAATTTATATTTTACCTTTCTTTTTGTATTTGTTTTTAGAAAAATAATGAGATTAATAAAATTGCAATTTAGTAAATGTAATTAAATATTGATGGTGAATAGTCAGTATCAGTATTTTGATTTATATGTTAAGTTAAAATAGTATCCTAATCTGATATGAAAGCTTTGTTTTTGTAATTCTTACTGCCAAGTAAAGTAGAAATAAAGATAATGGAATAATTTACTACCTGAAAATGAGAAAAAATTCCAAGTTATAGATATTTGCCTTCCATATGTGTAATCTGTTTATGTTTCTATATTCGTATGAGAGAGATAAAAGTAACTTGAAAGTGTAAATTGTTTACATGTGTGTTTTTTACAAATTTGTTTATGTGTTTAAGCATATGACCTATCTAACCTTGAGCAAAATTTAAGCAAAAGATAAAAGTGAGAATCAAGATATAATACAATTATATGGTGCAGGGAAGACAACTTTGGAAATTGAAAAAAGTTGAACAAAGATAATAGAACAATCAAAATAGAAATTGAAAATGTTGGCAGAACAAGAAAAATTGGCTTCAAGAATGTTAAAAAAAAGACTTGAGAAAAATTATAAAGGCAATAATAAAATATTTGAAGATGCTGGTTTTGCAAATGTAAGCATAAAAAATAAACAAAAAATTAAGAACATTGGCTAAAGGCATGAAAGCAATCAAATTATCACTAAGTAAAGATTACAAAACATGTTCAATGAGGAAGTACATATACACTGATTTTAGAAGATAATAGTAGAATGATATTTTGGGTTATAAAATTAGAGGTCCCTTCAAATTTTTTATGATCAATGCAAAGAATTAGCGTATGTTCTTGCATAAGACATTTTTGAGTGGTACAGGTGATGACCTAGAAAATTTAAACAAAAGATTATATTTTTGCAAGACAATGCACTTTCATATTCTGTAAAGTTGTCTATTGTCCACATTGTCAAAAAGATTTCAAGGTGCTGAATAAATGGAATGCACCCTAACCTCCCCAGATATTCATCAATAGAAAACTTATGATCCTTTATTAAGAGATGAATATGAGACTAGAAAACAATATTCAAGCAAAGACAATATCTGGAAAGCAATAAAAACTACTGTAAGTAATTTAAGCTACATTTGAAAAAGCAGAAAAGTTAAAATCAATGGATGAAAAGATTGTTGATGGTTTATGAATGCCAAGGAGTCTATATTGATATCTAAAATAATAAAATAATTTATTCAGGTATATGGGATGTTATGTTAATCAAATATATTTTTATGTGGCTTACATTTTTGAATTTATTTATGAATAAAAATTCATGTTACACTATATGATCTGACAACTCCAAATCAAATTATCAGGAATTTTTTAGTAGGGATAAATTGTTTTTAATCAGTATCACTTTAAGCAAGGCAGTAAAGCCACTAAGATACAACTGGTTATTAGGTGTGGAAGAATTATGAACTGATACATTAATAGTGAGCAGAAAAAAAGTAAATCAGGAGAGCAGAAGATGACAACTAACATTGCATTTAAAGTTTTGCATATTAAAGTTGGCTGGAAAGCATGAAACTGGAAGGGAGCTCCACAGGCAAGAAGTGTTGGAGAAGAAACTGTAGCATAGAACTTTGGGCTACATCTAGCCAGCTCAATTTTAAATTGATGACATCTCGATGCCAGCCTAGTGTTGCATTTAAATTCATAAAGTCTAGGTACCAGAGTAAAGATCACATCCAAACAATTACCATAAAAGTATTTATAAAAATGGCACAAAGTGACAACCTTATGGCACTGGGTAAGTGGCTGAAGCTATGCCACCAAATCAGGACCAACAATATTGTTGATTCTTCTTTGGATCTTATCAAAGTAAAAAGCAGGGGCACTAGACCATATGTGGCAGCAATATTGTAAGCATGGATGATAAGAGATATTTTAAGACAGAACTCCCATGATATATTTCTCATATAAATATACCTTGAAACATTTACCAACATCAGTTGCTTAATACCAATTTTATTGTGAAAATATTAACTTGCATAATAAAATAGTTTATAAGTAGATATATGTCTTTATATTTGTAGGTTCATCATTAAGTCCATAGCCTAATGATAAAAAAAGCATATATTTTATACAGCAAATATTCAATTTGTGAAATAATCTTCTTTATTGTCAATGTATTTAACCCCAAACTTCTCCATAGATCATGTATATTGATCTGTAAAAATCTTAGATCAAAATTCAGCTCATGTCAGGCTATGGACTTATTGATCCATCCTTGTTTATATATATTTTCAGTCACATGTGTATATGCCTTTGTATACATTTGTGCATATGAATTGGAAGATGAATGTAAATGTTTACACCTGCAAATGTATATTATAGTATTTCTGAAAAATACATATGTGTCCTTCACATAACTGAGGGAAAAAAAGAGAAAAAACTTTTAGAATCTCAACATCAAATCTAAATACAACTTCTGTTCCATCATTAGCAAACATGCAGCAGTATCTCCTTACACATTGGCTGCCCAGCAACAGGCGTATTTTGAAAGATAAGTTACAAGTAAACTATTTTCATTAGCAAAGCTTGGTCAAAATTGTTCATTTCATTCCAGTAAACAGTAACTACAAATAGAATCTAAGACTAGTTTTGTTATTAACCTTTCAAAGCATCTCACAATGATGAACCTTCACCTCACTCCACTCCCCTCACAATTTTTTGGCTTGTTATTTGGTTGAATAAAAATTTGATTTATTCCCATTGAGAATCAATTGTTCTTTTTGACATCACTCACTGTTTTCTTTTTATTACCAAAAATAATCATTGAGGAAAAACAATTGAATGAAATTAAAACAATGAAAAACAAAATTGTATCTGTTAACACTGAACATTGTTCCAGGTTTAGCAGGCAAATTTTAAATATTTCTAAATACATATTTAATATTCTAATTTCTTGTTTAAATTTAATAATAGTAGTTATTTTGGCACAAATCTTTAGGATTAGAAGGAAAAAAATATGACCAGATTTAAAAACAAGAATTAAATAATTGAATATAAGTTGAAGGAAATTGATAAAATACAGATAAAGTAGAGTAAGTTGAGTTATATATATGTGTGTGTGTGTGTATGTGTGTATGAGAAAATGTTTTTTTTAAGTAGATTATGATTGTTGTTAAAAAGCAGACTTTATTCTTTATAATAGGTTTATGTGTAAATGTAAAAACCTTAATAAGATAGAAATTAATAACCCAATAGGGAAATCAAATTACTGGCTTCTTGTCAAGGTTTTGAAGATTGCTTATTTTTTATTAGAACCTTATTAGACTCTTCATAACTTCACATCTTTTCCCCGCCATAAATATCATTCTTCATGATGTTATTTATATGAAGTGATGAGTGTAAAATTTGAAGTTTTGTTTCTATTACAAGTTTTGCATTAACAAATATAGAATGCACTAGACTGTCTTTTCCTGACCAGATAGAAAGAGAATGCCAGTCAAATTCATTTAATTCACTTACACACAAATACCCTTTGTAACAGTATTAATCCATCTCTTCTCCCTCCAGCTATGGGTTGAAGAACAGGACAGATTGGGTTCTATAGCTAAATGAATGAATAAGCACACATGTTATAAAATTAAGTATCTATGGCTTTGATTATGGTTTTGAATCATGTTCATTTTTGTATACTCTTGTTAAAGTTCCTCAAAACCAAGAAATTCACCCTTACAAATGACCAATGGACACTTGCCCACCAATGAAGGTCATAAAGAGAGAAAAGCCTGGACTTTAGTAGCAGAAATATGTTTTTCTTCTACATAGAAAATTATATGGTTTTGCAGCAATCTTCCTTTGACCATATACCAACAACAATAATGAAAAAGATAGCATCCACTTTTGAATAATGGAGAAAAGAGTGAACATTAGAACAGAGTATTTGGAATATTCAGCTTCAAAAATTAATGATTAAAGAAGTTAGAAAAAAGTAAAGTCAGCAACCAATGTAGTAACAAAATGCTAGTTCAGTGTAAAAGCTGAAATGGACCTGTAAGCAATATTGATGAAATGGAACACATTCTGAAGAAAAATATGGATATGGTAGAGCCATTTGTGAAAACTGAGCTGCCACATTACAGAAACACACATAAGTATGATGCAATCACAACTCTACAACTATTTTCAGTGAATAAAGTTATTCAGGAAGAATTGATCAATCTGTGTGTTTAACAAAGTGGTTGATCACAGTTGTTTAAAGAGATAACAATGCTCTGTCTGCTCTGCATAATGCACCAAAAAAGTGGCTGAAGAAGAAAATTGATGACAAGATGAGGATAACAGTCTGAACAATGTAAACAGTGTAAATAATTATAATTCACCATCACAGAAATATAGACAAATACAACTGATGATCCATAACACTATCCAATATTTCTTTGACAATATACAGCATTATTAGAGGTCAGGCAATACAACTCCTCCTTCGGTCTGAAATTCCCTACCCCCATTTTTGACATTATTAACAACTACAACAGAAAGTAATATAGAAATGATTTAGACATATTCTGAAAATATAACAGGAACAAGATAAAAAATACAATTTTGGATTGACTCCAATTCAAATTACTAAACTGCACTGATATATTAGGAGTTTATAAACAGCAATCTAGAAGTGGATCTCTATCTTCTATAATTTAAACATGACCTGTTTCTGTTTGAAATAGGTATCAATGCCTCAGTCCTGGGCTACTCACCCATTATAATAAAATACAACCACCTAAATCGCCATGGTCACAGGCTTAGTGCCTATATAAAGAATGGGTTTCCCTGTGGTAGGGACACTAAAAATGAGGACCCTAATCCCCTGTATATCTGTATATGTGTTTCTGTATGGCATTTCTTCATAGTACCACATTCCTCTTTGCTTTGTATTGTCCTCAGGATGAAGAGTTGGTAATCTTTGATCAAATATCAGAGAGGATTGACAATATTCTCACTGAATTTCCCTCAGCCAACTTTCACATATGTGGCAACTTTAGTGTTCACCATAGAATAGTTAGTCCACTCTGACAAAACCGATAGAGAAAGTAGATATTGCAGAGACTTCTCCATCACATATGATCTGACCCAAATCACTGAAGAACCCATTCAAGTCCCAGATGTGATGGGACAGCAGGCCAAGCTTCTTGATCTTTTTCTAACATCCTGCCCTGACAAATGCACAGCAAAAGTTCTACCTCCACCATTGGCATGTCTGATCATTCCCTAATCAGTATTAAGATTGACTCCAAACCAATGACATCCTCTGATTTATCATTCCATAGAAGGTAGACTGAGACAGCTTTTGGTTATGATGGAAGCTTCTCTCCCAACCTTCTTCAAACATGATACCTCCAAAACTGCTGCCCTAATCTTCAAATGGATCTTTTCTAGAATGGACTGTTTTATATTCCAAAAATATATTTCAGCATAATCAAATAGTAAGCCCTAGTTTACTTCTGAAGGCTCTGCAACCATAGCTCACCAGAACTACTACTTCAAAATCTATCACAAGGAGCAGTGGAGTCTGACTCTTAATTCTTTCAGAACTGCCCACAATCACTGTAAGAGAGATCTGGAAAACAGAAAATGCAGCTATGTTCAAGCTGTCCAGGCTAAGGTTGAAAATAAACAAATTGGATCTCGCAAATTTTGGATCACCAACCAAATTATAAACATATCTTATCCTTAATGACAGACAAGACAAAGCTCTTTGCCACAATCTTAACATTAGATGAGAAAGGCTATCTCCTCCTTAACTTCTCATGTCTGACTGAGCACAATCTCAGTTATATACTCATTTCTGTAAAAAAAAGTCTCTAGACTTATCAAAAACCTCAACCCTAGGAAAGTGCGATGAGCAGTATGGGTTTCGATCAACCTATCCATTTGTGATGCAACTTCCATTATGCACAGAATTAGTGAAGCCCTTGATGACATACATGCCGCAAAGACCATAGCATTAGATATCTTGAAGAGCTTCACTGAGGTGTGGCACAAAGGTATACTGTACAAGCTCTCTTGGTATAGAATCCATGAAAGAGTTTTCTCTATTATAAAATCCTACCTAACAAATAGCTTCTTGAAGGTAGTTATTAACAGCCAATCCTCCAATGCTGTGGGAGTCAATGCAGGAAATCCCCAAGGGTCACTTCTTGGACCAACCATCATTCTGATTTACATAAATGATCCAACTAAGAATATAATCTAATCATTTGTAAACATCTATGCCAATGATACAACCATATACAGACACACTTCCAAAAGTCTTGATGATCAGAGATTGGCAGTTGACCTCTTTTCTGGCCTAAAACTAACTTCTCAGTGGAGGGAAGAACTGGCTGGTTACAGTCAATGCTTCCAAAACCAAACTGGTTACATTCTTTCACTGCTGATCAGATTCTGAACTGCCACCAGCCACTGATGAATAGATGCCTTCTTGAAAAGATATTGGGCCTCAGACTTACACCTGACCACAAGTGGAATTTCTATATATGATCCATCACTAAAGATGCAGATAAAATGTCTGGCTCTCTATACTGCCCCAGTAAGTACTTGATTTCTTGAACTATCCTCTACCTTTATAATAGCCAGATCAGATTGAAAATGGAATACTATTACTCTGGCTGAGCAGGAGATGCCCAGACTTTCCAGTTTTGATAAAGTTCAAAAATGTCTCCAAGACCTTGTTGGAGAAGAATTATTTTCCACCTCTCTCTCACCGCTCTATTGCTATTACTTTGGAAAGTGCTTGGATAAACTGCATCACTTGGTTCCAGTAGATAGGACCCACCATGCCACTTACAAAATAGCAAACCACCCACACTCCCTCTATATTCCATTGGCAAGAAGTAAGTTCCACTAAAATGGCTTCTTCTTATGAATCATAGCTCTATGGAACAAACTCTGAGGAGGATGTTTCCTTGATCACTACAATCTTGACCTGTCCAAGTATAGAGTCAATTGTTATCTTCTCCTCCTGTCCATATAAACTACCCCTTAACATAACCTTCTACCTTTAGTAGCCCTTGGTCCTTGTTCAAGGTGAACCATTCTGTTTAAAACAAAAAAAGTCTGCAAAAGCTCAAAATGTAACCTTTCTAAAAATGAAAATGCTGAGTTTTGCTTTTTGCTTTCATTAATCTTGATTTTTTAAAAATACAAACTGTACTTATATATGCTATTAAGTTAGATCCTTTAATCCATTTATTCTTCAGAGAATCCAACCAATCAATCAATAATGAAGATTATGCACTACAATATATCCAGAGCAATGAATTTTTTTATCATTTTTAAAACACTACCCTTTTTCAATTTATTTATCTAAAAAAAAACTGCTAATGTTTCAAAAAGAAAAAAAAATATAATATTATTATACACTGATTTTTTCCTAACTAGTCGCCTTATCTTGGTTTTTATGATCATTCTTTGCTTGTTATACACTCATACTTCTTTCAGGTATTGATTGAAGTTGGTAACTTTCCATGAATTTCAAACCAAAATCTTTATTCAATCTATGGAGATAAATTGTTCTTATTCCACTGTCTATGCTGAAATCTCATATCAGTTAATTTTACCTTGTGAATTTGTACTTAAGATATTCCTTGTTTCTTCCACTGGAATATGTAGATATGACTACACAATCCAGGGATTGAGCTCATGATTACCAGGTAACTCATTTATCTTACTCAGTACCTTTGTCTCTTAGAAAAATTTAGTGGTAGAAACTTTAAGCTTAATGTAATTTGTGTGCCTTTTCAGCTGAACCAGAGTATATGATTTTTACACTTCTTTGAAAGATCATAGCACATAAAAGATTATGTACTATGTTCTATCCAGATACATGTGATCATACCTCACTACAACTTCCTGTCTTCTGTTACTCTAAGTAACTCTTGGCACTTTACCACCACTATTTGTCATCCTTGTTCTGCCATCCATTTACTCAGAGTAGTTAAGTAGTTTATTCACCATTTCTGTCTGTCTATTTTTTGCCTTCAGTATACTCTGCATGTGTTAAATTTTTCAAGCATTCTTTCCTTATTATGTGTTTAAAACATATCAGGTTGTTAGCAGCAATTTCTTTGTAATTTCTCTTCTTAAAATTTTTCTTTTCTCCCTTGTTCTGTCCATGGTATTCTCAACTTTCATTTATAGAACTATGTATTGTCATTTCAAGTAATTTGTTCATATGTAAAGGTTTTGCACTACCTATAATGTAATTAGATGGTAGAATTTGAGCATGTTAAGCCTAATATTCCTTTTGTATTTAGAGGCTACTAGATGCTGGCACAGGAATCAATTTGAGTCAAACATGTTCATTGATACCTACAACCAACTTATTTTTCTATTATTGTTATCTATTATCCTGACTTCATTCCATAGGGATTAGTGATTTCTGCTTTTTCATCTATACATGATCAGCTCTATAGTGAGGAAGGACCACTGTTAAGATGGTTCCGTTGCTGTTAGAACACTGATTTTCACTGGGATTATATAAAGATTATATTTAGCCTCTTACAGGCAAATTTGGACTTTGATTCAAGTCAGCTCTACATGGCATTGTGAACAGGACATGCCTATCAGAATTTTGGACATTACAACATACTATTGAATTGCAGTTTAATAAAAGTGGCTTTGGGACAAAGCAGTAGTGAACAGTATATACTACAGAGAGAAAACAATGAACTTCACACTTGCAGAGAATGTGTGCTGAACTGTTTCTTAGTATCCCACACTAAGAAACCAGATAGACCTGTTATCGAACATGGTTATGTGGACAGAGACTGATCACTGTTCATCAACACTTGGAATTGATATAAGCGAATATGTGGCTTAACAAACCTGGCTGAAATCTGTAATTAGTTGAGGATGGCTTGTTTGACAGAAGTTAACAGATTGTTATTCAACTTAGTAGGGTTTGAAGCTCTTAACACAGCCACGGGAGAACAACTCTTATGGCATATATGGCTCATTGCTGTGAAAGGCCTACATAAAGAATTGCACGGGTATAAATTCCACAACATGAGGCAGCATGAAGAGGAGAACCTTACACATTTTTTGGTATAGTTACTGTCCCAGGTGACGTTTTGTGAATTTACCATCCAATGCCTGAACATCAGTTGCCAAATTTTTATAAGTTATTCTGAAGACATAGTAGCTGGTCAGCTTGTTGCTGGACTTGTGAACAAGGAATAGATATTAGCTGAGGCTAATACTCTTACAACAGTTGAACAAAAATTTCAAAGATTGGCTAGTCTAGAAACTACAGATACATCGAACCCTCACTTATGAAACAGCTTGAGTCCACGTTCGACATTTGGCTCGTTGAGCTCTGCAAGGAAGTATCTCAGGGTGAAAATACACCCAGAATTTCATAATACAGGCCGTGCGACAGATGCAAGAAGACGTCACACCCCAATGGACTGAAAGATCAAAGAATTGCACGGTAAGAATGCTTTAATGCTGTAAATGTGGAGTGACAGGAAAAAGGTGTGTCGAAAATCAAAGATGGCTCCTTCTACAGAATCAAGAAGTAGTTTGACAAGGAATGAATTGAAGGTACTCAGCCATGTAAGGAAAGAAAGCAAAGCATCCCATGAATAGAGACAAGTATTACTAGTGAAACCACACCTCATGTGGATTAAGGGTGGATTCCAAAGAAGGCCCCCTGAATCACCATCATCTCTGAAAGTCAAGGTCTCTCTGATACCAAAACCTTGGATAATAGGACTTGCTGCTGGACACACTATATCCATGCTGTCGCAGACACTGGTGCTTAAACATATTCGAGTGGTTCAGAAATACTGAAAGTATTAGTTTGTACAAATGACATATTGATATCAACCAACCATAGAATACAAAGGATCACAGAGGACCAATTACATATTAAATGCATAGTCTTTATGCATATCATGGTTGGTCTTAAAGAGACTAGGCAAGTCATTTATGTATCAAAGAATACATCAGGATTCAACTTGTTCAAGGCAGCACTAAAGGACTTAGAACTAATCCCACATAGTTTCTCGAGTCAGACATCAAAAGCTAATATGTCAATTGCAGATAGTAGGAAAGCACCGTGTGGATGTCTTCAGAGAATGACAGACCCAGATAAACCAGCCAGGATCCCATTCGTACATACTGAAAGCAGTAAGGACTGTTTGGAAGGATTGTTACAGAAACACTTTAAGTCCAGTATGTTGAATACCTGTTCCCATCAACCATTACAAGTGATGACATGGAGACCACTGGACATTTACACCTGAAGCAAGACCATGCACTGTGCACACACCCATTCCTGTCACCCATCATTAGAAGAAGAGGGTGAAAGAAGACCTCAACCAGGATGTCACATTGGTGATCATCAAACCAGTACCAACAGGTACACCTACAGTTTGGAGTTCAAAGATAGTAGACACACCAAAGAAGGATAGGTCACCCAGGAGAACAGTAGCTCTACAAAAACTGAATACTACAATGATACAGGAGACCCATCACATTCCATCCCCATTTAACCAAGTATCCATTGTACCCACCCAAACCAAAAAGACAGTCCTAGATGCATGAAATGGGTACCATAGTTTACCATTCTCCCAAACAGTTTACCATTCTACCAGAACCTAAGAGCACTACAAAGCTTTCATACATCTGGAAATGGATACACTCACTGGTTTAATGACATTATGATGGATACACTATGAAGACTTGCTGCATCAACAATACCCTTCTCCAGAACAAAACCATAGACTCTTCTTTTGGGCACACGCTGGACTACATCACCTACTGTGGCAGGAATGAAGCTATATTTAATCCCAATAAGTTTCAGTTTGTGGGAGATGAGATCACATTTGCAGGCTTCTGATTATGACTGATAGTATAAAGCCAACTAAAAGAATGACTGATGTCATTCTTAACTTCCCAACTCTCACAAACATCACAGGTGTCAGGTCCTGGTTTGGACCGGTCAAACAGGTCTTGTACGCATTCTCAAAAGCTGTGCTTATGGCCCCCTTCAAACAATTATTATGTACAAAGGATCACAAGTTCTACTGGGATGCTATCTTGGACAGTCTTTTTGAAGAATCAAAGAGAAACATCACTCAGAAGATCAAGGAGGGGGTGAAAACATTCAAGATGAACAGGGCAACTGACTACAGTAAAACTTGTATCAGGTACTTTCTCCTCCAGAAGCACTATCAATACTCAACAGAGTTGGGCCCAATATCAATTTACAAAGGATGTAGAATCTTGCTACTTTCCTGTGGAAGAGGAGGCTCTGGCATTGATATAGAGATTAGAGTCCTGCAGGATGTTTATATTGGGATGCCCAGACTTGCTAGTCACAGTAGATCACCATCTGCTGGTAAGAATATTTTCAGATCAACTCCTTGAAAATATAAAGAATATATATATTTTTTCAAGGAATGGTTGTTAATGTACAGGTTCTGGATTAAGCATGTCCCAGGAAAACTTAACGCTGAACCTGGCTGTACCTCCAGATACCTGACATTACCGGAGCACAGTGGAACATCAACTATTGATACTACCCAGCAGATCAATCAGAATATGCAGGCATTGATCATAGCTGCATACATGCATAATCCTAAACTGTAAGCCATACCCTGGGAGAGAATTGAAGCAGCCATGACTACCAAAGAAGAATGTCAAATGTTAGCAACATTCTTACAGGACAGATTATCAAAGGCATGCCACAAACTACCATAAAAAATTTGACAATTCTGGCTGATATCAAACTAACTATATTGTTTGAAGTAAGTAAGCATAAAAGGGGACAAAATTCTGATACCAAAGCAGCTTCTTTTTTTTTTTTCTAATTGTTCCACCCTGAGTAAGGCATTCCACTGCCACTATTGCGCAGGGGGTTACATAGGGGGGAAGTGATAAGAAAGGATGGTTAGATATAGGAAATGTCAGAAGGAGGATGATAGACGGGTAAGGATACTGAGAATGAGGGTTGGCTAGATGGTGAGAGTGTTTGAGAGAATAGATGCAAGTTAGTGTGATAGGAGGTGTCTATTGACCTTACATTTAAACTCCTGGAGATTGTAGCTGTCGGGGAAGCAGGTATGTGGAAGGGAATTCCACAGGCGGGAAGTGCGAGAAAAGAATCTGTTGGAGTAGAAATTATGATTACATTTTATCTGTTTCACTGCAAAAAAGTGGGACCTAGTTGCTAATTTAGTATTTCATGTAAATTCGTACCTAGGCAGCACCGATGATCTAAGTTCATCGAAGCAGAAGTCGTGAAAGTATTTATAGAAGTGGCACAGGGAAGCCATGTCACACCGGTGAGAGAGTGGTTGCAGCTGGTCTGCCAAGTCAGTATTGATCACGTTACAGATTCTCTGTTGTATTTTGTCACGAAGCCTGAGGAGAGTAGCAGGGGCACCCGACCAGATGTGGCAGCAGTATTCAATACACGGGCGGATGGTAGATTTATATATGTGCAGGATAGATTCAGACGGGAAAAACTTCTGGGCCCTGCACAGAGAAGCGACTTTCATAGCAGCGGATTTAGTAATGGATTCAGTATAGTCATTCCATTTGAGGCCCACCAAGAGTGTAAGGCCAAGGAGACGTAGTGTTTTACTCTCTGGGAGGCAAGCCTGTTCCATGCTAATGGGAGGTATGTGCGATTGTCTATGATGGTTAATTGATAGCAGCTTCATTTTGCAAGCATTGAAATTTATGAGCCATTTCCTACCCCAGTCCACTACGGATTGGAGGTCCTTTTCAAGCTCAGCAGCGAGGTTCGCTTTGTCGCTCACACTAGATTTTTGACTAAGATGAGAGTAAATTCTGGTGTCATTGGCGTACATGCCTACTTGGGATCTACTGGCATTGGGGAGATCATTAATGAAAATCAGAAAGAGCATGGGACCTAGGATAGAGCCTTGAGGGACACCCGCATTTGTATGGTAGTTTTGGGAGGCATGTCCATTTAATACTACCTTCAATGTGCGGTTAGAGAGGAATGACTGGATTAGGTCAAACAAATGTCCAGTTATACCATAGCTCCGCAGTTTGTATAAAAGGCCAGCATGCCAGATGCTGTCTAACACTTTGGAGATATCCAAAGCAACGGTTCGGGCTTCGCCATTCTTGTCAAGAGCCTGGTATATGTACTCAGTGATGGTCGTTATCATATCAGCAGTAGACCTGGTTAAGTGAAAACCATACTGTTTGTCGGAGAGAAGCCTGTGGCCGTGAGATGCTGAATCACCTCAGTGTTGATAATGGCTTTGAAAACTTTGCCAAAGATCGGAAGGAGGCTTATAGGGCAGTAATTAGCGGGGTCCGAGGGTTCACCAGTATTCTTAAATATAAGAACTACAGAGGAGAACTTCCAACAGGCAGGAAAGCAGGAAGCAGATAGGCAGAAGTTATAGAGTTTAGAGAGGACAGAGGAGAGTTCTGGGGCACATTTCTTTAGAACTATGATTGGGATTCTGTCTCCACCGCTCACTTTGTGAGGGTCAAATTTTGAGATTATCTTAGAGACCAGCAAGGGTGGAATGTGGACCTTATTCAGTTGAGCCTCAGTTCTAGGTGGAAAGTCGGGTGTAGGTATTCCTGACGAATCCAGTGTCGAATTGGTGGAGAATCTACGAGCAGAGCATTCAGCCTTGTCTGCTGAGGAGGTGAGAACCTCAAATTCATTGATTAGTGGGGGTATTGAAGTTTTGCTCTTGTTGAGCATGCTTTTCCAGAGTCGCCAGTAATTTTTGGCTCCGAACTTACAGGATGCTGTGTGTTGCTTTATTCTGGCAGCAGACACCATCTTAGCTTCGTTCAGTATCTTTTTACATTTATTACGAGCTGAGGCGAAAAGGCGCCTGTTTTGGTTCGGTGCGTGGCTTCGATAGAGCCGGAAGAAATGGTTCCGGTGGGCAATGGCGGCCGAGCAAGCGGGCGAGAACCAGGGGGAAGGAATTTGATTTAAGCTGGAATTTCCTGGCAGGGATGAAAGCATCGATGCCAGCCTTAACCCAAAAGGTGACCTCAGAGGCACAGTCTTCGATAAGAAGACTGAAGATGTTGTTCCAAGGGACGTCACAGAGGAAGTCTCAGAATGAATCCCAATCTGCTCTCTGGTAGCAGTAGGATATTCTGCTGGTCTGGGTTTCTTGGGTAGAGTGAGAGTGGATTGAGATGTTGACGAAAACTACAGCATGGGGAAGTCCACCACTTGCGTAAGAGCTTGGGTTATTGAAAAATTCATGGTGCGGATCCCAGCAAGGTCGGTGACAGAGTTTTCCAGCCACTTGGTGTGGTGGGTGTTAAAGTCACCAAACACAAATATATGGGCAGATGGATGAGAATAAATGGCCTTGTCAATATTGATAGAGTTGCTATCAAGTACTGAACAGTCAGAGGAGGAGGGGGAGCGTTAGAAGAAGAAGAGATAGCTAACCGAGCTTAGAAGTGACAGATGGAAGCACATGAAAGAATGATCCAAGTATTCAAGAGATGTTATCCTGGCTAGAGAGAGGTGTTCGCTGACATAAACACCAAGCCCATGCATATGGACATTGGAGTCCTTCCTGAAGAGGGGAAGGTAACCAGGAACAAAAAACTCAGAGGAGGGGATAGAAGGGTCAAGGTTAGTCTCACATATAGCTAAGATATTGGGTGAGTTAGTTTGGAGGAATGATTCTACGCTGTTAAAGTTAGTGCGGATACCTTCTATGTTTGTGAAGGAGACACAGATAGGTTTGGGCGTTTTCTGACTAGCTGGTTTAGTTTTGCTATTTCGTTTGTTTGATTTCATAGTGGTTTAGTTGGAGAGAGAGGTCTAGAGTAAAATCAGACAGTCCCTTATTGCAGCAGGTAAAGGATGGAGACTGGCGCAGCCTGCAGCATAATGTGGCCTCGGGGTTGCCCACTGGAGGTTCATGCAGGGATGAAATGGTACTACAGGAACCCCGATATTATTCAACTCTTGATCAGAGCAGCCTCTCAAGATGCTATGCAAGAGTTCAGGCTCCTAATTACCAGTCGGAAGCAGCAACCAGGAAACTGCCAACCCGGTACCCTCAAAATGAAGAGACATTGCCACCATACTCAATAACTGCAAAGAGCTTCCAGCCAAACTAACACTAAGACCGAAGGAGAATGGAAGTGAACTGGAAACCCCTTCCTAAACAAGAAACAAGGCGATCACCTCTACTCCTGTTCAGAAGAAGTGGATGGAGTGTAAAACCAGGTGATAGTGGGTACTATCTACTCCAATTAAAAAAAATAAAAAGTAAATTAAAAAAAAAATTTTCCAAGTTTTAACTTAGTATAAATCGAAACGAAACTTAAAAGCCAAAATCATTTACAATAGCAAAATAGTACTTCTGTTAGTAGCAGTCATTAAAAAATTCAAACAAATTAAAACAAAAATAAAAAAGACAGACAAAAAGCCGAATTCAACTTACTGAGGTTCTGGAAGTGTTACACTTCACATGCCAAGGCATGAATGGGATGATGATCAACGCAAGACAGTTGTTATTTTGGCCCAGTTTAGATGCCAATACTATAGATGTAACACTATTGCCCCATCCCAACCCAGAGAACCTCTGACACCACCTTCAAACCCAGAATTCTCATACCAGAAGACAGTCACTGACCTATTTGATCTGCATGGGAAAAGTTATATGGTGTATGCAGATTGGTACACTGCTGAATGGAAATAGCCCCACAATGATCAGGAAAGGCTATAGCAATATGCAATGCATTAAGGATCTGATTCTGCATATACAGTGCACTGGAAGAGATATCATCAGATGGAGGACCACCATTTGACTCACAGAGATACAACTCATTTCTGGAAGATTAGGGCATAAAAAAATGTATATCATCCACGCATTACCCACAAAGTAATAGCTAAGCTGAACTGGCCATAAAACAGCCAAAAGAACACTGATGAACTGCATTGATGGTCATGGTCATCTACACCATGATTGGGTAGTGCGAGCTATGATGACATATAGAAATAAACCCTATCAGAATCTTGGCTTGTCACCAGCAGAAATGTTATAAGGTTGAGTAATAAAAGATCACCTTCCTATACTTCATGAGAAGCACCAGATTCATAAATGATGGAGTTGAGAGAAAGGGTGATGGCGAAAAGACACCTGTTGAACCAGAAGCTGTATAACATGCACAGCCACCCACTCCCAGACCTTCAGTTTGGTGAATCAGTGCAGGTACAAAATCAGGAGGGACCATATCCATGGTGGTGAATGAAAACAGGGAGGATTGTCAAAACTATAAGCAACAGGCAATACTGTATAAAGTTGGACAGCAGTGGCAGTTATACTACATAACCATCAGTTCCTCTGGAAGATTCTACCAGTTGTAAATACATCTAACTATTCACCCGAATAACCACTCCCACAACCACCACCACAGAGACCAAGGCTAATTGACAATAAACCTCTGGGTGACACACTTGAAATGATAGAGGTAGATGCAGCAGATGATGAAGAGATGATAGCAGCCCACCACACAACAGATATAAAGGTGGAAGAAAACCAAGACCCAATCATCCACCCACCAGTGAGCCTGGTTCTACAGCGCAGCACAAGGGTTACACAGCCACCAAGACTACCATTCCCACAAATGCAAGGGCCGACTCATGATGACATGGAGTCATCCCAACAAGTGACCACAAAGTGTAAGCATTGTGGTCATAGGAGGGACAGACATGTACAGAGGAAGGAACACGCTTAAGATGTTTCCGTTGTTGGTGGAACACCAGTTTTCACTGGGTGCTATATAAACATTACATCAGCCTTGCATGGCTACATTTGGAATTTGATTCAAGTAATCTCTACAAGCTCTACTGGATTTCATAATTTCTCCTTGATGAAAGCTTTGCACTATGCCTCCAGCCTTACTTTTAAAGGATGACTAATATTGTGTGCAATAGAATATGCACTTCTTCATTATATTCTCTTCTGAAAGAAATTTAGTTCAAGGGAACTGCTTTGAAATATTGACCTGATGTTAAATAGACTGCAGTTTGTTTGAATCTTTTCCAATATAACTCTGATCTAAGGTTAGTCAGACTAGCAATTTTCTGACTATTATCCTTAACTCTGAAATATTTGTATGTGGAAGCTGTTGTTATGTCTGCGGGAGACTTGTTATGCTAAAGGGTATTTCTAATTATCTACTGTTTGTATGTGAATGTGTCACTACTCAATGCTGTAAGTAATGAAGGATCCTTTTTGCTATGCTGTATAGATGGGAGGAATCATATATTGTCCAATGAATGCTAGCTTATGTTATACAGATGACTTGAACACATAATTTGTGATTATTAGCACAAGAAGGACAGTTTACTTTCCTCTTCCTTTTCTATTTTGAACTATATTAAAGATATTGTTGAATTCACATAGTCCTTCAGTATTTGAACATGTTTTAAAGTAAGGTCAAACTATGGAGGTACTGGCTACATATCTCAGCTGTATACTTAGCATTACTGGTGTTGTTATTATATGTATTTGTTTATCATTGCAGGAAATAACAGCAAACCTTCCTATCAATATATGTCAGAATCAATTTGAAAACATATTGTTTTTTCACAGAATGTTGTCATCCTCTTAAGATTATCTATTAAAATACTGGTACTTTGTTCAACAAGAGAGAGATCTGATTTCAATCTCAAACCACAGATAAAGCATCACCAGTGAGAATATTAGTGAGTAGACTTATCACGTTCCAACTTACTATCTAGTTAGAGTGAATGGAAACATTTTTAACAGTCACCACAAAATAAACATAGTTCTTTTCATAAGTGTTAGTGTGTTGGCTATATCTAAAGGCAATATGCTCAGTGGACGATATGTTGACTTTATAAAAGAACACCTGTGTGAAGTTAAGGGAGATTGTACATAGGTTAACTTAGTGTAACACTAAGAAAATTGTCTGGATTCATCCAACAGGAAATGATCTTTATTTTCATTCATGATCTTTGACAGCTTTCTCTCAGTTTTCGGGATTAGATCCTTCTTTAACTCACAATAGTTACAATCCCCAACCAAGCTGTGCATTCCAATTTAACTATCGCATTGTGTTTGTTGGCAATATAATAGTACTTATATTTTGATAATTTTGATAGCCATTCTCTTCTTGTAATGCTTGATTTGGGAGATATGGCTTTCTCCAGCACTTGTCTCACTTTCCATTTCAACTCATCAGCCTCTATCTTAGGGATTTTTAAGACTGCTGCCTTAATTATGGTTATCATACCCAAGTATGGAATTTGCTTGATGGTTGTAACAAAGTTGCAAACATTTTTTACAATTGTTTCTTTGGAAGTAATTAATTTACATTTGCTGATATTAACAATTGCTTAATGGTGAATCTTGTTTTATGTAATCTTTCACTACCTTAGGTTCTCTATTTGATATGCCTTAACTCTATTGAATTCATAAACATTGATTTTGTTGAATTCTGTTTCTGATATTTGGCTTCTGAATAATTTTATCTGGTTGGAGAGTTCATATTTTTATGCCTCATCCAATAGTTATGGTGGATTTTCTTAACAATGGTATGTCCTGCTCTTTACACAACCATTTGTGCTTGTAAGTGTTGACCAATGTTTTGATAGTTAAACCAAGTGGGATTAGCTTTAGATCTCTGCATCAATAGAATAATGTAAGATGGTTTGACATTTGTGTCAGTTTCTTGTGGAACTTTTCTGTCTTCATTTTTAAATTATATCAGATCTGTACCAATCTGATAATTTTAGTCTATGAGAAAAAAATCACATGGAAAAGACAAGTGATATTGCAAGTACAAATTAACTAGATATAATTAACTGATACAATATGTATTATAGCATGGACACCAGAATGAAAACAATCTATCCCAATGGATTGTATAAAATGTTTGGTTAAAAATTCCTGGATGGTTACCAATTATGCTAAACTCCTGAATAAGAAGAGAGTATAACAGCTAAAATGTAGGGATGATAACCAAGTATATAATAACAATAATAATAATTCTTCATCTGAAAAATTCCAACAAAAAAAACCCAGATCTATTTATTCATTTACAAACCATTGAAACAAATCAGCATTAAAAAAACTATCTGCTTTTCTGAGTATTATTATTTCTTAACAAGCATTCTGAAAGATAACCTAATGTTTCTTAATGAGTCTCCCAATAGATAACTTGATGAAAATGTTGACATTGAAAGTAAATATACTTCCAGTTGGGCTCTTGCATGTAATGACAAGAAGAAGTTTTAGCTATAGGATCACCATTATCTCTACTAATGGCAAATACATACATTAACTATATCTGGAGAACCATTGTAGTATGGGGACATTGAAATTAGGTATGGCTGATCATGTAGGGAGAGAAAACAATGGTCATGAAGTCAAAATAGCAGATATAGAACAACACTAGAGAATGACTGAAAGAATTAGTGTACATGTGAGACTCTGACAACCTCATCAGTAGACCTAGTATGTACAGGGTGCAATAGATGAATCATCATGTAAATAATTCAAAAATGAAAATCACTGACATCTCATTTTAACAGATATATTTACCAAAATTACACAAATGTCTTGAAAGACTAAAGAATAAATCTATTCAATAAAGTCTCCATTAGCTTCAGCCACAACCTCCAGACAATTTCAGAATCTTCTGCATCTTTTCTGGATGGTCTCCTTTTTTAAGTTGGTAAGTGATGCCATAATCCTCAACTTCAGTTCATCTTTAGTGTTACAAGGAGTTTTATTCTTCTCTTGCTCATCTGCACCCTACGCATAATAATCAAGGAGGTTGCAGTCTGGAGAGTTAGGTAGCCAGATGTAAGTGATAATGTAGCCACAGAAATTTTTTGGGCTCTCCTGCTTGTTTGGCATAATGTAGAATCATAGTGTCTTCCAGCAGCCACCCTCTTGATCCAGTGCAGCTCTACCTTCTCAAGGCACTTGATGTAGGTGTCCATGTTGAGTCCGAGGCCTTGTGGGAAGATGAATGAAGGCATAACATTGCTATCACTAGTGATCACCACAAACACCTTTGTAATCACCATTAGACTCATCTAACTCTTTCTGAATCATTTGCACTGTTCTCAGATTGACACCTAAACACTGTAAAATGTTTGTATTGGAGCTTCCAGCACAAATGCCAAGTAGTACAGCATGCTGTTTCCAAATTTCTGGTGAAGTAGTAAATTCTTATAGTACACCTTTTCTCACAGATGGTGCCCACCTGGCCCTACTATACTGTGTAGTTAACAAAATCAAAAACAAACAATGCACATGTACTAATTTAAAAATATAAAATGGTGATAATTTACCTATCACACTTGTAGATGAACATTGTCAACTGCTGATTAAGAAAGGATACTCAAAAGATTTCCACCTGAGTCTCTACCCAGGTGGTTCAAGGTTTCAAATTTTCACTACTAGATCTTTACAACATTTGTTCCTTTGGCACTCCCTTTCCACCATCTATTCAAACTAGTTCATCAGGTAGGTGGCTCACTATCTTTCCTTGTTCCTTTTTTCTTTTGATAAGTCCTTCCTCATATGTTCAAGAAATTTCAACTGTTTCTTTTCAATTTTGAGTATGTGTCCTTCTTGTTTCTATTTTACTTAAGATTTCTTCATTGCTTACATTCTTCTCTGTCCATAGTTTGGTGGATATATTGTCAAAATATTGTCCATGTATGTGTCTTCTAATCCAAATGTAAAGGCATTTTATAATTATAATTCCTTATTTTAAAATTCTGATACAAATTTTTTCTTCTCATTTTATATTTTCAAGCCATTAACTTCAAGACAATTACCCACTGTTAAGAAAAAAATCACAATATCTATTTCTTTGAATTTTCAAAGTAAATAAATTATGTATTAAATTAACTAGTTTAGGAAAAATGGTTATTTTGTCTGTCTACTTGTTTACTTCTTAAAGAATATCTATTTCTTTGCACACTATTCCCAACAATAGACCAATATCGAGTATATTTTCAGTTACTTTCTTTTAAGGAGCGGGTCATCACAGTAGAAATCCCCTACTTTAATTCTGTCAGTATTCATGTTTAGCAAGTTAGGTGAGTAAAATATTCAAAAAAACATTGTAAATGCAGAATTTGCAGCATTAACAATTGCTTTTTCCCACTGATCTGTCTGTTGTTAGAGAATGTCTATGCTTATCGATCTACTTGTGTACTGTGTGCCACATGACAACAATCACCTCTTCCATGGCTTCAATGCTGATACTAGCATCAGTGCTACTGCTGCTACTTTAACTCTCATTGCTATTCTCTATGTAACAATGACATTTCAAATTAATCTCAACACAAAAATATATTGAAGCAATATCACAGAATAATTTTGTTATTGTTTGCATTCCTCTCCATCTTTGCTACTTTTCATCTTTTTTGTTCTCTTTATCAAAAATCGACTTGAATTTATTTATTTTTTACAGGTTTCTGATTTGCAATTATCTACGCAACATAGTTAAGTTTCAAGTAGAAATATCTTAATTTGGCTTAAGGTCTTTTTGTTCTTGAACATTTCACACATACCATTCCTTCTCATTGTTTACTGAAATTAGAGAATACAATTTGTGTAATGGTTGTTTACCCCTAAACAAAACTTCTACAAACCTTGAAGAAAAATCTACATTTTAAGTAATGTAACACGATATCTATCTTCAACAACTAATATTATTGACATTTATTTTTAGACTAATATTTCTGCAGTATATGTAGAGATTTAAATTTTAAGGAATTCCTTGTAGTTCATGAAAAAAATTACATGCATATTTCTTATTTATTTTTGTTATGTTATTGAATATTTTCATCTGAATTCATGTTTTGTAGCAGTGATTATGTATATATTCATAACACAAGGTAACTATGTTACAGCAAAAGGAAAATGTTATTGAAATTAAGTTCTTTTGTCAACCTAGAATTGCTGATGCTGCTAATAAGACATATTGAAGATGCATAGATGCATTTTAACTTTTCTTTTGAATCAAATTTTTTGAAAAAATTCATAAGGAATCATATAATGTACAAGATGACTTGTCAGTATCTGAAAGAACAATTATTTCATGTAATACATTATAATTGGATCTTTAAGACATTTCAGTATTTTAAAAGTTGTGTGGGCTATATATATAGTGAAACTGACAGATTTATTGTTTTCTTTAAATTATTCTAGAAACATTTAATGTTCTGAATTAAAACTCAGTGATCATGTTTGATTAATAAGTAATTAATGATACAAGCTATGAATCATTTAAATTAAACTATAGTATATGAAATTTCCACACTGCCTGATTCAGGGATTGACATTATAATTACCAGGAAATTGTGTATGCTTTAACCAACACTTTAATCCACTGTTTTGGTTCAGCAGGACAAATGGACAAGCAACATTAAAGGTGAATAGACTAGAGAGAATTTATTATCTTTCTCAATGTACATTTGGGGATTAATTAAAGGGTTTGGTTCAAAATTCTGAAAAAGTTGCTGGGTAAAACAGACACATAAAGAAGAATAAGAGAGTACAACAGCTTAAAGATTCAGTGTTTTAAAACAGAAAAATGTTTCTAATGAAAAAGTTACTGTATATTCTTAACATTTCATGTGACTTCCATTAGCTTGAATAATTGCATCAGTGCACCTGTGAAGAGATGCATGCAAATCCTTCCCATCTTTACTGTTATAAAATATCAATCTTTGGCTGAGCTCCCACAACTCTTCTAGATTGTGTGTTCTTGTGATGAACTCTTCTCTTTAGTTCTGTTCACATATGCTCGATGATATTTAAGTGAGGGTTCTGAGCCAGAAAATCTTTTAATACTCTAAAATCTTCATAGTGCTTGACTCTGTTGTGTTGCACGCAATCTGTGGCTGGCTGAAAAGTCTTGCTTTCATCCAAATCTTGTATTAAATGGTTCTTCAGTAACCGGATGTATTTATCACTATTCTAACTAAAGTTGATTTTTTTAAAATTATTTCACACTAAGCAATGCAATAAAAGCTACTAGGATGCACAGGGTTACTGAGAGTGAAAGAAAGAGAGAAGACAATAAAAGAACAGGATTCAAAGACACAGAAGATGGTGATTGACATTGCATTTAAATTTTTGAAGAACAAAGTTGACTGGAAAGCAGAATGCTGGAAGAGACTTTCAATATCAAGAAGTGCAAAAGAAGAAACTATTAGTATAGAACTTAGAGTGGTTACAACTAGCAACTTCAACAGTGGAAAACCTAGCTGCTGATCTGGTACTGCACTTAAATTTGTGAAGTTGAGGTACCAATGAGGAAAGTTTACCAGAACAATTATGAAAATATTTATAGAAGTTGCAAAAGGAAACTGTTACAGTTATTGAAAAGTGAATAAAGCTGAGATGCTATGCCAGAACTGATGACATTGCCAATTCTTCTTTGGTTTGGTCAAGAATCTCAAGATATAAAACAGAAGAGCCAGACCAGATGTTTGGATGAATAGTAGACTTATAAATGTGCAAGATAGATTTTGTTGAGAAAGTTATCTAGCATAATATAATGAACCGGCTTCCAACTTTCTTGAACCATCACTTTTTGTATATCCCTAAAGCATCAGTCTCTTACCCTGACACTTCACTGTTTTCATTGTGTAACATGGGTCATTACACTTTTCTGTAAGCTTTTGCCAAATTCTTACATATAAGAATAGAGTTTCCTCCTAGTTTTTATTACTGAATGTTATATTATTCAAAGCATCTTCAAAGCATATCTTTTTGACTAACTTAATCTTGCCTTCAAATGCTTTTTGTTTAATGCAGATTTTTAGCTGAAATGCGTCCCTTCAATCCATGTTCTTGAAAGATGCATTAAAGACACACTCATTCATCACTTGACTTACAGTGTTTTTGGCTAACTTTCCATATCATCCCACCCTATAACTTTTCAGAGTTGACTAAACATGTGCTGATTCAAATCACTTTCAGTGCTTTGGAATACCGCTTCTTGAAATTCCAAACTCCTTAGCTGTTGTTTGATGGTTCATATTCTTGGCCATATTCCTCATCACCATTCTGGTTTCTTTGAAAATTTACACCGTGACTTTAAGCAAAGGAAGAATGCAAGATTTTGATGTAATAATTTTCACTATATATAGGAAAAAATGCTACTGTTGTGAACTATATTCACTGTTAATATGCAAATACATTTTTGCAACAACACCAAAAGAAGAAAACAAAAAAGACCAGGTTACCTAAAACTTTTGCATTTTTGGACAGATGGGAGTCATCTCTAATCTGTCCATCTCATTCAGAGCCCCTACTGCAAAATATGATAATTAGTTATGAAATGGTCCCAGAAGCTGGCAATTTTTTAAAATTTACAATTATTTAAAATAGCCAAAGACTTTTGTGTGGGACTGTATATGTAACTTACTTGCTGCCAATATATTTTTCATCATGATTTTCAGCATTAATTATACTAACAAAATCACCTAAAATGTGAATAAAAGGCTCTACTTTAACTGCTTCTGTTCAATTCAGTAACTGCATATTTTTAATTCTATTTTTATATTATAATGTTGTTTGTTTCAGTTTATGCACCGAAAATGGCAATTTATTCTACAGTCTACAGTACACTTAATTTGCATTTTAAAATAAGTGGATGCATGAATAAATCTTATTGCATTTTATCTGTAAGTTGATTGACATTCATCTCATTATTTTAAGCATCAGTACAATTTGAATCATGAAAGATTCATTCTAAAACAATCCCTGAAAACAGCCACAAGCAAGGATTTCTGTACTTAATTGGTGTTAATAAATTAAACCTGTTATTTACAGCTCAAGTCAATAAACAAAACATTTAAAATAAGATGCTGATTAATCAAATAGGATTAGTGGTTTATCTGTGTCTTATTTTGGATTTTGATTGGAGTATTTTGAATTGCTTTCATTTCTCCAATATAGATAAGTAAAAATAGATATTCTGATTGTTCAGATAATTCTTCAGTGGTTTCATAAATATCTATTTTAAGAATAATATCATTTTATAAGAAAAATATTCTAAAATTATTTAATATCATTTATAGTACTTTATAATATTTTGAAAATTGTATTAATATGATTAATCCTGATAGATTTATACAGATCATATCCAAAAGCTAATTTTTTTCTTTAATCCTTATTGTTAGAAAATGAAGAAGTAAAGCTTCTGAAAAATTGATAATATTATATGTAAGAAGTTTTCTGCCAAACTTAAATCTATTAATAATTCTTTTGTTTTTCAATTCATTAAGCATGTGTATTCATGTATAAAGTTCATTTGAATTTATACAACCCTTTAATGTTTACAAATATATGTATAATGCTAACAATGAGACCAATGATCACAAAAATGGTTTTGTAAGCAAAGTTGTTTCCCTTGTTTGCACAAACCCTTAGTCAATGAGTTTTATCTCCATTTCTCAGATAATTCATGTAAATCCTATCATCATTTTTAACAATTGTTAATTTTAGTTTTTTATGATATTAGGGTATTTGCCTAATACTCAAGATGGACTGTTTTATGTAGTCAAAGAGCTCCAACTATCCTGCTAGAACTGTGGAAATGAAGAGGATTCATACTTTTTACAAAAGCATTAGTGTAAAAGGAACACAAACTCTCAGCTTACTGATTCCATTTTCTGTGTTGTCAACCATTAGATAAATCTCATAGATAAAAGGAGTAATAGGTATGATTTTCGTTTTTAAATTATAATTAGATATTAAGGCTACATTTTAATATGTAATCTATTTAGACACAATTGAACTGATTTTTATTAAATTAATTTATGAACTTAAATTAGAATTAGTTATTGCCTATTTTGATTTTTAGTGGAGAGGCTTGAGTGTGATTTGATTCATTTTGTAAATCAAAATTTTTGGAGGAAATTGTGATTAGAGATTGACAGATTGAAACTGTTGGGGGTATTAATCTTTTTAAAACTATAATTCTACCTTTTGAATTGGCCAATTTTGGAAGGTAAGAATGATATTCTGAAATTTGATGAAGTGTGAATTGGCAGGAGCAGTTTGAAAAGCACTGCTTTAGTAAAGTTACTCCCCTCTAATTTGATCTTTAAAATATTGAGCAACAAATGAATGTTATTTTTATACAATCCTTTCAAGCAAAAATGTGAGAAATCAATTTAACTTGGCTGGTGATAAAATATATTTATAATTTAAATCTGTTACTATACTGAAGTTTGTGTGTGCTTGTATGGTTAAATATTCAAGCATCACAGCAAAATGACAAGACCCAGATTTTGCATAGCTCAATGAAAAGTAATGGAAAATTCACCTTGGAGGTCATTTGATATCATCAGAGCTCATCATTCATTTCTAACCAAATGAAGCATTTTTAGCAAAATGGAATAAATAGAATATTAATTTTTTTATGAAGTATAAAAATATTTTTAATCTCATAAATGGTTGGTCAGATAGTATCAAATTCAACCTATGAGATCATCAGAGGTCACTAGAGATAGAATTAGTTTGTGGCCTTTATAAACTGTATTGCAGCTAAACATTTACAGTGTTGGAGGCAAATTTGTACATGGAGATAATTTAGGAAGAAAAAGGATTATAGAATAGGGATGCTGACCTTCAATGACATTGGGGGTAAATTTAAGATTAAAACAGCTTTCAAAGGAAAGAACTTCAAGAGTAAAAATTAGTTTTATTTTCTGTTTTGTTTCTAAAACATTGTGCAATCTTGAAAAAATGCTTTCAGACAAAAATTCTGAGCTACTCAGTGTAAACTTAATTTTCAGCTGATTCAAATGTAAAGAAGAATGTTAAAAAACTGAGGGAATGAATTTAAAGTTGTGCTAACAAGTTCCTGGAAAGGTTTAGCTGTACAAGTTAGAAAATACCTGAAAAACTACAATACCAAGAAATTTTTGAGTTTTTTCAGAACTCAGCTGAGTTCATCAATTCTCTTGACCTATTTCATGTTTCTTCCCACAGATATAAAAGTTGGGATGCTCAGCATGCTTTTCAGAAATTTTAACCCTTCAAAGTTGTGCAATGGAATTTGTTAAATTTCTTAGCCCACATGACATTGTGGCAACTATCCTAGCAAAAGTAAGTAAGCAAAAGAGAGAAATTAATTCCAAGGATTTCCATGGTACCAACAGTTTTATCCTTTGAATTCAAAGGGATGCTGAAAGTGACAGTATTGCTATGACCATCAACATGATGCAAGGGCAATCCATAGTTGAACCATACATATGGCTAATGAAAAAGTCTTGTGAAAAGATGTGTGTTTGAATAAACTTAAAAAATTTAAGTTATTTTTAAGATGATTGATTCTGCATGTTGTTGGATGTACGTTGTGATGCAGTGGATATCAACTCAAAATGACAAATTGGGGAACCAAGTTTGAATTCCAGTTGAATTCATTGCATTCACTTATGCAGAAATACCCTTGGGAAAGGTATTAATCTGTCTCTTTCCTCCATTTATGGGTTAAATAATAGAACAGATTGGATTCTATAGCCTTGGTTGGCAACCAGTCTATCGCAGAAAGCAATGGCAACCTACTGCAGGATAATCTTCTGCCCAGTTAGTCATGTCTCTTTCGAGACATGATTACCCAAAGCATGTATCACATATGGCACTTAACTGACTGACTGATTCTGCATTATCATTAATCTGACGACTTCATACTTTTCCTATGATCAGCTCTATGTTGAAAGTTCTATTATTAGATCTCTAAATGTTGTGCGATATCATCGTTAGTTTTGTTTTGGGCATCAAAATATTTTCATTCCATTAACAACTACTTTTCCATGTGTAAATAGTGTAACTTTGATTTCTTTTTTTATGGTAGATAAGAAGAAATATGTTAAAGAACATATTTTTTTCTTGTTGATTTATTTTAATGGCAATGTTAAGTATTCCTACAAGTTTATTATTGTATACTGAAGTATGTGTGTGTGTGTGTACATTGAGACACCATGGTCAAACTGACATTCCCAAAAGATATTTTTTCCTAAGTTGTTTTATTTAAAGTTATTTTTCCTTGAGCAATGCTGGCTACCCAGCTAGTTTACTAAATAGGTGAATATTCAAAATTAAATTATTAAAAAAGAACTATTAAAACCTAATCATATCTTATCTTAGTCAAAAAATATAAAATATTGTTAGTTTATTATACATTTTCAAACTTTATCTCTTTAATATTTTAATAATTAGTAAAGCTATCATCAAATTTATCAGCACTTAATTTGACATTTAAATAAAAGACATTCTTAATGATAATTCTTTTTATAATAAAATTACAATTATTTTAGAAAATACAGTTTTATACTCATATAATGCTAAACAGTGCTCATCTTTTTTATGTTCATAAAACAAAATCAAAGTAGAAGATAAACTTTTTGAAATCTTTGTCTTGAAAACATCAATAGAAAATTGACTAAACAGTAATTCAAAATGATGTTAATTCAGATTATAGGAAAGTAAAAAAGTCAAAGTAACAATTTCCAATTTTTTCTTAGATCTTAACAAAAAATTTGTAGCTTAAATTTGTATGGGTGAATCTTTTATAGCAAATGTTTGAATTTATCAATTATATAATTTTAGTAGATGATAAGAGATCAGAAATTTCACTTCAAAATGAAAGTGTCTATGTATTGTAAAATTTCCTAAGGTTTTCTATAGTTTCTTCTTGTTTAGATCCTCAGCCTGAAAGTTCTATTAGGATTAAATATATTTTACTTGTTATAGAATAAATGAATATTTCGATAATTTTCTACCTACACTAATATACAGAATAATTTAGTTGTTTACTTTTATTCCTTTAAATCTAACCATATTCTTCTATAAATCCAGGTTAAGATAAAGCAATGAATTTCAATTTGTGATTTATATACTTGGATTTTAGAATAATGTCTTTACTGAAATTGATTCTTAAAAACTTGACTATATAATTAGTTTTCATTCATTTAGTACAAAAACAACACATTGTAATGTGCCTGTTATCTTTTTATCTGTCAACTTAATGTTATAATCCTAAATGATAATTTTTTAGTTTCCTTGACAGCGAAAACAATTTGAAATCCCAGTAGAAGTAATTTGGTAAATCCTATGTTTCTATTTTGTTATACGAGCCTTGCAGTTAACCTGAATTTACATCCTGATGTAATATATTTCAGCTTTTATTGTCAATGCAAAATGTCATTCTATTCACATGTGCAGATAGACATTCACACTGTCAAAGAGATTATAAATCTGATGAATGTTGATCATTATTAACACCAACAAAAACAGTTTCTCTTTTAGTTCAGAACTTCTATCCTCAGCAGACCTCCTGTCACAGCCTTCAAAAGCCAGTGAAAATTAAATTGATAAATAAAGATAAATTGAAAGAGATTTGCTTTCAAGACTATTGATATTTCTACTTGCATGGAATAAATTTATGGAAATTTTATTTTATTTATGACCTCCTTTTACCAAGTACTATGTAAAGTATGTAATAATTTAAGCATTATCAAATACTTGTTCCTTGGCATTATATATCAGTTTATTTTTTAAAGAATGAACATAGTTTAACATAATAAAAACTGTTGAAAGATACTTTTATTCTCTTTTTGTTTTATTCATTGAATTAACATTAATACTGATTTAAATATATATATATATATATATATATATATATATATATATATATATATACTGTAATGGTTGTTACAATGTTTTTAAATTCATAGTATCACTACACAAAAAATTGCTCATGTTTCGAAGCCAGCCCATTATGTTTTGGCTTCATCCTCAGGTGATAACAAGACAAGAAATTGGAAAAATCAGCAAAAAGATCCTCAAACGAATTAATGAACAGATAAAACAAAAACACGGATTACTCCAATGGTCAAACACCACTGATGTCATAAATTGGTTCAACAACATCAAAGAAAAAAACAACTGTTCGTTGATCCAATTTGACATAGTGGATTACTACCCGTCAATCACTAAGGACCTCTTCACCTTAGCACTAGAATTTGCCACACACTACACAGACCTAACAAAGGAGGAATATAATATCATTATGGTGGCTAAGACATCTGTTCTTATCCACAACCAAGAGCAATGGATAAAAAACAATGCTGTAAACCAATTTGACATCACAATGGGTGCGCTGGACTCCGCAGAGTCCTCGAGTCTCATTGGGCTATTTAGTCTGTACAATCTCACCACTCACCAAGACATTAGCACACAGGACATAGGGCTATATAGAGACGACGGTCTAATGATAGTAAAAAACTCCACACACTTTAAAACAGACAAAATCAGAAAACTAATACATAGAGAATTCAAAGTTTTAAACCTAAAAGTTGTAGTCAACACAAATTTAAAAGTAGCAAACTTCCTTGATATCACACTAGATTTAGTCAACAACAATTACAAACCATACATAAAACCCAATGAACACCCACTATACATCCACCCAAAGTCAAACCACCCCCATAGCATTATCAAATATATACCCTCTTCCATAGAACATAGAATCAGCCAAAACTCGTCCAGCAAAGAAATATTCAACAAACACAAAGCTACAACAAGTCATTAAAAGAAAGCAGCTACAGAAACAAAGACATCCAATACATAACAAACAACAACCCCAACAAAAAAAGTAGAAACAGAAAAATCATTTGGTACACACCTCCTTTCAACCAAATGATCAACACCAAACTAGGACAGAAGTTCCTGAACTTAATTAAAAAACATTTCCCAACAAATAACCCCCTCAGTAAAATCTTCAACAAAAATACACTCAAACTTAGCTACAGCTGCACAAACAACCTAGAAAAAACCATAACTAACCATAACAAATATATCCTAAATCAACACGTAAACCAAAATAAAACCGACAACCAAAACACAACCAAACCCAACAATGAAAACATGTGTAATTGTAGAAACCCTACCAACTGCCCACTACAAAATAAATGCAAAACAACCTCAATAATATATCAATGCAACATAACATCCATAGAAAATCCAACCATAAATAAAGTGTATATCGGATCAACTAAGAATACTTTTAAGCTGCGCTGGTATTTGCACCTAACCTCATTTAAAAACAGCGTATACCAAAACCAAACATCCCTTTCCACATACTTTTGGAAGCTGAAGGATTCAAAACAGAAACCCAAAGTAAAATGAAAAATCCTAGAAAAAACTAGAACTTGCAACTCACTTAATGACATCTGCCCTTTATATCTAAGTGAAAAACCACACATTCTCCAGTACCTTAACAGCAACGATTTACTAAACCGTAGCCCCCCCCCCCCCCCAAGAAAACAAACCCTATACAATACCAACAAAAAATAATGCAGTTGCAACAGAATAGTAGGTAAATAAATAAAAAAATATACTTTATATTTATAAAATATGTTGCATAGGGGATAGATTTTATAAAAGAAATATATTTCTTAAATATTATAAAATAGCTTAATATTATAGAATATTATAAAATGTTTTTTGTGAAAGATATATTTTGTGGAAAATATATTTTATAGAAAGCAAGAGAGTAAAAAAACAAAGAAAAGCACACACCCCAATACAAAATAACATACATTAAATTAAGGAGAAACCAACCCCAAAACAAAACAACACCTACCAACCCCTATACATTTTTATGAAAGATATATTTTATAAAAGCTATATTTTAAAAAAACAAAGAAATAAAAAAAACAAAAAAAAAAAACAAGCAAAAGCACACACCCCAATACAAAATAACATACATTAAATTAAGGAGAAACCAACCCCAAAACAAAACAACACCTACCAACCCCTAAACCAAAGGGCCATTAGCACCAGCCCTTTCAAGATTAATAGATTAACCTATCATGAACTCTGCCAAAAACAAACACTTAACCCCAACACCAGTAAAAAGGTCAACCGAACTCAAAATACAGACCAACCCCTCTTACACCCGAAAATAACAAATCCAACACAAATAAACGGTTTTTTCAACTGGATAATTCTTATTTCTAAAAAAATCACCTGAGGATGAAGCCAAAACATAATGGGCTGGCTTCGAAACATGAGAAATTTTTTGTGTAGTGATACTATGAATTTAAAATCATTGTAACAACCATTACAGTATAACGCTCTACATTTGTATCGAGCACTCTTTATAAAAGTAAATGCATGAACAAAAAGGTAAATAAACCTACAAGTTCAACAACTTAGTTACAATATATATATATATATATATATAGTTTCAGTTAGTTTATAAAATTTTAAATATCAAAGAAACTTTAAGAAATTTTAACCTACATGCTTCTGGAGTAGTTGGACTAATATAATAACTATTCATGAAAATTGGATCAAAGGTCATTTTCATTGAAGATTAATTCATCTGCTTATGATCTGATTATATACAAAATCATAAGTAAATGAATAAATAATAATAATAATAAATATGTTTGACCAATAATATAAAATGTAATTTTGAATATTACAATAATATAAATCTGTCTAGTATGTAATAAATTATAGTTAGTAGCACTATCTACTATATTTATTTACTTAAAATTGTTTTTATACAATTTCCGTTCTATAATAGTAAAATTATTTAATACATGTAATCTAATAATTTCAGATTTGATTATGTCATACAATAACTTCCTTTAGAAAGAACAAATTTAAAATAAGTTTATGTTTGAAATTTGTGATTTTAAAATTTGATCTAATCTCTTTTAAGCAATACATGATATCTGTTAACAAATTCAACTTATTTAAACTCCTGATGTGTGAATTACTTTCTGCATAACTTGAAGTTGGGAGATAAGTTTTGTGAATGTTTTATTTAAATTTGTTTCATAAGAAATGTTTTCAGACAATAACTTGAAAACTGAAAATTTATTTTTTTTAAAATTTGTCTACATTTTACATTACATCTTTTCCAAGTAACTTAAGTGTAAATTTCTAAAAGCCTTTCAGTTTCATTTTGCATTCTTTGTGTTTAATCACATCATGTTGTTAATCAATGATGGAAATATTCCATGTCAGAATGAAGATCTCTAAAAATTCCAGTAAACATGCTAAAGACTTCACTAGAAGTTCAAAAAGCATTAATTTGTTTACATTTTTGTTTTTAGTTCTTTTTCTGTACACTCAAGAAACTTTAAAGTTAATTTAAATCTAGTTCAATATCCAAACCCCTGGCTAAGTATTTTAGATAATGAGGTTTATGTTTTAAATAATACTAGCTTCTAACTCAGACAATGAGGATAATCTTTAGAATATCTGAGAACTATTATAAGTATATAGAAAGATAAGATAAGGTGAAACTCATTTAAAATATCAGTTTCTGTGTAAACCATATTGCTGAGACATTTTCTTAGATTCCATAAATGCTTACATATACTTTAAGAACCTACAGTAATTAAGCAGTTTGTTTTCAGGAAATTTTAGGTAGTATTTCATGAGATAAGATATTATTCTTTTAAGCTTTGAAATTGTCTGTTGGATGTTTGAAAATAAATTCTTTGCTCTAATACTTGTTACAGAAGAGATTCTACATTATGAATAAAATAAATTTAAACCTAAGATTATTTCAACGTATTTGTCTCCATTGTTATTAACCAAGACCTTTATTGAGTGTTTTCTTAGTTGAAATGTTTACCAAGTTTTAGTTAGCTTACATTTTTATTTATTTGAACATTTGTCATGGCATTGTCTATTTAATGAATACACTTATAAAATTGAGTTTAGGCATATCAAAAAGGACATGATTTTGTGATGAATTATAAAAAGGATTGATTTTAATTTTGTTTTTCTCTTTATTTGTCAATACTTTTTATTGTTTTTTACCTGATTTTATTTTAAAGTTAATGTTATTTTCAAAAACACATTAAATATTTTTAGCCTTATCAATATCCGATTCAACTTACTTTGAATTCTATCCACTTATTCAAATTACATTTTTACAACAATTTGATCTGAAAGGATACCCCTGACCCTGATAATGTTGTTACCTTATTTTCTCATATTTTTTTTTGAGAACAAGAGACACTATATGTGACCTCTATACCAGGACAATGATCATAACTGTTGGATTGCAATATAGTTAGTTGGCTCTCAAGCCTGTAGATTTTTAGATAAATATAGGCAAATGAATGAGTAAGTAAATGAATGAGGGATTAAATATAGGTTTGCATTCACCATTGCTCAGTATCTTCATTCAATTTCTTTCTTTTTTATTCTGTAGCAAGAAACATCCAGGCAAATATAAAAAAAACTGCAGTTAGGTTTTTTATTCAGTCGATTCTTAGATATATATTTCTAATTTATATTAGAATATTTAAGAAAATTGGTCAAGTGGTCAAGGAGCGTCAGATCTAATGATAGTTTTCCCTGGGGAAAAGAGGTTTGAGTCCTGCCAGTGAACACGTTTTTCTAACTCCATTTCTTGAATATTCAGGCCAGTAGATGTAAATAAATAGTGTTTAATAATAATAATAATAATAATAATAATAATAATAATAATAATAATAATAACAGAGCATCTACTCAAATATGAATATCCATTAAAAATAATATTAGAAATATGTCAGACTTAATCCATTTCCTAAAGTGTGTGTGTATATATAACTTATATTTCTAAGCATGAATGGATTTCATTTTTAATTCAACATGATTTCTTAGTACTCTAAACTCTTTCAATATAATCTGTATTGCACATTATATAGATTATATGCATATAGGTACTTGCAATGTAATTGAAACATGATTGTATTGATTGATAAAATTTATGTCATTAAGGAAGGTGAAAATATTTAATTATCACAAGCTATAAATTTACCTATAGTAAATAGTTTGTTATTTACATTTAGTTATTTTCATGCATTGGCTTCTAAGTATATTTAGATGTTTTATGGTTCTAATTTATTTTTGAATCTTTATATTTTGAGTGTATGCCTTCATGTATGTTTTTGTAATTGTATATGCATAGAAATATCTATATTTTATACTTTATACCTAGACATATATGTATAAATGTAGCTTTGTTATATACAGTGTGTCTTAAAATAGTATACTCATGTTTTAACTTCCTATGAATTTCTAGAATTTTTTTTCAAATCCATGCATTCAGTTTTATTTAATATTTAATTTAAATCATTAATCTTATTTGTAAGCCAATAAACATTCAATCAGTTAAATGCCATATGTGATACACACTTGGGCAATCATGTCTCAAAAGAGACATAACTGACTGGGCAGTAGGTTGCCATTACTTTCTGCAGTAGACTAGTAACCAAAGCCATAGAACCCAATCTTTCCTACTCTTTAAACCATAGCTGGAGGGTGAAGCGACAGATTCATACCTTTCCCAAGGGTATTTGTGCAGAAGTGAATGCAACAAGTCCAACTGGAATTTGAACTATAAACTAATATGTCTGAATTTTAACCATTAATCATGTGTGCAAATCTATAAACACTGCATTTATTGAGTACATTTTTCAAACACCCTGTATATGAGAATGCAGTATTTAAACAAAACAATGAATACTTTTTGCATTTAGTTTCAAAATTTTGAGTTTTCCAGTTTGTATGTTTGTCAAGTTGAATAAAAGGAGGCAAGAAATTAAATAAATGAAGAAAGAGATGAGATATGCAATAAAAGGAAGTAAAATTAGTTTTACAAGTTTAACACAGAATATGTTTCCCTTTTGTCATTGTATATGTGCGAAAAGATATTAAAACATTACAAAAAATTAAATCCTCTTAAATCACTGTCATCTTCTATGAAAACTTGATGAAAAGACTAAAATATATGCATATATGAGTTATAGCAATCATCATATTTTAGTCTTCTTAATGTAACCAGGAATAATAGGCAGGATATAAACAAGTATTGGGCATTGATTTGTCATAATGATAATAAATATGAAATACAATCAGATATCACTGTTTCTGTGCATAATGAGTAGATTACAAATAGGTGTATATGCATCAGTGTGTATAAATACATAATAATGTATGAAAAGATTTCCATTAATTGTTCAGAATGTAAATGTATCTAATCTAAACTTATTTATAAATGGAACTTTGTCTATGTGTGTGTGTGTGTGTTCGTTACCTATAGACTCCAAAACGGCTGAACCGATTTTTGAAAATATACACAGTTGTACTATAAGCGTCTGTGAGTGTTCTTAGCTAGGTTTTGTGTCAAGATACCCCCGATAAATATCGATAATCAAAAAAATCGGGTTATAGAAGGAGTGGTCCGATTTTAATCAAATTTGATACACTCATAGACAAAGACATAAGAAACAATATTCAGAAGTTTCAAGGTTGCAATTCTGACAATAGTGCAGAAAGTCGATAATATATATATATATATATATATATATATATATATAAAAAGCAAGATGTTTGTGTGTGTGTCTGTTTATCTGCCTGTATGTCTGTATTTTTTCAGCTCTTTTATTTTAGTTTTTGCTTCAGGTTTGGCTCTAAGTAGGTATAATTGTAGTTCTTAGTCTCAGCCATGATACCATTTACTCAGAGGACTTATTTAGCCTTCAAAATTCAGTTTCCGATGAAAAAACTTATTTGATATCGATACCAGGAAATCAAAATTTGACTTACATCCATTCATTTTTCTTTCAGTCTACAATTTCGCTTTAACTGGAAACAACTATTGCTTTTTGGTCTTTCGTGCCAACATCCAAAAAGTCTGAGCTCCAGGATTATGGATTAGTTTTAAAGCTTTCATTACACCCGAGCAAGGCCGGGCTATACTGCTAGTACACAGATGAAAACATAAGTATCTATGAACAAACTAGATGTTGATTTAATAACATTTGATGTTTTAGTTTTAATCTATTCAGTATTTTATCAAATTTTTGAAATTTTACAATCATGTACATATATATTAAAATGATGTTTATTTAAGTCATTAATAAGTTGAATTGTTTTAAGATTCTATTTTACATCTGTAAACACACATGAAATGAAATCATGGGAGTCAGTTCATGGGAAGAAGCTGCAAATAACTGAATGTGAATCTGAAATTTTCAGTTCTCTGAATTAAATGCATTGTAAAGAAAGAAAAGTAGTTGAAAAAAATTATTATATGAAATAAATGCATTTTTTATTATTACACTATTGATTTATTGTAAGACCAATCTACATATATGTATTCCAGTGCCTATCATTGGCTATATCTTATTTCTAAAATATAGATACTTGGGAACATATATATATATATATATATATATAAAGTCTGATCAGTTCAATAAGTTAAAATTGGCATCTGATATTGAAAATGACCTACAATCTGTTGTTAACTGAGGCAAGGAATGGCTTCATAATTTTAATGGCTCCAAAACAAAACTGCTATCTTTTAATCATCAGAGAGAACTCTTTTTGCCTTACATCAGTATGGCTGATGCTAACCTCTAGGAGACTCACTCATTGCATCTCCTCAAACTAATGTTTTCTGCTGGCATGTAATGGAAAGATTATATTGAATCAATTACTATGTCTGTTGCTAGGAAACTTGGTTTACTATATGATGCTAAAAAATCTTTCTCACCAGAATCTATCTTACATAATTATAAATCTCCCATTTGTCCTTGCTTTGAATATTGCTGCCATATCAAGTCTGATGCCAACAGTTTCTCCTCTCACACTTCTCACTTGTGGGAATCTCTTCTTGCTTTCCAGTCAACTTTGATCATCAAAGATTTATATGCAATAATATATATATATATATATATATATATATAATCATATCGTCCCAAGCAAGGCATTTTACTGCCACTGTTGTGCAGGGGGTTACATTTATGAGAAAGAGTGACAGGTCATAGGGGGTGTCAGGAAGTGGGTAAGAGAAGGATGAGAATACTGATGAAAGTGGAGTGGATGGAGAAAGGAGCATGAGAGAGAGGATGCAGGTTAGTGTGAGATTATATATATAAATATATATATATATATATATATATATATGAATAGAATAAGTAAAGAACAAGTAGGAAAAATGTGCTTGTAATTATTCTATTCATCTTGTCAGATTCCAATCCATATATTTAACTCATATATATATATATAGAACCACTTAAACATTTTTTAATTGGATACCGATATTTGAGTAGATGCTACATCCATTTATTAAACAGTATATTTATTTATCTTTATCTACTGGCCTGAATATTAGAGAAATCTTATTACAGAAAGATGCACCCTCTGCTAGGCTTTGAAAATAAATCCCCCTAGTAGGGTGTGTGTGTGTGTGTGTGTGTGTGGAGAGAGAGAGAGAGAGAGAGAGAGAGAGATAGTATTCAAAACAAAAATAAAGATGTTGAAACAAAGTGAACAGATTTTTTTTTTATCAAAGACAGGTTTAGCTGGAGAAAGTTTATGTTCTCTTTGGTATCATCAGTTAGTCAGTTAAGTGCCAGATGTGGGACATGCTTGGATGATCACATCTCAAAAGAGACATGACTGACTAGGCAGAGCATTTTCCAACAATAGGTTGCCAACCAAGACTATAGAACCCAATCTGTCCTGCTATTTAACATATAGCTGGAGGGAAGAGCTGAATTAATACCTTTCCCAAGAATATTTATACTTAGTGAATGCAACAAATTCAACTGGAATTTGAATGTGGCTCTCTGATTTCTTGTTCTGAGCTGATATTCACTGCATCACAATGCTCATCCTACATCCTTGGTATCATCAGTTTGACTAAAAGAAAGACAAAACTATATATTAGGAGAGTGTCTTGGAATCTCTCAGGATAAGTTGATAAATTACATTAATTACCTTAGCTTATCACTTTCTGACTTAAGACTTGAAGAGAGTCTGTTGCTGTGCTTGATTGTTTTATCTATATCTGTTTTAGAGTCATTTGGTAAAGTAGGATTTTAATACAGGAATTTTTTTTTATTTTTTGTATACTCATATATACACACACACACACACAATACATCACTCAATAAATTCCAGGCTTAACTAATAAAACAACAACTTTTATGCAAAATTTGACTTTATTCATCAATATAGTCTTCTAGGGTGATACGCTTCTCTAACAATCCGATGCCTTTTTTGGCCTCAAAATATGCCACAGTTTCTGATATCACTTCTTAATTGCAGCCAAATCTCTTAAATATAATGAATATACATATTATCCTACATTTTAAGCACAACTCAAAGTTTCATGTGTTATGCAATCATCAGGTGCATATTGAAATGAGTTTTTCTTGATTTGAATATATACATGTATATATGTATATCATTTACATATAAAAAATTAGAAACTCCTTAGACTGTATGGCCATTTCAAAAGGCGAAACTAACCCTGTATCATTGGTGATTGTAATCATTATGATAAATTACAATTATTTATTTGAGTGTGTTGTGTGTAAAGACAATGGAAGTAGGGGTATTGAAAAGAAAAGGAAAAACGAAGAAGGAAAAAAAAGAAGAGGAAGTAAAAAAATAAGGAAAAGGAAAGGGAGAAAAATGAAGAAAAAAGTGTGTTGGATTGGCAAACAGGAGGGAATGCCAACAAATAGGAGTGGGAGAAATTGAGATAGCTACATTAACGAAAAGATAAAAATGTATTTAGGAAAGCAAGGGGCTGAGTTTTTTACTAGGCCTTTTAAAAGTTTTTCCATCATAATTCAAAAAAGGTACCTAAATAATGTTAAGATTAAAATAATTTATGCTAAGAATTTTACTCCAGAATAAAAAAAATAGGAAAAAAACAAGGAGGAAAGAAAATGGGAAGTTAATCTATGATATAATTAACTTATATTGCTAAAGAGGAGAAAAACAATTATAAGGAATATTAAAATTTAAATTAAATATAAGAAATTAAATTTGAGATGGCATCAATACTTTTGATATAAATAAATATATTTAAAATGGGATGAAATGAAAAGAAAATATTATATAAATATATAAAAAATAAATTTTACATATATATATATATATATATATATAAAGGATGGTGCACATATACATATATATAAGTGTATACAGCTAGATATAAATGGTGGTATATATGAATATATATATATATATATGCCTGTACACACATATTCATATATATATACCACTCTTTATATCTAACTGTATACACTTATATATATATATATATATATATATATACGTGCGCTGGAAAATTAAATGTCAGAAAGAAACAGCACATATGCTAGGCTATGATGATTTTCATAATAGGTCAAACATAGAAATAAATATGGGAATTGCTATAAAAGAAAGAAAGATATATGACAACAAGTCTTTAACAACAACTGCAGCAATAGCTGTAACATAATAGCAAAGCTTCAGTGAGTACATTCAAGCATGACAAGTAGCAGTACTTATCAATAGTTAGGTTAGATTTAAGGCTCCAATTTCTACACAGAGAATTGTCCAACAAAACAATAGCCTAGTTGATTAAAGTGAGTGTGTAGGATTCAGTGGAAACAGGGTGAGCAATAACTGAGCAGTACAAATAATAAGAAATATACCTAGACATGAGTAGTAGAACAAGAACAGTCTACAGTTCAGTTTGGAATTCTCTGTATGTTAACCAGATTGATATCTGATGAACGCTAGAGATAACAACAACAAAAATGAAGATAATAGTCCACATGAAAGTAGTGTAAATAATATCTTACATTCTTCTTGAAAAAAGTGTTAGTTGTTACTTTGTCATTCACTGTGTGCCATTAAGCCCACTTTTTATGTCCATTGTGTGATTCAAGTTCATACTTGACTACTGTTTCACTGCCTTATTTTTTTCCAACATTGATTATGTTAATTTCTTGCATTTTGAACTGACTATTATGATGTCTATATTGAAAAGCTTTCTGTTCAGTTTAACTAGAATGACTGTCCATTAGTTGCCAGAGAATAATCTGTTATTTGATATAGAAGATAGCCCACATACTTAAAATATCCCAATCAAGCAGTGAAATTAACTAGTTTATGTTATTTGCTTTGATGTGTAGCATGTACATAGAAAATAGCAAAGTATTTTTCCATATTTAATTTGTTAATTAAACATAGCAAAAATATTCAATTTTTCAAACAAATTGGGATGAAAAGTAGATACTTTATAAAAATGAGGAATGTAAAAATGGAGTATGCAAAATGAAGCACTAATAACTATAGCAAATAATGTGAAAATGTGTTTACAAAAAAAAAAAAATGAAAGTAAGTATTCTATTTCTTTTTAAGAACCAAGCAGTTAATTCAAATAAATTTTAATCCAAGCAGAACAAGGCAGAAATTGAAGACAATCATTTGCCCAGAACTAGAACAAGAATGCAAGTCTATCAGGGCAACACTAGACTAAAGAATTGTTACAGCTTCATTGGGAAGTTTTCATTAATCTGCTTTATTCAGCAGATGCTGTAACTTTAGATTATTATTTATTGTGATCTTTACTGAATTATTTTAATGAAACAATTTGAATTCCCTGGAAGACTACAAAAAGAATATAGAGCACTTCTTTGCTAAGAAAGGTAAAATGTTCTAAGATGGAATTAAGGCCTGAAAAGTAGCAGAAAATAATAGAACAAAATGGTAAAAGTTTTTCAATAAATTCAATGATAAAAATAAAATATTTCTTATTTTTATTTAAAAAACTAAACATTTTAATCCCCCACCTCTGATTTTTACTTCACAGTCACTTGACAAATTTGGTTTATATAAATTATTAAGCATTTCTTTTATTGTCCTGCATTTTTAGCTGAATGGTTGAAATACTGTATTGGAAGCTGCAGGTCTTTTTCACTGAATCTTGAATGCTTGGTAGACAGAAAACATCAGCCATAATTCATTGAAGATAAAATAGTAGCTGTTGTACATTCTGCAATGACAAAAGAGAATAAACATGAGAAAATTCTCTAAAATCCAAAAACGGTTGATTGTTATCATATGTACATTATGTTACATATGTGCCTAAAACTTTTCATGAATACTATTTTAAATTAGCTCTGTCTGTAAAAATTATGCCATGCAGAAGTGACACCATAAAAATATTCACTAATCAGTAAGTACTCAAAGGGAAAAGATACTCTTTACATGCCAAACTTATTGTCATAGTCATTAATAAATAATATTATATAATTATCAAAAGTGTGTTTAATAGGTTTTCTCTCTCATTAATTTTCTAAAACAAATGTCTAAAATTGAGTCTGCTTCATGTGTATATCATTTAGAAACAATCACTGTAATAACAGAACATTGAAGAGAAATGCCTTATTAAAATCAATAATTGTCTTATTAAACAATTAATAAATTAGTATGCTGAAAAAAAAGCTTAAATTTTGAAATAAAAGGAATATCTGTAGTATTTATAATCTGCTGATTAAGTTATTGAGGCTGTAGTATTTTTATTTAAAATTTCAATCTATATTCTAAATTTCAATAAAGAAATTATTTTCCAAGAAGACAGAGATAGCTTATGTTTAATTTAAATTCATTGTATTGATAACACTGATATTACATTTGTATCAACATGATGGAAGCATTTGCAGGCATGGTTTAATAGTAAAGGAAATGACTAGTTATTGCAGGGTTATGGGATTTTATCTGTTGTGTCTGATTAGTATAACTAACAGCAGCCATAAATGAATACCTTATTGTTCTGAATGCAAACTAGTTATTTTTTGAATATTTACACTATCTATTTTGATTGATATCTCACACAATTTATATCAGTAGCATAATTTATGTAAAGCAGAAACAAAACTTTCAAGCCATTTAGAGAATGTTTTCATGCTTGATTGTGACCTGGAAAATTAAGAATTATAAGACAAGCACCAACATATTAGTATAATGGGCCAAGTTGATATATATATATATATATATATATATATATATATATATATATATATATATATATATATATATATATCATCTGTTAAATATGTGAAATACAAATTTCATGGCAGCCCCAAGCCTGCTTCCTGGGTAAAATGCTTGGTATCAGTATCAACTGCTTTTAATGGTGAAATTAACCATTTTTATAGAGGAAACATTCAATTTTTATTGACTGACCAGTTAGCATTAGCCTCGGTTGCAACTTATAAAATCTTTCTTTTAAAACAGTTTCTCAGCACAATAGACTTCTCAAGTCCTCTAAATGTTATTACTCTCTCCTAACTTTTTGTTTCTTTCCTAACCTGTCCTAACAAGTCAGCATCTTGATTATCTCATTTTTTTCTAGTTACATACTATCCATTTTTGTTGTTACTGCTGTTAGAAGTCTTCAAGTGATGTAGTTTTTTAAATATTTGTAAAAAGGTCTTTTTGATTTCATAGTGCCAGTCTATAGGGTCTGAAGAAGGATTGTCTTCTTTGAGACCTAAAGAATTCATTCACTTGAAACCATTTTTAATCATTGATCTGAGAAAACAGTTTATATGGATGATAATTCAAATATTTCTGAGTGAGTTGGATGTCATAAATGATATCCATATGAGAGTCTATTTAATATATGACTCAAGTTCTCAGATGAATATTTTAATTTTGTAGCATCTTGCAGTGTTGGACAAAACTATCCTTAGTGAAATCTATTCTCTGTTCAATTTTTCTTTTCTCTTATACTAAATGTGTTATAATTGTTCCATACATCAAGATTTATTGTTTAGAATGTATTAATTCCACATTCTGAATTATTATATTGAATTCGGTGTATGTGCTATTGCTACCCTCATTTCAATTCCAAATCTAATTTGGAAAGATTTTGTTTTACTTCTTGAACACTTGGTAAAGAATGTAAATTTTTTATTCAACTATAAACTTTTATGTCATCAGCATAGCCCCTGCCCATTCCTTATTGTCAGTACACTGGCCTCCAGAAGGAAAATAAGAGTACTGTTTTCTAGTAATAGATTCATTTGGGATGTGGTATGAAATGTTTAAATGATCAAGGCACATTTTTTCACATCTGTACTTGTACATGCATAAAGTATAGATTGAGAAGAGATTTAGCCTCCTTGTTTAACACATTTCCTTCTTGTTATACTCCTAACAAGGTTTGAAATGGTTTTAACCAGACTACAACTTTGTGGATCAATAAAGTTTCTCTATCCAATCAAAGCATTCTGTAGAGACATTGGAAGTTAGTTTCTTATGGAAGAGAAAAGGAAATCTTCTCTTTTGATGCGATTATATGCTGCTGTGAGAATAACATAACTGTTATACAACGTTCTATTCAATAAGTACACAATTTCATGGAATTGTTTGATGACCTATTTGTCATCATTGCAACCTTTACCAGAACAAAGCAAAATTGGGTCATTAGTAACTGACTTTCATAGTCAAGTTAGTAAAATATTCATTACTACTTTCACCATAGTGGACCCAAATCACATACCTCTGTATATGTTAGGATCTTCAGATCTAAAATATAACTTTTAATGCAAACAAGATACTAAAGGGTTCAATATTATATAAAACCATATCAGCCATAAATCATAATCAATACAGAACTACTGTAGAATTTATTGACAGTAGGAGGAGAAGAGATCAACAACAAACAACTTGCCTAACAAGGTTTTATGAATGGGTGACAGAGCAGAGACAAAAAGGGATGGTAAAGATTCAAATATTATTTAGTGATATAAGGAATAAGGACACAGTACATAAAAAAGAATAATTTGATTTAATAGTTTTCAATCTCCTCTGGTCTATTAACTTTGCTCATTGAGAAATTGACCCATTCAATAATAGTATCTTCTACATAAACACACTATTTATTATTATTATTATTATTATTATTTACTTTACAATATGATTTGGTCTTCAATAATTTAAGTGCAATGTCAATCATTACTGTTCTTTTATTGGTCTCTCTCTTTAATAATGTTTTCTTCTCAGATTCTTTCACACTCAGTAACTCCTTGTGTTTTAGGTGCTTTATCACCTTGCCTGGGATAAAATGTTTAAAAAAAAGAAAAACTACACAAATATTTTCATACTTAAGTTGTATTTTTACCTTTCTTGTTAGAAAAAAAAGCACAATATTCCAAAAATGTTATTACCTTCTTTCATCTTTAGCATTAGAATCAGTAAACAAAAATACATCAATTTAACAATGTTTTATTTAAACACACTATTGGGTGTTACAAAATAATCTAATGTACTTTTTTTAAAAAATAAAATTAGTTAAAACTAAATCTTCTCTTAATTCCATAGTCTACTATCAAATTTCCTCATACAAAATTGTCACTTTCAGATTATGTCTGGTTCTGCTAAATTTCTTAGTTTTGTGCACTTGGGTTTTTAAATTATTTTTATACATCTTTAAAAAATAGTAATTATACAAAAGTATTTTATTTTGAAACATGAAGTAAGGTAAAAAAAAAATCTATAAGAATTAAAGGAAAAGTTCACTTTATTTTTATACTGTCACTTTTTTTTTGCAATTCTTCCTGCAATTTTTAGGAAATTTTATTTGTAGTGAAGTGGAAATAATGTTGGTTTTACAAACTACTGATTGTAAGTTAAATCCTAATTGGAAGTTACAAAATTGTAGCTTTTTGCTAGGTTTGGTTACTCTTATATGCCACTGTTTATAAGGTATGGTTCTAATAATCTGGTCATAAGGTATGGTTTTAATAATCTGATTTTGAATTTGACTCTTTTTCATCTAATATCTTGCTATTCCCTGTAGAGAGACCTTTAAAATCTAAAATGTTCATGTTATAGAGGTAGTTTATCTGATATTTAAAGTTTAACCTTTTGCTTCACATTTGAGCCTAGTATCATCTCTAACTTGGTCAGTTATATTGTATACTTTCTGTTTGTACCTGTTGTTAATATTAAATATCTCTTTTTCTTTTTTTACCATCCTTATCTTTTTTGCTTTTGTACTGAAAAGTACCATTTGTAGAATAAGTAAGACAGCAACAGGATAACACTACATGAACCACAGACTGGATTATATAGAGAACGTAAACATGAAACTTTGCACCATGCCAAAAATACTTCATTTGAAGAAGGATGGAGAATTCACTCAATGTTTTAAAATAACAACAGCAACAGCAAAGGTGATATTTAAAAAAAATGTAAATTTTTTATACTTGAGTAGTGTACAAACATATACATTATGGCATACAACACAATCTATATAATCTGATTTTATTTATTTTGTACCTGTAAAATGCACATTACTAAAACTGTAAATATATAACTAGGTTTAGTAAGTCTATTAGTACAATAATTTTCCTTAATACTTTCTCTTAATATTATATATAAATAGAAGTGGATACTGAGGTCAACACCGAGTTTCATGCTTGAATGCAATCTCCAGGTCATGTATTCAGATTGCATTTAAGTATGAAACAGACAATTGCTGCTCAGTTTTTACCTTAGTGCACACTTTTATACTTACTTATGTCCTATTTCAGATATTGAGCACTTTTACCTAAGTATGGCATACCTTAAAGCTATATTTTTATCATTATATATGGCTTTGAGACAAACTTTACCTATGATAAGCTCACAATGGTTAGTGTAGTTTAAAAAAGTTTTATTTCAACAATATTAAGAATTTAACACTCTTTAATAAACCCTTTCATTGATGGGCTTGATTTACAGCTTTACTATTTTTTCAGTACTATTTTCTCTCCTTTGAATGAAAATCTGTTTGGTCACATAGTATCTTTTTATTTGTCTGAATCCACTCTATTTCCTTGTTATGCTAATAAAAACAGGAATATGAAAATCTTAACCATATTTAATATGATATAAAATTACAAAAAATATATTTTAAAATAATAAAAACATTATAAAATTCCTATATATGCTAGTTTTGTATATATTATAAATCCTCAACAGTTTTACCAAAAGCTGTATATTGTTCACATGCACGATGCAGCTATGTCAAGCATATAAAATAAAACATAAAAATAGTTTACAAAATCCAACATTATACTATTTAAATCATCAGTTACATCAGAGGCTAATTAAGTTTAATGGCAACAGTACATGTAATACTTTGCTTCTCTGAGGTTGCTTCTTCCTCTAAATTTCTATAAGAGCCAGATCAGGCCAGAAATGGATTATTTCTCTCATATATGGACAAGAGCTGCTCAGTCTTTACTTACTGTTGTGGTCCTGTTTAAGGGATCACAATTATAAGGTGAAAGAATCCTGTGTTCACTGTGAGCGGTTAAACTACAAGTGTACTCCTCTGCTTGAAGGTAGAAATATCTGGCATTATATAAACCAGACAAATCCATATTGTCCATGGATATAGGGGTGTTAACTACCCCAGAACACATACCAATCTTGATAGTCAAAAAGTGTCACTGCATCCTTGTGAATGAGAAATTATTTTATACCCTTTTTCACAGACAAAACATGGCAAGCCTCTAACTGCTCTATTGCTATTTCCATGAAAAATGTTCAAACAAATTACATTCCTTAGTTCCACCTTCACGGCTAAGACCCACCATGCCATTGTGGTAAACCACTCTCATTCTCTTCACATAAGTTTCACTTGAGTAGCTTCTTCTCGTGAACCACTGCTTTGTAGAATCAACTCCTAAGAAGATGATTCTCCAATCACTACAATCTTAACCTGTTCAAGTCTAGGTTCAACTGTTATTTTCCCCACATATGCCAATAAACTATACTTTAGTCTGTAACTCTCTACCTCAAATGGTTCTTGGGTTTTGTACAGAGTAATTATCACTGTAATATATATACACATGTGTGTAATTTTGAATACTCATATTTGAGTAGACACTCCATTTATATAATAAACAGTATATTTATTTATATTCATCTACTGGCCTGAAATCTTACTACAGAAAAAAATATGCACTCTCTGGCAGGATTTGAACCTACATTCCCTATAGAAAATCATCATTAGATTTGTCAAGTTTTGACCTCTCAGCTACAGAGTTCATCAGTGACCAAGCAAAGTTTAATAGTGCCTTTAAACACAGATTGTTCTCTTGACTCGTGAAATAGAAAAATCTAGACAATTTTGTATCCTAACATAAGCAAAATGATTTGTTAGGAAAGGGATGTTTTTTTTTTTATTTATTAATCTGACAGATTTTTATTACTTAAACATTATTTTAGTGGATACTTGTATTTGAGTAGATGCTCTGTTTATTTATTAAACAGTATATTTATTTATTTTTGTCTACTGGCCTGAATATTTGAGAAATCTTATTGGAGAAAAATATGCCCTTTCTGACAATATTTGAACCTGTATGCCCCTAATAAATAGAGCATCTACTCAAATACATGTATTTACTACTAAAATAATATATATAAAGCTTAGACCTGATAAAAAATTAACAATTACTGTGATTTTTTGTTGTCTTTCAACGACATCACCATCAAGTATATCAGACGGTATGAACGGATCCTACACAAAATTAATAGACAAAACTTGTCTATATTATTCAATGAAACCTGCATTAATATATATATATATATATATATATATATATATATATATATATAAAAAGAGAAATGCGAATGACATTATAGATATAAATCCAGTTGATCCTGTTGTATTTTATCATTCTTCTTTGGAAAGGTTGAAACTGTCAAATATTATCACTGCTTTATTTATTATATATCTACATTTGTTCTGTGGTCTGCCATGATAATGCATAAAAAGACAAAATGGGATGATGCTACAAAAACACTCTCTAACACACATAAGCTGTAAATTTCCCAGCAATAATAAATTCATAAATCAGTCAATATTTTAAAGTTTAAAAGCCTTGATTTAATTATCAATGTTTTGTATTTTTTCTCTGCAGTTTATCAGATTGATTAACCAAAAATAGTAACATTGATCATTATGACCAGTAGTCTCATAATTAAGTATTATCATCATTATTGTTTATATTTCTATTGTCTGTTTATGACACATCCTTTAAAGAATAAGGCTAAACAGTCTTTTACTCATGCTTTACAATATGAAGCATTTATTAAGGTGTGTTATATATGCTGGTCTGCTATCAATTTTGGGAGTGTCTCTTATGACAACCTCCATTAGTTCTCATTCAGCTGTCTGTCCTCAAATCTCTTTTGTTCTCTCACATTTCTTCCAGAGGGGTGGAGAAACTATCAAACAGTCATTCTATGAAAATGCTATTGACTATTATTAAATCAACATAGTTACACTATCTTCTTTTCTAACATGATCAATATCTTCTGTCTTGAAAAGATTTTAATTTTACAAAATGCCTACTCACTTAATGCAATAAATATATTTTATTTGGACACCACTGACTTTATTGTGAATAGTGTTCAAATAAATTTTCTTCCTAGTCTGTAAACAATGTTTCACAAATTTCCACAAACTATTGAATGTAGTAAAGATCTTTGTTGTTTCCTTTTTTGTTTTTTGTTTTTTGTTTTTTGTCAACATTTCTAAGTTGTTCTTATCTTATACAGTTTTGTTGTCAATTTTTATAAATATCTTAAGTGAATCTATCATTGGTTAGCATGATGTCTGTCATTCTGTCAGATCAAGGTTTTAACTGTGTTCTACCTTTATTTCTTATTATTATTCTCATAATAGTTTCCATAAATATTTCATATAGAGATATGCCAATTTTATTGTTAATAATTAAATACATGTTATGTTACAGTTTATTAGCTTTATAATTATTTCTCAAAATCTTGAAGAACACAAGTTTTCCCTTTTGTTTGCTAAAATTCAACAATTTCTTAGAAAGATTGTTACAATATTTTATGTAAGTCAATTTTATTTGTAAATCTTTATTAATGAAAATGTTTCAAGTCTAGTTTCACTTGTTATTTAATATAGTCCTGTGATATCTAGTTTTAACTGCTTGAAACTTCATTTTGTCATTTTCCTCATCTCACTTCTTTATTAAAGCTACACAGATTCTATGAAAAATTTTACAAGTGTTACTACTGTTAATTTGATAAGATTAAGAGAATAGTTCATCCTGTAGAACTAATTATTACTGTTTAAAAAACTATTCTTTTCTATAAAATAATTTATGGTTTGATTTTGTTTTAATAACCTCTGAACATAATCTTTATTGCTTTAGTTCCACAAAACTTTTAAATGAATGAATGAAATTATATAATACTTTGAAATGCAGTGTGAATTATTTTGTGGGTGTATTTTTATAACTCTCTTTCAATATATATATATATATATATATATATATACATACTGAGAGGAAAACTCAACACATAATTATTGTTTATTATGTGTGTTTGTATTGTGTGTATGTGTGATTTGATGTATATATTCTTAATTTTGTGACACTTCCGATTTAAATGAATACACATGTTCCCTTTATCTAAACTATTTCTCCTCTCAAAAAACCTTTTTTTCAATATTTTGAATGAAATCAACATTTATTTCCTTGGTCTGACAAAACAGGTTGTAATTTTTACAACTGCTGAAATAAATTCAGGATTTAATACTGTTTAATTATGTGTTGAGTTTTCCTTTCATTATCTCATATTGGTCTGGATAATAGCCATTGAGCTCTTTAGTTTTATCTATTTACTATTTTATATTAGATATAAAAGTTTTTGGATTATCCTCTCCATTTTTATGAGTTTGTCATTTTATCCTATATATATATATATATATATATATATATATATAGTCATCTGCAGACACATCTGTTTTGCTTTATCACTGCTCATCGGTATGGTTAGACATCCACTTGCTTCTAGCTAGGATTGAAATCCAACCAAACTGACATCAGTTGGTAATTCTACCTTGCAAGAACAATTTTAGAAAAAAAAGTATTCATGTGACAGATTTCATCCTTTAGAACTTCAGACTAAAGTGATATTTATGTTGATACACTCAAAGGAAAGAGGACACTGAGGTTTTTTAATTAAAATTTTTTTAGACATATGTTTTGGGTATAAAGTCTAACTGGTCACATTTAGTTTTTTTTTTCTTCTTTTTTTCTAAAGAATGAAACATGTCAGAAAAACTTCCTCCACATTGTCATTATATATATATATATATATATATATATATATATATATATATATTTAGTGTATCAAGGCAGCAGATGATTTTCTAAACATATACTGTTATATATGTAACAGACAATGAATGTCTATTATATTTAATCATGAGCCATTCTAAACATTGTATATATAATCTGCAGACAGTCTTGTTTTACTGTATCACAGCTCATCAGTACGGTTAGACATCTGCTTGCTTCTAGCCAGGATTGAAACCAGACCAAATTGACATCAGTCGACGATTCTACCACTAAGCTATAAGCACTCAGTGGAGGAAAGTAGATTTTAGTGTGTTATATACACAATGTAAACACATACCAGTAACCAAGAGAGTTCAAATTCATTACTGAATGAATGATGCGTAAATAGTGGTGAGTAGCTACTGTTGTTAAAGTCTACCATTTCTCCATAGTGCTCATATCTATTATGTTTAATCATGAGCCATTCTAGACATCATGTTTTGGCTTTAATTTCTGGTGGAAATAAAGACAAAAATTGTCCACCATTTGGATATTTTTTTTATTATGCTGGTTCTAAGCTTTTGGCTCACATGAGCTATCTTCAGAGTGGTTGCAGGAACATTAACATAAAGACATAGCAATATCTTATGTCAACACAAAAGAATATTATCTTTGATGGTGGACGATTTTATGTTAATGTTCCAGTAACCATTCTTAAGATTGCTTATGTAAACCAAAAGCTTAGAACCAGTGTAATAAAAAAATATCCAAATGTTGAACAATTTTTGTCTTTATTTTTCCTAGAAATAAATGCCAATGTTTAGAACAGTTCATGATTAAATATAATAGACATTCATTGTCTGTTATATTTAACAATATATGTTTAGATAATTATCTGCTGCCTCAATACACTATATATATATATATATATATATATATATATATATACACACACAACTTGAATTATTATTATTTGTCTTTCACTTATCTCTTTTGCTCAATTTTTACACATTGAAGTGCAAAGATTAAAAGATCATTCTTTAGGTCTCAGCTTATTTGCTGATATGTGACTTGTACAGATAATTTTCAAGCAGCTTTTATTTTTATCTTCCAACGACTTTTCAGTCCCAAATTAAGAAGTTAACTTGTTGAAGAGCACTTTATCATTTTTTTTTAAACATCACCCACTCATGATGAAAACTACAATTAAGAATTACATGCACAGGGAAAATGAAATATGTTACTTAATAATCATGAAATGAAAAAAAAAATTATCTGAATTAAAAAAAAACAAGATACAGTCTTGTTTTTATATGCATAAAATGAATCCACTTATCAGAAAGATAAACAGATATTTTTAAACTGTGAAAAATATTAAATGCAATTTATCAGGAAAAACCAAAACAGAAGCCTCTGACTAAAAAATTATTACATCTTATTTTGCTTTCTTTTTAAGTAGAACTCTTTAAGCATTATTCAAAATCATTTTAAAGTATCTGCTTTGAAGGAAGGGAGATAATAACTAAAATTTATTCCATGGAAATATTTTGTTGCTAATTGTTTTTTTTATTGTTTTGATTTTGCTACTTTTCATGTTTTACTAGTTATCAATGAAACTCAGTGTCAAATGGATTTCAAAACTATGATGTTCTGTAACTAGAAGACCAAAGATCAACCATGTCTGAGAAATCTCCAAATATTATATCATTGATAATTACAGGCATACTGATTATTTATTCCTATGCATGGATCATTATTTATCTAAATGGGATGAAATATATACATTAATTACATATGTGCTGTAAGTGGTATGGTAAGTCCTAGCCATGAAGGTTAGATCAGGCAAAACCAACGAATGTAGTTCATTCAAGCATTCTTCATGGAAGTAACAATAGCAGTGAGAGGCTCACCACATTCTACCTATGAAATGGAAATAGTTATATACTCACTTTGTTTAACTTAGAATGACAAAATATAAAGCAATAAAATGCAAAAGGCATTAAATTCATTGTCAATGGAATTTATCTTAATTATCCTTTATAATAGTCTAATTTCTAGATCAAACACTTCCTCCAAAATAAGTATTGTAAGTATGAAAACCTTGTTTTTTCTTTGTTTCTTAGTGCTTTTAGAATATTGGTATTTGTAGAAGAAAAGGTTTAATTTTAACTACTAAGGAATTTTAGATTAAAATTTAGTTTCTTTATATTTTTTCTTTAAATTTCCTTTTAATTATTTTTATTTAAAAAAAATAGCAAAAAGCTCAATATTCATAATATGACTCCTACTGATAGCATTTGATAAAATTTAAGCTGAAATTGATTAAAAATTCAGTTGTGGCATAGAGAAAATGAGAGTACATTAGAGAGAAGAAAAGACAATAAATTATATGATGATTTTGAATTATGGAAGTGCTGTTTAAATTTGTTAATATAAGCAGCTAGTGTGCAGTATTATTGCTATTACTTTGCAGCTTATATTTCAACTTCTAAATTATCTATAATTATTATTTTAAAGTGCTTTCAATCTGTTTTTGTGTAGAGGTGTCTGGAGATGTGCTCAGATGTAAAAACATTTGTAAGTGCAATTCTGATTAATAACTGTTTCTGGCTCTTCATCTTAATTTATTAATTATCTTCAAGTCTTGTAAAAATGCTAAAATGACACAATTTAATCATATAAAAACATAAGTATTTCTGAATAATTTCTTGTGGACACTTTCATTGACTGTAATAGCAGAAATCAGTGGCATTAAAATAATATATTTTCCCCATTATTTCTTTCTCTCTCTTTTCTTATATTCTTCTCTTTCCATCTAATACATAACAGTGAATGTATAATTTACTATTGCTTACAATAAAATTCCTGCATAAAATATAGACATTAATTTCAATCCAGAACAAAGTATAGTTTATTAAGGTTTTGGTTCACTTGCACATAAATATCTTTGGGAAAGGTATAACTCTATCTCTTCTCCCCCAAACTATGGGTTTAATAGCAGGACAGACTGATTCTATAGCCTTAGTTAGCAACCAACCTACTGCAAGAAATCTTTCTTCCTAGATAGTCATCAACTGGAAGAGACATGATCCATCAAACATGTATCATGTATGACAATTGACTGTTGTCCTATCAGGATTAACCAGGGTTAGTTTCTCAATAACCCCCAATTCATTTCCTGTTAAATTTTACTTTTTTATCGAGAATCTTTTTTTTTGTTGATATTAATGTAATTTCAATTTTAAAATTTACTCATGAGAATCCATTGTTGTAAGTATTTTCAATTGCAGTCATCTACAGCAATGAACTTGCCATTATGACTGCTTTAAGATTAAAGATTGTTATTGCCCAAATTTTCTTTGTTAAAATATTACAGACTTTGTTGCTTAAAAATTGTAAAACTAATCAATATTGTTTTTCTACTCTTATGTATAAGAGACAAAGTTAATCTCACTTTTGTGCTCATTAAACATTAAAAAATGTACAATCTAAAATATTACTGATATCTATGGATTGTGTGTGTGTGTGTGAGTATCATTATCTAAGTAATGTAAAGTGGATGATTAGTTTAGCTCTTGAATAATATGAAATATTTTGTTTATAAAGAACTTAGTAAAATGGTAAAGGTTTCATTGTTATGAAAATGAATGACCTATCAAACAATGTTAATTATCTAACATTTCTGTATAACATCATAAAACAGATTTTTCCTCATTAAACAATTCTTTAATTAGCCCAAAAAATTGTGTATTTTACTAAGATTAATGTCTACTTATAATTACATTTTGGATTGTGTGAATTTGGGCTTCTTTCAACTTATTTTTAATTTATAAATGCACAGTTTTAGCAAAGTAGTGAATAAATGAATTTTAGTATTTTACTTTTCAAAAATAAAAGATAAAATGGCAATTCAGAAATTTTTTCCTGGGGATGTTGAGGTTACCTTGTTCCTCCTCTCAGAAGTTTTTATGCCCACTGGTAAAGCCACTCATCTCTGAGCACAGGTAGGTTTGGAATTTTTCACTGGTGGGGTCAGAGAAATCCTTTCTCATACAGTTTAGCCAGCAGGTTAATTCCATTGACTAGAATGTAGCTGTCACACTGCCCATGTGAATTCTTGAAGCCATGTATGAGATTTGGATGTAGGCCATGGACCAGTACAATTCTGCATCCCAATTTGCCTGAGTAAAGCAGGGCCAACTACTTTGCATCAAAGGTATTACTACTTACGATACACCTCTTTATGTTCTTACTAATTCTATATTGCTGAGCATTATGAATGTTTGAAGCAAAAAGTGTTGTTTTTTTTATTATTTTGCAATGCATCTATATGCAAATATATGAGATTGTGCTCAAAAAGAGCTTATAGATAAAAGAGCTTAGCATTTTTATGAATTGTACTCATTTTGTATTAGAATATTGTTGATTAATTTTAAAATAATTTTGAAATGTTTCTGATGATTTCATATGTTACACAAGATTATCTTTATATGTAGTTTCATTTTAAATGCCATATTCCTTCATGACATAGCTAATCATAACTCTCTACAGATTCCATTCTTTTTATTATCTGGGAATTATCATGAAAAGATAATGTTTCACTATTGCCTTCTTCACAGTTTTGAATTCAGAGTAGTACCTCCTGTAGACTGACTGCCACTCAAAGCTAGAGATCTCAGTCTACCTGCCTACTTAACCCATAGTTGGAGGAGAGAAAAAGAGTTGACTCAATGCTTTTCCTATGGCAGAAGTGCAAAAGTAAACTCAGTAGGTTAGGCCAGAATTTGAACTTGGATATTAATTCCAGTTTTTATTTTGATAATTATTATGCCAGCCACACATCCTTTCTTGCAATAGTTTTTTTAAAGTTTTAATAATAAAATCTTTAAGCTTTCTAAAAATTATTCATGAATGTGATACAATCAATAAATAAACTCATCAATTTTGAGACTTGTTTCTCTTAAATACAATTTACACTAAATAATAAGTTCTATTAATAGGATTCATTAAAAAAAAAGAGTAACAAAATATAAATAGATCAAATAAAATTTACAAAAGTCATTTAATATTTGAAATAGCTGTAACCATAACTTCTATACTATCATTTTTTCTATTGTACTTCTTGTTTGTTGAACTCTTTTGGTCTCTTGCTTCCCAGTCAGCTTTAAAAATTTAAATACAATGTCAATCATTATCTTTATATACACTCACTAATTTCTTTATTACCTTGTTTAGGGTGAAATGATTAGAAAAAAAAGATATCAGAAAATATCACTAAATGTTTTATTATTTTGTGTCAATTGCAAATGTTAGCAACAATCTACCTGCTAGAACCATTATTTAATACAGGTTTTATAAAAATGTGAATTTGTTTTTATTTGTAAGCCTTATTATTGTACTTGGCTATTTTGAATTTCACTTGAATAAAAATAACAGACTTAAGTCACTGCACTGAGTATGAAACATCAACCCAAAGTCTGTGTATACACTTGTGAGTTTTTGTTGAATTTTACAGCTCTTATGGCACTGGCATTCATGAGTAATTTGAACCTGCTTCACATGATATGAAATTCACTTGCTATTTCTGTGTTCACTACCTCACAGAAGAAAAAGGTGTTTTTTCAGTGAGTAATCAATAACAGATTTATGTGTGGTTATTACTTCTAATTTGTATGCCTCAATAGCTTTAAGGTTTTGGAGTACTGTTCTTCTAAATCAGGAATTAGAAGTTCAAATTTCACTACAAACCTGATGCGGCCTATTGAACCATTTTACACCTTAATATCTTCTGCATTAGAACAAAAGACTAAGCTCACTGTATAAAATGACACCTTATCTAAAAATTTACCTTGTAAATATATTTGTATTGCAAATAATGCACACTAGGAAAATTATTCAATTCACATTACTAGCAAACAAATGTAAACCACTCCATTCTCTGCATTCATAAAAGTTCAGCAAACCATGATCACTTATGTCCTGAAAAGACATAACATCTTTTTCCTTAATCATTCTACAAAAAACTATTTCATGCAGAAAAAAATAATTGCTGCTAAAATAGAATGTATCTGCTTCATGTTAATTTACATATGTAATTTATTAACACAACTGAAACACTTATATATTTTTTTAATCAATTCATCCCAAACAAGGTGATAATGCTGCTAAGACTCAAGGGAATACTGGGAGTGAAAGAGAATTAAAATACTTTAGAAGAAAGCAGAAACCCAATCCTCATTTTTTACTCCTGTTCAAAAGACCAGGAAGGAGTATGAACTGGATTATGTCTAAAATGCTTGTATGTATCTGTGCATAGCCATATGAATACTTGTGCTTATAAACATGTATGCATATATTGATATGTATATTAAACTATACATGTTTATGAATATAAACTGTCATATATGATGTTGTAAAATAGTTTAAAGAATTCTTTTGTTATTAGATTTATTTCTTTATTGAAAGTATTATTTTTTTATTATTAAATGTATGAATTTCATGTGTTTGTGTACATTTTTGTGTATTTGTACAAAAATTTGAACGAGTATATAAATATGTATTTTTAGACATGTTAGATTAAATAAATTGCAAACATTGCATCTGCTTATTTTTAATAAAATCTATTATACCCATGGATAATCTTTTGCATATTATATTTGAAAGAAGTGAGAAATGAGCTGTAACATTAGCAGATTATTTTAGTATTCATTTCTCGATGTTGCCAAGTACTTTCAATCTCCTTCTGAGATCATCACCAAGGGTGTGAGTTGTGGTAACAAAAAATAACTGCAAAATTGTGTTGCTAAAAATTACTGTAAATTTTCTTTTTACTTCAAATATAACGGTTGACAAATTGCTTAGCATTCATTAAATGTGAAACTCATCCAAATGGAATTTTCTTTTTATGTTGTAATGTCATGGTCATGCATGTGTTAAAGCATGAAAAAAACTGTTCTTTCTATAAACATTTTAGAACATTACTACAGCATTCATAGCTGAATATGTATTTTCATATAAATACAAACAAAAACATATTGGTAAGCATCAAATAATCATGCATGAAAATAAAAGCTGTAAATCCAGAAGATTTAATTCTTAATTGATTTTAATATCAGCTTTGAAAAAGTTAAGAATGATTGTTCAAAGGCATCTGTTCTAATAGATTTCTTATTAAGAAAAGAAAATGCCTTATACATAATGCATATTTGCAGATACCAATGTGAAAAGTCTTTGAAAGCTTCACATTTAAAATATTTGTGGTCAGTTCTTATTTTAAAGAAATGGTGGTTGCAGATTTTACATTCATTTTTACTTTCTCAAAAATAAAACAAAAATCATGGTAAGTTGATAACTGTTGAAATAGCCCCAGTATATTTTTGCCATAATTCCCAAATTATGAGGAACTTGCTGACCATACATACTTTTTTTAGATTAATTTCTTAAAAATCACTGAATAAAGAACTCTGATATGAAACTAACTGTTTGTAGTTAAGAATCTTGAAATAATAATCTCAATAGGAGTAGATAGCTTTTGCTTATCATCCAGTTCACACTCTTCCTCAGTCTTTAGAACAGGAGTAGTGGTTTATCTCTTGTTTATTATTGAATTTATGGTTCCTTTTAAAATCTACTTCACTCCGATACTTTTAACAACTCCATCTAAACTCTGAATTTTAATTTACTATTTATTTTTTATTCTTTTTTTTTTTCCTCAATAGGTATTGTATATTTGAGAATGGTACAATAACAAATTGTGCACCCAAGTGGTAAACTACCAAACATGGATGTCATAGAACAAACTGGATTATTCTGTACTAGAGTGTCACTGAGAGATTAGTCTACTGCAATATGCACTATCATATACACTCCTTGCTAATCAGTAGCTATGACTCTCATATAACAGATAGACTCATCCATCCTACTGTACCAGAAGGATAGCAGGATATTCCACTACAATACCCACCTCCCAGATAATTTTTTTTTCATAATGGAAAAAAGTTTTCTTCAATATTTTTTTCATTTAGGGTCAGGACTTAACCTTTGAAGTGGTTTTCTTTCTCTAATATTCTTTCTTTTCACACCTCTCTTAATTGGTGCTTCATATGTACTTTGAGGAGCAGGTACCAGTGGTGATGTGGGAACTGGCACCTGGAAAGTATCATAAAGTACCTCCAGTGTCTTCCACAATATCATTCATGTACCTTGGTTGCAATTGGTTTACATGCTTTTTGCACTCAAACCCATTGTTTTTCACAATGTACATCACTCTGTCAACTTTATTCATGATCATACTGTCTTCCCAAAATGATTTTCCAGCTCTACAGGACTTGAAAAATATTTTGTCTCCAGTCTGATAAGTTCTCATTTCAGTGTTTTTCACTTCAGAAGTTTTCTTTATATGACTATGCAACAGCCTGTCAAACATGGTTCTTATTTTTCTGGCAAACATTAGTTCAGCAGGTGACAGTCCAGGATCTGCATTCAGATTAGGTGTGATTCTGTATACAGCTAAAAACTTCTGTATAGCATCATCGTTTGTATCCATTCAATTTTTCATAAGTGCCCTCTTAAAGGTATCCATGAATCTCTCTGCTTGCCCGTTAGACCTCGGGTGATATACAAAGGTAGTTACATGACTTATTGCCAAGGATGTACAGAAAATCTTAAATTAATATCCAGTGAACTGCACACCGTTATCGTTAATCAGAGTTTCTGGAATGCCAAATCTAGAAAATAGTTTATTCAGCATATTTATTGTGGTAGCTGCAAATTGTATAACACAATAACACTGAAATTTCATTTTCTTCTTGCAATGCTGCAATAACAGCCCCTTCCAATGGCTCTGAACATTTAGGGATCAACCTTGAAAGACCATTAGCATTCACCAATTGTTTTGAAAACAAGAATTCCATTTTGAAATCATAATTAGTCAAAATTATGCCCCAACAATGCAATCTATTCCCTGCATGCATTGGTATACCTTTTCTCAAATGGAAAATTGCTAACAATGGTTTGTGATCTACTTGAAGCACAAATTTTCTGCCATGAGTGAACCAGTGAATCTTTTTCACAACATAAATCACTACTAGAGATTCATTCTCTATTTGGCTGTAATTTTTTCTCACTGGTAGCAGTGTCCTAGATGCATGTACTATTGGTTTCATTGATCCATCCTTGAACCTATGCAAGATTATGGCCCCGATGCCATAGTCACATGTGTCAGATCCTTTGATAATCTTCTTTTCTGGATCAAAATGTGCTAACAAGGTCTGCCAATAAACCTTCCTTAATTTCATGGAATACCTTTTCATGATTTTCAGACCAGTACCATCTAGTATTTTTTTTTCTAGCAATTCATTTAATGGAGCTCTTAGGTCATACAACTTAGGAATGTAAATACCATAATAGTTTGCTAACACCAGAAATGCCTGTAACTCATTTATGTTTGATGTTTGTGACATATTCCTGATTGCTTCCACTCTTTCCAGGTCCAGTCTTCTACCATGCTGATCAATGATCTGACACATATATTTAATTTTTTGCATAAAAAATTTGCATTTACAAATGCTCAGCTTAAAGTCATACTTCTGAATCTTTCTGAACATCATTCTAATGTGCTTGACATGTTCTTTTACATCCTGGCTTCTTACCAGAATATCATCTAAATAGGCTGTTGTGAAATCTAAGACATCCAACATAGTGTCCATTTATTTGTTCAAGTACTGCAAATGGCAATTTGGTTTAAATACCGGCTTAACATTATCCTTAAGCTCGAACTTGACTTTTGTTTTTGTACAGAGTCTCAATCCTTTCTTAAATACCCGAGAAAATTCATCCCTCAACTCAGTAGTCAGTTTTACCATTTTCTTTACTCTTTTCTGTGTGGTAACATCAACTTTACTGCAAAAGAATTTTATAGGTAATTTCCACAGATTAACTATAACCTATCTGTGCCAGATAGATTTGTAGCACCCAGCATCATGTAAATTTTAGATTTACACATATTACTGACAAAAAATATATTTCCAGTAAATTCTCCCACAAGTTTAAGTTTTTGCCCAGATACATCTCTGGCAATTTTGTTTGGCTTTTTCAACATTGGACAACCTATTTTTTATCACATTTCATCGCTAATAATAGAAATGTCACTTCCTGTATCTAGTAGTATTTTTACTGCATATCCATTTACATTTGCATATTTTCTTTTGTCATTGCTTAGTAATTCTTTTTTAGAATGTAAGACATTTACCTCAGATTTACACTTTTTCTTGTTCTTCTGCTTAGTTTTGCAGTGTGAGCATTTGTATGCCTGATAAAAAAAACAATCTTTTTTCACATGATACTTCCACATGTCTGACATGGAGGTATTTTCATTTTACCAACAGATAATTTCTTTTTAACCTCCAGCACTTGCGAATTTCCTTTTTTCTTGTATTTTAACTTTGTCTTTTTTAATGTAAATCAAATGCTGACATTCTTCAGTAATTTTCTGGAGTGTAATTTCAGAGCCTTGTTTGATCATGGTTAATATCCTGGACCTCATGTTTTTGGCTTTTGGAGCTGTTTGTCCTTGCAGGAATATTAAACTCTTAAACATGTTAATAGACAGTTCACCCAGTTTAAATAACTCACATTGTGCATTAACAATTTCTGCATACATGACAAAATCCACTTTGCTCATCCTATATGATACTTAAACATTTATATTGCTTATGAAATAAACTCTCACTTTCATTGAAAATACTCGATAAGATTTTAATTGTTTCATTAAAGAACAATTCCTCAGGTTTCCTTGGTAGTATCATCAAGTTTGCATATTTTACATTTTCGTTAGTTCCAAGTTTGTGTAATAATAAAGTAATTTTTTCCTTGTCCAACCAATCCTGACACCTTTTAGTAAAAATAGTTTTGTGTCTTCTAAAATACACCAGGAAGGTTATGCCATTCTCTGGGTTATATGTCAATTCAGACAACGAATTTGCTATTCCCTCAAGAAAAAAAAAATCTAGTATTTCGTTCCTTCTTAGACTTAGACATTATCGATTCAAACAGTAATCTCATATCCTATTGTCATTTCCTCCTCCTGTTTTAACATTTGTTCTGCTATTTCTTCAGTTCTTTGTTGTTCTCATACTAACTGCAAACTTGCTTGTAGAGCCTTAGTTAGCTCTGAGAACTGTTTCATTCTTAGCAGAAAATATGTTTACACACAACTTCCTATAAAGTAACTGTTCAAACAAAAATAATAAAAAAATAAAATAAAATTTTTTCTCTCCGACTACAATTGCTATAATTAACGAACACTCACTTGTGTTTAATCTACAATATTCGAGTCTCTGTTTGAAAAAATGTTGCACTGATGCCTCTTTATCTGCGATTGTCAACACTGTTGCATTCACCTAGAAGAAAATATTTCCCTAATTTTTCCTTCCATTTCAAACATGTGTTCTTCAAGTTTTATCATTATAGACCAAATTTAGTAATTATCTGATTGAATTTGCTGTAAATTTTTTGTTTGAATTTCTTTTTATGCTCCATATACTTGGTCACTGTTGTACTTGGCAAATACACAACTGAGTTGTTAGAAAATCTTTGAATCTTTGCAACTTAATCAAATGTATTTGGCGACTACCCACTTGAGTTCTTTGAATCCTCGTCAGCACAAATGTTGTATCCTAGAGAAAGGTACAATAAAAAATTGTGCACCCAAGTGGTAAACTACCAAATACAGACATTGTAGAGCAAACCAGATTATTCTATATGAGAGTGTCACTGAGAGATTAGTCTACTGCAATATACACTACCATATACACTCTTCGCTAATCAGTAGCTATTATTCTCATATAACAGATGGACTCATCCATCCTACTGAACCAGAAGGGTAGCAGGATAATTCACTATAAGAATAGGAATAGATTTTCTTTTTTTTTTAATCATTTCACCCCGAGCAAGGTGGAAACACCACTGATGTGCAGGGGGCTACATAAATCTAAAAAGATTAATTAGAAAAGAGTGAGGAGTACAAACTAGTTAGAAAGGAGCAATAGAAAGCTGAGAATGCAGGTGCGATGACAGATACATAGGTGGAGAGAAAGGGAAGGATATATGGGGGTAGGGAGAGAGCTAGAGTCCAGTGGTTAGTAGATGAGTATTGACTTTGCATTTAAATTTCTGGAGGTTGTAGCCATCAGGAAAGCAAGAATACGGGAGTGAGTTCCACAGGCGGGAAGTGCGAGAGAAGAAGCTGCAGGAGTAGAATTGTCGTCTGCATTTGGCTAACCTGACTGTGAATGGGTGGGACCCAGTTGCTAGTCGGGTTGCACGAGTAAACACCTGTTGAGGAGGCATCAGTGACTTAAGTTCGTCTGAGCAGAAGCCATGAAAGTATTTATAGAACAGACAAAGAGAGGCTACATTTCGACGATGAGGAAGTGGCTGCAGTCGAGCCGCCAGATCAGTACCTATCACATTACAGACTCTCCTTTGGAGCCTGTCAAGAACACTGAGGAGAACAGCAGGGGCACCTGACTATAAATGGCATCAGTACTCCATGCATGGACGGATGGTTGACTTGTATATATGCAGGATGGATTCAGGCAGAAAAATATCCTGGATCGACATAGTGACCAAACCTTCTTAGCAGTAGATTTTGCTATGGATTCAATATAGTGGTTCCATTTGAGGTTTGAGGACAGGGTAAGTCCGAGGAGGTGTAGTGTATTACTCTCCGGGAGAATCACTTGGTCCATGCTTATGGGAGGCAGGAGAGGTTGCCTGTAATGGTTGACAGACAACAGCTTGGTCTTAGATGAATTGAAGTTGACAAGCCACTTCTTGCCCCAGTTCACCACAGAGTGTAGATCCCGTTCAAGGTCAGCAGCGAGATTATGTCTGTCCGCCTCGACAGGTGTCTTACTGGTGCGGGAGTATATTGTAGTGTCATCTGCGTAGATGTCTACTTGGGACTTGATTTCATCTGGGAGGTCATTGATGAAAATAAGGAAGAGCGTCGGGCCCAGGATAGAGCCCTGTGAGACACCAGCATTCGTGCTGTAGGATGAAGAGGCACACCCATTCAGAACGACCTTCATTTTGCGGTTATTTAAGAAAGATTGGATTAGGTCAAGCAGGCGACCGGTAATACCATACTTTCCCTATCATCCAGTTCACACTCCTCTTTTGAACAGTAAAGATTTATCCATTGTTTCTTTTTTAGGATTGGGTTTTTGGTTCCTTGTAAAGTTTTCTCATTCTTTTGCAATCCCAGTACCCCCTTGCATCTTACTGGCATTATCACCTTCTTGGTGAGAATTGATTAAAAAAATATATAAAACATCATTATGAATAATCAGTAAAGAAGAAATTCAGTAAAACAATGACTGCCTGCAAACACTTATTTGCTGTAGATTCAAATTACCTTCTCTAAACCTTAACTAAAAAGAACATCTTATACACTTACCAATATATATATATATATATATATATATATATATATATATACACACACACACATTCATGAATATAATCACATGTGTCTGTATTTGTACATCTGGATAATTTGTTGGCTATTTACTCCAAGCTGTTACCAGTGATCCTCTGTGTACTTGAGCATTTCATGGGTTGCCAGCTAACTAGCATTACAACTGTTAAATGATACTTATTACAACTGTTAAATGATTTTAAGTTTGTGTAGAGATATAAGAATATGTCTCCTTGGCCTGAAAGAGATAGCTCTGGTATGTTTCATTCTAAAAATAAATACAAACATTTTAGCAATCATTGTTTTTCAAAGTTCACAAAAAATACACCACTTTGCCATTAAGTGATCATAATAATGAGTTCAGTTCAAAAATTCTAACACCTGAAGAAGGCCGGAGCGTACAACGGTTGAAACGTCATACATATGTAAATAGTGTAGAAGTTAGAAGTTTATTCTAGTTGGTGATGCTTTTATCAAAGACATATTGGATGTTGAAAGAAACATAATGATAAGCAGTCAGTTGCTGAGAATAACTGGATTGTTGCCATGCTTTATAACAACAACCATACACATCTGTTACAAAATAGATCCTAACAAAAAGCAAGTATTGACTGTAAAACACCCAGTTTGGCTTATAACATTCACTTGCTATGAATTTATCTCTACTTACATTGTCAACCTTTTTGATTTTTAAAAAAATAATTAGATTTACTTCCTTCTATTTAATTATCTTTTTATGTCTATTTTTAAAGAAAAGTAACATTTTTTTAAATTTATACATTCTGTAAACTTATAAGGGAAAATTAGAATTACATTAGTTGATGTTCTAAACTTTTAACCTGATCAACCTTTTTAAGGCATGACTATAAAGTTTAATTTTTATTAAATACATTATCAATTAGGGACTAAATTTGCTTATAAATTTTGGTAAATATATGAACCTTAGCTTGCATTTTTTTCAATAAACTTATAAGAAATATTAAAAAGAAATAAGTTACCACTGGTCACTGATTACTTATAAACATGATTTATGTTTTCTGTTAAAAAGTGATTTCATTTTATAGATACTTTTAATGCAATTTGCTTTTTTGAACAAATAAATAAGCCAGGAAACACATGAACAAAAAAAAACCAGATAGAAATAGCAATACTACATTTTTAAGTTTACTAATCAAATGCTCTAATTAATTGTGAGCAACAAAAAAAAAATCCTCTTTGTCTGCTACACAGAAATGATGCTATACAAGACTAAATTGAGTTTGCTGATTTTAAATCAGTATTATTATCCTAGCATGTCAGCATATTTGTATTCAAGATAAATATTATATTTATATATCAGTACCAATTTAGTTTCAGAGCATATTTATGAGAAAAATAGTATATTAATAAACAGTACATTTGTTTTGTAATGTAAGTGTATATGAAATTATAACTTCCTATGAAAAAAAAAAGTTCTGTACAACTCACACAACTTATAATCCCATGATGCTGCCAGCTGAAGCAGATATGAAATTATTATTATTATTATTTGCCTTCAATATAATTTATATTGAAGGCAAATAATTTCAGAAGAAGCCTGATATAGTCTATCAATTCTGGATATATTCACTGCCTGCTCTTGAAGACATAGTTAAAAAAGCAGAGAAATTCCAGAGAAAAAACTGCAAAATATGTTTTTTTCATGTATAAAATGCACCTGATTTTAGAGCAAAGAAAATGATCAAAATTCATGAAAAAGGCAAAGAAAAAAATGAACAGAAGAATGGGAAATTTTGTTGACTTTTCATCAAACTCACTATGGTTGTTTGGAAAACTTTCTAAAAAGGTGTTTATTGTGAAACACTAAGAACAGGACTAACTAAATAGTCATTAATTGACTTTCAATAAAAAAAATTGTTTTTAGTGATACTTATTTTGAAATTATGTATATTTTTTTATCAAAAATTAAATAATAGTTTTTACCTTTCAATGATTTACAAAGTCACGAGGGTGACAACATAAAGTACAAGACTTTAAAAAACTTTATGAAAGATTTATTTCCCTTTGTTGCAATACACCATCATATAGATTATCTCCAGAAAACAAATAAATCCAATTTGACCCAATTTTGCCTGTTTGGCAAAACTGGGTTGATTTCTAAACTTAAACTTTAAGACGCAACAGAATTTTGGATGGAAAAACCGACATCTTATACACATAGAATTTGTTATTTATCAAGTTATCAAACAAAAATTATTGCTTTGTAATCTGTATAATAAATATATGGTCTCTTCAAGACACAAATGTAAGATCCATTTGGGTTAGAACAATTTTGAGTCAGGATATTTGATTTAGTCATCTTTTCCCATAGCAAAATTGTTCCCTCTTTGTAACAATCATTTGAGTTCACCAGTATTTGTCTATATTTCTGAGATGAGGTAGTATTTACACTATTTACATTATTCGGACTATTGTTGCCACTTGTATGACATTTTGGCCTTCAAGTACGAGGAATTTTGAACTGAACCCTTTATTATGATCACTGGGGTATATCATTCTCATTCCTTGTGCAAAGCCTCTTTTGGTAGTCATGAGTTATTTCCCTCTAACCACGTTTCTAAGTTCTTTGTAGCCTGGTATTGAGCTCACAACTCTTTGGGTCAAGTCACTGGAACTAACCAACTGGGCCATGTATTTTTAAGGACAAGAACTATTTTTTACCAGAGTTTATATTGCAATTTTTTGATACTAATGATTTTATCTAGTATTTTTTACCAGAGCTCATATTACAATTTTTGACACTAATGACTTTCTCTGGCACTCCATATTACTGGTTCCCATACTGTATTCATCTCTATGCTTGGTCAGCTTAGGAGATTTTTATAGCCTAGCATATATGCTGATTCCTTAAAGTTTATGTAGTTTCCAGTGGCATTCTCTATCTCTTATTTCAAGTTCATCCGATAGGAGGCAGTGATCTCTTTTTCTATCTCCCCTCGTGTTACAGCCTTGTGATGTTTTTATAGCCTTACCTTAAGGGGACAGCCTGTTTCTCCTTTATATTTATTTCCACAGCTACATGGAATGGCATACACACAGTCCTTAGTCATGTCCTCAACTGTTAGGGGTCTTGCTTGAGAGAGGTACTCACACAGTGTAGAACCACTTCTGAAGATTGTTCTGATGTTATATGAACTACAGATCATTTGTATTTTCTCCGATAACCCCTTTACATAGGGTAGACAGACTGAGGCTGCTTTCTGAGACTTGTTATCCTCATACACCCTCCCTTCCATGTTTGTTGGAGTTGTTGTCAAGTACCCTGGATAATTGTTACCCTGACCATTTCCTGTTTGCATGTCTCTGGGTTGCTGCTTATGACTTTTGCTTGATGTTGCAGGTGGAGGACAGTCCCTTTCTTTACATTGTATGGGTGGTGTGAGTTGAAGGTATTATCTGGTAAATGTTGGCTTGCGGTATATAAATGGCTTGCCCCCCCCCCCCCCGCTCTCTGTCCGAGATTTTAGCACATCCAGTAATGCCAGTTTGTTGTCACTCTCTTTTTCCATAATGAACAGTATTGATGATCTAAATGAATTCACGTGGTCCAATAGCATCTGGACCTCCTCCTGGTGTGGCCAGAGTATAAAGTTGTCATCAATGTATCTCAGCCATAAAGTTGGCTTTAGAGCTGTGGATTCTAATGCCATTTCTTCAAAGTATTCTATGTATATGCTAGCTTGTGATGGTGATAATGGCGAGCTCATTGCTAGGCCTTCATCCTGCCAATATATGTTTGATCTCAATCCAAAGTGTGTTGTTTATGCACAGAAAGTTAGCATCTCCATCAGATTATTTAGTGGAATACTGGTATCTTCTCCTAGGGATGAGCCTAAGGCCATTCTATCCCTGACTACTGATAATGCCTTCACCATGGGTACCTTGGTGAACAGACTCACCACATCCAGGCTCACCATCAGGTTGTATTGGATGTGAGCATCCTTGATAAATTCCACAAAGTTGGTGGAGTTACTAACATGTGATGGTGACTTTTCTATCAGTGGATCAATTATATTAGTGGATATAGACGTTGGTTAATTCCAGTGACTTGACCAAAAGAGTTGTGAGTTCAATACCAGGCTACAGCAGTGTTGAATAAGTAATTTAGAGTCAAGTTAGAGGGAGATCTCATGACTACCAAAGAGGCTTTGCACAAAGAATGAGAATGATATACCCCAGTGATTGTAATAAAGGGTTCAGTTTGAAATTTCTAGCACCTGAAGAATGCCGGAGTATACAATGGCCAAAATATTGTACAAATGGCAACAAAGATGAGGACAATAGTCTGAATAATGTAAATTGTGTAAAAACACCAAATTCTATTTATCTGAAGAAATCTATTTTGAGGATTATTTTATCAAATAAATTAGATTTAAACAAGTTCCTGGTTAACTTTTGGTATACTTGTGAAAGAATTTATTTATTTGAGATTTTTAAACTTAGACTAGCAATTCCCTCAAGATGAAAAAATATTTAGAAAGTTATAGTCGAAAATATTTTTTTCATAATTTTATTTTTTTTTTAATAATTAAATTTTATTTATGAAATAATGCCTCAGGCTTGCAGAGGATGATTTGATTTTCTTCATTTTAATTTAAAAATATGTCTTTTGTCAGTGAATAAACACAACTGAGAAGTATTTATTTTTATTTTTTTTAACTTAGGAATATATTTTCCTAGGAAACAGTCTGTAAGTAAAAGCAATAAATAAAAATTAAATCAGCTTCATATGACTTTTACTTCTTTCCACTTATTTTCTTTTCTACTCTGTGTTGCTACTATAAATTTATAATTTTCTTTGGAGAAGGAATAAGTAAGTAGCACATTCAAGGAGAGTTGAAAGTTAACTACCACATTAATAAATGAACAGTATGAATTACAACCTTTAACCATTCAAATAAAACAACTTTATCATCTTTAGTTCTTTTGGAATGCAGTCTTAATCCTGCTCATTGGTTGTTTTTACATTTTCTAACATTGTTTAAAGTATCATGAAATTACAGAAAGTTTATCGTCTTCCAATGGCTTTTTGAATTGCTTTGCTTTTAAGCAAAAAGGAATAATCTTTATCATTAAGAACTTTACCTGAATTTTTTCGATTAGATCTAATTGTAGATCCTTCATTTTCTTTAATTTTGGTTTCTCTTAAAATCATTTTTCTACTTTTTTCTTTCAGTTGTGATACCATTACTGTTCTTTCATTTTGTCTTCTCCAAAAGTCTTGTCATTTCATATGTTTTAAATAATACCTGTGATAAGGACACAAAAATGTTATCATTTCTCAATGCCTTTTTGGTATCTTCATTTATAAGTCATAATGAAATATAACTTTAACATTAGAGATTACTAGATGTGTTTGAAAAACATACTGTTTGCTCATTATTAACAGAAATAAAATAACCTTTAAGCAATTTTATCTAACTGAGAGGTGATTTGATTAAGAAAAATGATATTCAGTATTTTGAAAATTAAAAAAAAATGTTTGAATGGTTATTTTTTTGCTGTTCTATGGAAATGCCCATGGAGGCATGAATAAAAATAAATAATTCTTATGTGAAATTTTATCAAACAATCTGTATGGTCACTTCAATATACAAGTTTAGTGTTGAAACATTCTTGGGCTAAGCTTTAAAAAAATGTTAAAATTCAAATGTTTGGTTATATTTGAAAAGTGGCTCAGATAGAACTTTTCAACACCCCTTTATATTGCAATTTCCATTATTTTTGTTTCTGTAGTATTTATTTGAAAAAAAATATTTCAAGAACTATTAATATTATAAAAATTACAAAATACTTATTGAATATATGAGATGAAAACAATAATTGTTTCATCTTTTAATGTTATAATGTTAAATTACCAGAATTATGTCTTCTTTATTCAGTCAATCAACAAAAAAATCACTAAATAACAAAAAAAAAAAATAAAAACGATTTTTACAGAACAGGCAGATGAATTAGGAGTGTATGGACAACTGATATTTTGGTAACACACATACATTGAAAGAAACATTGTCGTAAAAGTATAACATTTATTGCTTTTACAGTATTACATTCTCTTTTTTTTTTAATTATCTTCTATCATCTTCATTTTTTAAATGCCTCACTACTCAATGGTTTCTTTTGATTAGCATTCTCACCATTGTTGCTCTTCTCAATGCAATTATTCAGTTGATGTATTCAATTGTCCTCTTTCAGCTGAAGTCAGTATTTTTTTAAATAAAGTGTCTCTGTTATTTACTAACTTCTTTGAATTTGCAATTTTATTTTGTTCTTATTGTTACATTTAAAGCAGTCAGTATTTTATAGACTTAATCATATATTAATTTCCTGGATGTTTTATATTAGCATTTTCAGCATTGTTTCAAACAAATTAACCTTTAATATGTTTTTTTCTAAAAAAAAAATGCTGTACTGCAAGGCAATACAAACATTTTAGAGTGTTTGAGTGTCAATCTGTGCAGAGGATTTGTAAAGAGGTGGATGATATATCTAGTTAATATCATGGTGTTTGGAGTGATTACTTGTGATGACAAAGTTATGCCTCTATTTATCTTCCCACAGAACCTCAGACTCAACATGGTGGCCTACATCAAATGCCTTGAGAAGGCAGTGCTGCCCTGGGTCAAGAGGGTGGGTGCTGGAAAATCCTATGTCTTGCAACAGGACTCTGCACCATGCCACACAAGTAGGAGAACCCAGTCATGGCTGTCTGATAATTACTGTGATCACATCACTCTTTACATCTGGACACTTAACTCCGTAGACTGCAACTTCTTTGTTTATTATGTGTAAGGTGCAGTTGAGCAATAAAACTCCTTGTAACACCAAAAATGAACTGAAGGCAAGGATTATGGCAGCATTTACCAACTTAAACAAGGAGAGTTGCATCAGATTTTGATGTTGTCTTAAGGCCATGGTTGAAGCCAATGACAATTTTATTGAATAAATTTACTGTTAATATTTCAAGATATTTTTTATGTAATTTTAGTAGTATATCTGTTAAAATGAGATGTCAATGTTATTTTCATATTAGCATAATTTAGACAACAATTTATCCAGACACCCTGTGTGTGTATATATATATATATATATATATATATATATATATATATATATAGTGTATCGAGGCAGCATATACTGTTAAATATGAGAGGCAATGAATGTCTATTATGTTTAATCATGAGGCGTTCTAAACATCATATTTTGCCTTTAATTTCAGTTGAAAATAAAGACAAAAATTCTCCAACATTTGGATAATTTTTTTTTAAGTTGGTTCTAAGCTTTCGGTTCACATGAGCCATCTTCAGAGTGGTTACAAGGATGTTAACACAAAAACATCCACCATCAGTGACGATTTTATCTTGTATTGACATAAAACTCTGCTTAGCAACGGCAACAGTTATCAAAAATAGCAAATGCAGTTTGCAAATTTGTAATGCGGTTTTATGATGTCATACCACGTGAGAGCTCAAATTGATAACAGAACCATATATTTAAATGCAATGTAATGTGTTATGACCAGATTTAAATGTGATTTTATTAAGTGTGGGTTGTTTGGATTTAATGTAGATGGCCTCCAATATCTGAAGGTTCTATGAATGTTTTAAACATTGTCAAGCTTTTATAGCATCTTCTTTTTAAAACATACTTGGTTTCCTGGCAGTTGTGAGTTCAATTTCTGAGTCTGGTAGTTCTAAAATATTACATACTCTGGTTCAGTTGAAGAAACAAACAGTTAAAACAAAGGTGAATTAGGCAAGTGTTAACTGATCTGAAGGGTACAACAAAAAAAATATTGTAAGTATAACAATCAAGATGAACATGTTCATACAAATAGGAAAGCATATAATAAAGAATTATTCCTATATATCTATCAATCAGCTGAATAATTAAATTACAATGAAATGTTTGAACTTATATATGTTAATTTTTTTTTACTGTTAGTATACCCAGTCAAGGCCCAAGGGCCACTCACAGTAGAAGATTATTGGGTGTGATTGTTGTAAGGGAAGGGGAAAGGGAGTGAGTATTTTGAGGATGAGCATACAAATATCGATAGATATCAGTTGACTCTAGACTTAAAGAGGCCCAGATAATAATTGTCAGGAAAGCATTCCACAATGTAACAGTTCTGGGGAAGAAGTATTAAAAAAAATTATCAAAGCAATGTGAAAGGAATGGAGATAGTTTTCCACCATGAACATGGCATAGCAAGTCCTAGCTGTGAAGGTCCAAGCAGAAATAACTAAGGAATGTAACTCATTAGAACATTTGTAATTGTGATAGAGTAGTGAGAGGCTAGCAGGATTTCATCTGTTGGATAAATTTTCCAGTATTAAGAATAATTCATTGTCCTCAAGGCTGCATAAGTGTTTCTGAATGCTGTTGAGGCTGAGCAGTGAGAATTGGGCAGTATCAGCCCAGATATGGCAGCAATACTCTATTTTTAGTCTAATCTGATTCTTGTAAAGATAAAGGATTGTAGAAAAAGTTAGGCATTTTTTGGAGCAATACAATGAACTCATTATTCTTCCAGCATCTTTTGCAATGACACAAATATATGGTTTCCACTTGAGGCAGGAAGAGAGCTTTAGGCCTAATTGTCATTTGAAGCAAGGAGCCTCTTTAAGGGTCCAACCACTCGGATTGATGCAGGTTTAAGGTCTGTTTGATAGTGATGAAATGAGTCTTTTCCTTATTAAGCTATGTGAGTTTTAGATCAGAGGGGAGATCAGCTGCCAGACACGTGTCATCAAGATATTTGGAGGTGTACTCATACACTGTGATATCAGTTGTATATATATTTACTAAGGATCTGAGTATGTTCTTGGGAAGATTGTTGATTTTCATGATTATTGAAAGAGTATACAAAGTAAAAATAAGATATTCTGAATTAATGACCCAATTGACAGCTAAATTAGCATATCACACTAAAACACACAGGCTTGTCTGTGTTCTTAAAATTTTATAAAAGACCAGTTACAATTGCTTTACAATTGTTAATATGAAAGGAATATTTGACAGTACTAAGAACAGTGATTTTAGATTTTAAATGAGCCATGTATGTCATATTCTTCAAAATCTTTTAAATGAAAACATAAACTTTTTTTGTAAGGTCTAACAAATAAATTAGATATTTAAAATGGTAGTATTAGCTATTTCCTTCTTAAGAAACCTTGCACAATCATTGACTGGGTAACCAGTGCTATCATCGGTTGAAATTGATAAAATCTTTCTATTAAAACAATTTTTCAGGAAAATAAGTTTTTCAAGTTTAATATCTGTTATCTTTCTTTCTGATATTGATGGGGGTTTCCTCTCCAAACTGGATATGCATGTGGTATAGTGAATAGTTTCTCAGAATGAGAAATTAGAGGATTGAGTTGAAATTCAGATTCATTACATTCACTTATGTGCAAATACTTTTTGTAAAGGCATAAATCCATCCCCAGTTATGGGTTAAATAGTAAGATTTATATCTGGAAAAATCCTTACTATTTCCAAAAATATGTTAAAGCAAAAAATATGGCGTTCTTCAGGAATTTTAAACCAAATCTTTTATTGTTATCAGTGGGGTATATCATTCTCATTCCATGTGCAATACTACTTCTGGTAGCCATGAGTTATCTCCCTTTAACTTAACTTCTAAGTTATTTGTTCACCATTGCTGTAGCCTGATATTCAATCCACAACTCTTTTGGGTTAAGTCACTGGAACTAACCAACATCTATATCCACTGAGCCATGCGTCTTTGAGGACAACAGCATGTGAATTTCTGGGACTTATAACCCAGTAACCATGTTTTAATATAGCCAAGTGATTGCAATAAAGAATTCTGTTCAAAATCCCTAGCACCTGAAGAAGGCCAGAGTGTACAATGACTGAAACATCGTAAACATGGCAGCAAAGATGAGAACAATAGTAAATAGTGAATAGTGTAAATACTACCTTATCTCAGAAGTATAGACAAATACAAAATATATTATATGCATTTTTGGTACTGTTGTTGAACATTTTCAAGTGATGTTGTTTCTGTTATTTGGTACAGTTTTTTGTTTGTGATTCTGTAACACCAGTCTACAAGAAATTATGGTTCTCCCTAAGATCTAGTCTTCATTTACTCAAAACCATTTTTAATCACTGATCTAAGAAATTGGTTGCATACAGCTGACAGTTAAAATAATAGCCATGATATGTTAAAGATGAGATATAGCATTGGTTTTATTTTTATCACAAATAAAAAGCATAAATAGGAATAATTCACTCTAAAATTGTTTTACAAGAAAATATGACCAAATATTTTAATGCTAGTAATAAATTGATTTTGTCCTTTTTCTTTTAATCAAAGCTAGCAATGTTCATATACTTTGGGGCTCTTTACATCATTGTTGATATTTCTAGAACATTTCAGCTTTTCCATTCTCTGATAATCTTTTGGTACAGAACCTTGGCCTTATTTTGCTTTTAACCCAGAGTTACATCATTGTATTTTAAGGTAATGAAAATGCTAAGTAAGCAGGAAGAGGTATAGTGATTGTTCTATGCAGTTAAGTGTAAAAGATTTTTTCGCTGTCTAGATTTGATTTGCTTTGATCTTTTGCCATAACTTACTCTACACAATAATGCAGAATCTTCAAAGGTATCAAAGATTTATATACACACAAAAGACCAAGTTGCCTATAAAAGTTTCTCTTTAAAATGCTGTTATAAAGCAGACCTGAAAATCAAAACTTTCTTCAACTGTTTTTTTTTTTATGATTTATTTAAAAATACAGAAAACAATGCATGGAAATTCATTGTTTTCTGTACTTTGATCTTGCATTTTTGCTATGAGCTTATTTATGATAATTTGCAATTTAAAAGAGCTAACATTTAACATTTCACATTGAGAGCTGATTTTAGTTGCTGCATAAACATTGACTACCAGAATAAATGCTTTTTCACCTTTAAATTCACTGAAAACATATATCTTGTCAATGAATTTATTAATAGAGAAAAGATAAAACTGAAAACAAAAATACATGAGATAATGTGTACACAAGGCAATGCCACAAAAACAGAAGGCAATATTTACACAATTTACATTGTTCAGACTGTTGTTCTCATCTTTGTTGCCATGTTCACAATGTTTTGACTGTTGTACACTCAAGCCTTCTTCAACTGTTTGGTATTTAATACTGAACTGTTTATTTTGTCCACAGGGTTAGATTGTTCTCGTTCCACATGCCATACCAGAGTATACAATGGTTAAAATGTGAATATGGCAACAAAGATCAAGAAAACAGTATTAATTTGGTTATGTTTTCATATGACTTTCACAGTAGACTTAAAGTTCACTGGGCAACACAAAAGATTCTTCTGTCTGTTTCCAAAACAAATGATACTATATTAGACTAAATTATGTATTCTGATCCTAAATCCATATTCAGAATTGTCATAGCACATCAGGTTTTTGAGATATGCACATGCCATATTTATATTAATAGTAAATTCATAATATATTAGTACTGTATACAATATATTTATTTTCAAAGCTAATAGTACATCAGTAAATAGTACATTTATGTTCATTTTTGCTGAAATTTTCAGATGAGAAATTAATATATGCTTTGCTATTCTGACCAACATGCTTTTGGTTGTTATACTTGTATCATTTCAGCCATTGTACATCCAGCCTTCTTTAGGTGTTTGTTATTGTAGTCTGCAATCATTCTTGGAATTTCAAACTAAATCCATTTTTAACCCTCAGTGGTAGATTGTCCTCATTCTACTGCCCATACTTAGGGCAGATAACTAATATCAGTACTTATCAATCTAATTCCCCTTTGTATCATTTCTTATGAACTCTACCAGATTCAACTTACTTTTTAGCACTACCAGACTAAAGAATTGTATTCCCAACTTCCAGTGAACTTGATATGTTTTAAGCAATGCCTTATTCCACTCAGCCATAATTTAACTCTAAAGCCTTAAACATAATGTTTATATTTAGGTGGTGAGTTTCTATGAGTGTTGTGGCTCAGATGAAACTGAATTAAGTCTTTTGATAAGGCAAAGTATTTATTGAATGTTCTTTTTTATGGTCAGAAGCTCACTGATGGTATTTTTATATATATGCTAGGTCTACTGAGGAAGTTATGAGTGCCTAACATATGAGATGACTTTTTTTCAATCATCTTATTGCCAGATATTGTTTTCTGTCTATTTTCTTGTCTTTACTCCACAAGAGTTGATAACCACACTTTTCCATTCATACATAATCAACCATACCTGATTTCAATCTCTCTCTAGATAGCATATTTTTTATGTTCCTCCACCCTCACTTTTAATCACCAACTGGTCTCTCTCTCTCCTTTGTATTTACAACTTGAGATTTATTTTAAAAAGAATTTAGATGATAAAAGAAAAAAAAAAATTATATTCAGAAATGTTCAAGGCATTTGCCCTTGTATGTTGAGCTGATCTTTTATAGTAAGAACCAACAGAAGTAATTCTTCATGTTTGGGTGGAACTTGCCTTGATACCTTGGTTCAATTTCACATACACTACTGGCCATAATTATTAGGCAACCCCAGTTTTTTAAAAGAAATGATGTATTTCATACTATTTTTAGTATTTATTGCTAAGTGGATAATTCTTCATGAAAATGGAATGGTTGTTTTGTTATTATTACTTTGCAAAATTTTACAAAACAAGGACGTAAAATGAACTTGTCTGAATCCCAGTAAATTTTCTTCATTCTTTCATTGCTGAAACTGCAATATAGGTAATTATTAAATATTTATAAATTCATTTGATGCACATGTTATTGTGCAGTGTTAACAAAAGAACAATTCTATTTTCATTTACAATTATTCACTTGGCAATAAATACTAAAAAATAGTATGAAATACATAATTTTTTTTTAAAACACTGGGGTGGCCTAATAATTAGGCCATTAGTGTGTGTCCTGGTAGAACCTCATCACCATGCTTATCATTTATGGCAACTTATTGAAAAAAAGGGGTTGAGATTAGAAAGCTATAAGTTATTTTTTAAGTGACATCCAGCATCCTATTCTTTGATATTTGGATTGTATATTGTTTATTAACTTAGCATAGATTTCAAATCTATGCAAACCTATAAAAGTTCTGTACAATTCACACAAATTAATCCAATGCTGCCAGCTAAAGTAGATATTAATATATTATTACTATTTTCCTTCAATATAAATATGTGCCTATCTCAGTAGCCTGATAATATCAATTCTGCATATAGATTCTAACAAAGCATACTTACTTTATTATGTTATATTGTATTATTTATCAGGTTATCAGGCAAAAATTATTTCTCTGTATAATTAATATAAAATACGATCTCCTCAATAATATGCATACATATAATTGTAAAATCTAATTGTACTAGAACAGTTCTAAATCAGCATATTTGCTTTAGTATAAAACACATGCTTTTGTTCCAGCAGCAAACTCTTTGTTGCCAATGCATTGATATATGTAAGCATAAAGCATATAAGTATGTGATGAGAAGGAAAAGTGAAAAGTTTAAATTGATAATATACTTGCAATTTTGTTAGTATTGTTCAACTGTAGGCTTGGAACTGACCAATGACATAACATGAAGGAATTTCTTTTACTGGAGTGGCTGATCAGATATCTCATAGATATCATATTGCACTCGGTGACATTGATAGTAAAAACTTAAAGGTATAAAGTGACATTTTTCACAAAATTTCTAACAAAAAAAATTACACCTGGAAACAAAAATAGTAAAAAATGTATCCTAGATCCAATTATTTAAAGTCATTGAAAAAATGAAAAGTGTTTCAGTTTTGTCAAATAATCATGTTTCATTAGCTTTTTATGTCTGTTGTAAGACACAACAGAATCACTGTTGTTTTGACAACCTTCAACATCAGGCTATTAAGATGTATATTCAGTCTTCTGGCCATGAAGATTGTGTTTAAGCATGTCCACATTTATATTTATATACACTCTGTCCCTGATATTGAGCACTTTAACCTATAAATATAGCATACTTTAAAGCTATATTTTTATTATTTATATATATATATATATATATATATATATATATATATACTTACTGAGCACAAAGCAAAAAAAACAACAATGCAGGAATTATAAATATTACACTCTCTAAAAAAATATACCGATACCTAATCAGAAAGAATACATTCTTCAACTATTACTAAAAATTGAACAGTTTCTAAACAACACAGATTTTACCAAATGCACAAAAAAACAAAAAACAAACAATGAACTTTTAACACTACTTTATTTCAACAATAACAACACAGATTTTACCAAACGCACAAAAGAAAAACCCAACAAACAAACAGTGCGTTTTAACAAAAAGATACACTTACTGAACGCAAACCAAAAAAAAACCAACAATGCAGGAATTAAATTCTTCTTTTTTTATGTGCCCTGTCCTTTCAGGATGTAGGCAATCATAGCTTTCCACATCTCCCTATCCCTGGTGGCTCTTAGCATGATTTTGCCTGTTGCACCATGCAACCCTCATTCCATCATCCACCTGATCAGGTCCTGTTGAGCATCCTGACGTTCCATGTCCCTAAGGTAATTCTTTCTTTGTTATGCACAGTTGCAGGGTAACAGTCCAGAGACACCTGTTGCTCATGTCTTTCCTT